>JAGXJF010004441.1:0-213897 GCA_019208055.1 Stipa capillata
GTCTCCCCGCCGGATCCCGAGTCCTCTGCTTCCCCCGTCACTCCCCGAGCCGGAGCCGCTGCCGCTGACCAGGTCGCCGCCGACGCCAAGCTCACCCCCGGCGGCAAGCTCTCGACGAGAAGCTACCTCCCCCGCCGGGCCGCCGCCGTCACCACCTACCCGAGTAGGTTGCCGCTACTGCTGCCGCTGACCTGGTCGCCGCCGACGCCAAGCTCACCCCCGGCAGCAAGCTCTCACGCCAAGCTACCTCCCCCGATGCCCCCCGATGGCCAAGCTCACCCCCCGGCGGTCAATTTCTTCTCTTTTTTCCACTTTCCCCATTCAATTCCTGAGATGGATATGAGTTTGTAATGGATTCGTTAGTGTGTATGCTGTGGATGGTTAATTGCAGTGTGTGAAATTTATGTATATACACTCAGACTTGCTAGATGATGAGAACCAGATGTACAATGCCAAATAGCTTAGATCAATAGTTATTGTAATAACTTTCTGATGAATTTTTATTGTAAGAACTTGTAAACTGCAATCAATAGTTAATGTTGTATTTCAAAATGTTATATTGTTGTCGTTTTAATTTTTTTAATTAATTTTCTTGACTACTTGTGCAAATAAACTCTCCAAAACAACAATTTCATCTATTAAACAACAAACAAATAATTTCAAGGGTATTTCAGACTTTGCACCTTTCTCTATACAGAATAAGCTCAAATCTATAAGCTGTTCCTAACAGGTAGAGCTTATTTTCAAAGCTTATTTCCACCGGAGCTTATACATGGCTTATCTAGACAGCTGGCTTATGCACAAGCTCAAGCCGTTCCTAAGGGGGCCTAAATAGGCAAGGAAATGGGATGGATGATGGATGGAATTGAACCAGAAACAGTGCAGCGTATGTGAGTTCCACTGCACCAACCGGCCACGGATGGATGAGGCTTGACTTGGACTTTTGGATTTGGGACTTTGGAGTACTCTGGAGGTTGACTGGCCAGACTGGCCATGGCCAGGTGGTCAAACTGTCGAGGCCTTGGTGGTTTGGTTTAAGTAGCAAGTTGAGGGAGTTGAGTCGGTGGGCAGGTGATGAGTAGCGATTATCGAGTGTGCTGTCTGCAGTGGTGGTGCGCGCCGCTGGGCACGTATATTCACAATATTTGGAAAGGTCCCGGTGGGGCCGGGGTGGGGCGCCCACGGTGCAGGTTCCTCGGTGCGCTTTTCAGCTCGTCTGGAACAGAACATCGAATTCGATTCATTCAATTAGAGAACTGTCACGTGGAAATATAAGTTATTTATTTCATAAAATTTCGACATTTATAATTTCATGTTAGTGTTCACACTATAAAATTTTCTTGAAATCAGCTAAAATTTGATGGACACTTTTCACGTACGCAGGAGTTGCTCTTTGTATATTGACAGATTGAGGTGTGCATGTGGATCTCACGTACTTGTAGAGGTGGCTTTCGTAAAACTTTAGTATTTAAAAGTTCAACCCCATGTTCACATGATAAATTTTTTCACGAAATCATCTCAAATTTCAGGGTGATTTGGCGCATAGAGAAGTAACTCTGTGCATATTGGCGGTGCTAGGCGAGTAGGTAAGCCCCACAAGCTTGTAGTGGTAGCCTTCATAAAACTTTGGTATTTAGAATTTTAATCTTGTGTTCACACAATAATTTTTTTATGGGATTACCTGAAATTTATTGGAGATGAGTCAATATTCGAATTTGTAACTTTGTGCATTTGGTAGACGCATTCATGCAGGTAGGTCTTGCAATTTTTGGGATCCATAAAATCTACTTGATTCTTTGCTGATAGTAAAGAATTGGTTCAGTTATGTTTTCACCTCTTGAAATTGGGGTTAAAATCTATGGTTTCAATTCTATGGCAGCCAAACATCTTTATGTTTAGAATTCAATTTCAACTCTTCAATTCTATGCTCAATTCATAGGAACCAAATTTGGGATGTAGCAAGATTTCACATGCACGAAAGCGCAAAATGGCCCGTGGCCCATGAGGCCGCAGATATGGATAGCAGTGGCTTCTTCTCGCATGTCTTACAGGTCAACCTAGGGCTGACCGAGCCTGGCCCCAGGCTCAAGATTTCAACCCCGAAGCCTGGCCTGGAAATCCAAAATTAACCCGAAGAGTTAAAAATAATATTTTTATTAGAATTATAATTAAGATAATGCTATTTAATAGAAAATAATTACTTTAATATATTTCGTATTAAAAATAATATTTTTAATATATTTTGGACTGCGCTCGGGCTTAGTGGTTTTAGGTCAGACTTTTTCGAGCTCGGTCCAAAATCCTGCCAGCCCGAGGTATGCTCAGGTAACAACTCTTCATTTTCTTCTTTTACAGCAACTGCGATGTAACAATTTTTAAGAGTAAGTCAGGACATAGAGAGCCTGTGAGGCTCTTCTTTTCCTGAAAAGAAAAAGATTGCGTACAGCTTCTGCGTTTTCAGGAGTTGCTTGACCGCGTGACCGTGTGAAAACCGGCTCAGGGAGATGCGTGCGCATCTACGAGCACCGTATCTCACCGCCCGGCGGCATGCTGATGCTGTGCACCATTCACTCTCCGATGATAAAGGGATAATATTAGGACATGTACAGATCTACGATCGATCTATATATTCTGCCGGTCTACGTCATCGGGTCTACGTCACGTTGCCGTGCCATCGTCCTACGGCCGGCGGGAGATGCCCAAACGCACAAAATTCGTTCTGTTTATCCACCGAGTTCTGAAAGGTTCTAATTCGCTTTGTACGAGAAACTGTTTCTATGCAACATAGTAGCATCTTCTGCGAGAGATTCTATACCGTACGCGTCTCATGGCTACTGACTACTATCTCACTAGTGTTTGGTTCAGTCCCATTCAGTGGCGACCAGTAAGGCTTCTGACCGGAGTTGACTGAGTGGGTAAAACATGTGCATCTAACTTAAACATTCTAAGCTTGGCTCGAAAATTCTACCTCGTCAATAAGACGTCTGACGACCCTCCCAGCCAGTTTGTCGCCGTTGAACCGTGCTGCACTGAAGTTATTTTAAGTTGTTGTGGGTAAGTAGCCGTGAAAAACTTAATCATATTTGATAAATCTGATTAAAATATAACCAACCCTAACTGCATCAAAACGAAAGTACTAACACCTACCACATATTTAGATATGTCTCTTATGTTTCTTGTCATCAAGACACGATTTTAAACTACTTCTTTACCTATTATACCGAAATTAAGTAGCCGACCAACAAAATATGTACAAACAGTTCGGCCAAGCATGATTGTCATAATTGGCCACGATGCCAAATGAAAAAATGGTTATATACGTCTATTCATTAGTAAGGCAGACCTGAAATGACAGTCGATTAGTTGACACAGATACACCTTTTTCCGCGAGCTTCTCTATAAATCTCGCATAGTAAACTTTTAGCCTAACTTGTGATCCTAATCATTGCGCGTATCGTTCGAAAGATCTCGCTGGGCTTTGTTAACCGCAGATTACTTTTGGCATGTTAGAACTGTAATGGTATTCCTATGTGGCGATGCAATTAATGTGGGTTACTAGTTTTTTAACATGATGGTTAATGATTAATGATGGCATTACTTTTATTTATTAAATTCATTCATCTTATCGTCTTGCTCCCTCCGGTTCACAAGAACATGATGTTTGGACATTTATAGTTTTTAAAATGTAATTTTGACCACTAATTTTTATTATAATGTGTATATATAACTCAATAAAATTATAATATTATAAAGATACTTTAATACCGAGACAAATCTGTAAATATAATTTTAAGTAACGATTAAAACGATATTGATAATCAAAGTTTTTAAAGTTTAAATGAAGTTATGTGCAAAATATTATATTTTCGAGAACTAGAGGAAGTATATCGCTTTGTTATGGGCGATGAATTTTCAAGAAGACAGGCCTTCCTGCAATGAGTAACAGGGAATGCGTAACTGTGTATAATTATGGTTTTGTTTAACCTCTAGTTCTAATGACCCACCACATGATAGTATGAGTATTATACTGGGAAAACATATCTAGAGCAACTTTGAGGGAATGTTCTTTGCACCGTTGAGATATCTGATATCTCGAACTGATACCTCATTAGATTTCGCAACTCAAGATGAACTCTAATATAGCTTGATAACTTGATTAGCATCACGAAAAGCCATTTTAAACATGATTTTTTTTTGTTATGACAGATAGGTATCTTATCAGATAAAAAGGGCATGCAGCATTATTAGTTATAGAGTGGAACAATGGCGTGGTACTGGTACGGTGGTGGCTGGTGGGATCATGCTACTTCCTCTATCGTACCACTTCACAACCCCGATTATGTCATGGTTCTGAATCAGCGATGGCGGGCGGCATGGCAGGTGGCAATCGGCAACAACATCCGCGCGCACGGTGCAGTGGAAAGCTCGTAGCCTCGTCCGCACGGCAGCGAGCCAGCGGCAGGCACGTACGTTCATGCCACCCGGGACAAGACCTACGGGCAATGGAGCGCAACCCACTCCGCGCGGCGCCGCAGACAGGTGCCGCGCGGCACGGCACACTCGCTAGATATAGAGGCTGCCGGCTGCCACCGCCGCCCACACACGGCAACACTTCGGTGGCCGAGCCCCGATCGAAGCCGTGGTGGGTGGCGACGGCCAATTGAATCTGAATTTTCTGATCTGACGATTTTTCACGGCAGAAAAAACGGCGGAATGGGAGAGGAGTGTGGCAGGGGTTCCATCGCCATGGAGCCAAGACCAAGAAACACGTACCAGACAAACTGAAACGTGACATGTACCGTGTATGTATCATCCCAGTGTATTAAGTTCAGAGGTGGATAAATTCGAAGCAAATGAAAGAAGGAAAGACCCCATCAATCAATCGCAGAGACAGAACAGTTGACAGATTATAAACCCCAGTACCATCATCAAAGTTATGTTACACATTACTACTACACCGGACATGAAGCTCGAATCTCCATTTCTTCACTCAAGGACAACGTAATTGCCGAGGAAGCGAGACCTAAGCAGCAAATCCAGGGAGCTATCAACCTCAAAGCGAGCAGAAGACAGGAAGGGGAAAACTCGAGACCAACTACTATTCTTCAATTTGCACAATCCCTATCTCAAGCACCACACCATACTTCTAGATTGGTCGAGAAGTTGCTCCTTGGCTGCTCATCTTCTGAAGCTCTTGGCGCCGGGCACCACGAGGCTGCCCAGAGTCTTGGCTATCTGCAGCTTGAGCTGGCCCCTCTTGAGCGGAGGCCTCTTCTCCTTGTTGTTGCAGACGTTGTAAGGGTACCCGTACTCCATTGCTCCTCCCCCTTCTTTGTCTTTCCCCCTTCTCTTTGTGCTTGAGCTTGGGCTTGAGCTCGTGCTTCTAATGGTGGTTTGTGTTGCTGAGAAGGCGAGAGCTGGTCTGAGGAGGCAGTGTGCAAGGCAGAGCTTATTTATAGAAGAAGCTTTCACACAGGTTGAGTTAGTTTGCGCGTTCTTCTTTATTTTACTTGCTACATCTGCTGGGGTCCGGGGAAAAGTTGGCTTTACTTTGAGTCACGTGGCTGTTTGGTTTTTGTTGTGAGTGCGAGCAGAGTCACTTCTCACTCTCGGTTCTCACAATCACACTCGACAATGAGGGTATCTGGAAGCATCCATGAAGGACAGACTGACCAAAGAGCAACCAGCAAGACCAGGGAGCAGTTAAGTCTCGTGGCAATTAGATGATTAACAAAATAATCTCATGGCAATTAGAGCAGGGCCAGATGCACGCTAGATTCTGCAGCGCCTCTTTCTCGGACTAGATTTATTGTTACTGCCAAGTAGTGGTCATGCTTTTGAGTTAACTAATGCAATTGTGCCGTTAGGTATAACTGAAGAATCTAAAGGAAGTAATATACAAAACAAAAGCGGTCGAAACAACTTATCGACCCAGGGTTCAGTGACAAAACCTCCAAATTATTGCAGAACTCGGCAGACCGTGTCACATGGTTGGTAATATGGCCTTTTTTGGGTTACCCGCAGGAGCAGCCGAGAGCAGCAGGGGTGGCGTGGGGAAAGCATGCATCACATGGCAAAAATGGACGTGTCTGATGAGTAGTACAAGCCTGGGAAACCGGTGAGGTGAGTGGTGATCGGTGGCCTCCTCAACTCCTTTTGAGGTGTGAGGAAGGCTGCACTTATTGGAGTGTGAGCCCCGCCCTGCGACCGCGAGCCGCAGCCGCGTAGCGATCAGTGCGGTTCGGTGGAGCTTGAAGTTTTCTGTCCAGTGCGTGGCGCTGCTCGTGGGTCATCCGTCACTGCGAGGGTAAGAACGAAGCATGGAAGGCTCAATTCCGGTGGTAAATTGTAGTTTTGGCCATGCATGGTCATAGACATTGACGGGAACCACACCTTGCAGCATAGCCAAGAACTGGAGCTCGGGAAATGTCTAAAGTTTTAACTCCCAAGATAAGCTAAAAGGGACTAACTAATGGGAATGGATAGCAACATTAAGCAACGCGTGTGAGCTAGACAGCAGTGATCGGTAGTGACTAGTGTGGCAGCCGTATGAGAGGAGCTATCAGGTGGTCCACTCCACTGTTTTGGCGTGGTGCTGATGTAAAGCCGGGGCATGAAAAAGGAACACGCAGGATGTGACATCTCTCCTAATTTATCACTACTAATTATAAGCCGATTTGTCCGAACGCATGTACGCACGCACGAGAGGCACATGCGATAAAAATGTTGCATCGGTCGGTCTCACTCTAAGTCATGATGCATGTATACTCCACCCACGGGACGGTGAAGGAAAGCTACGTCGCCCATCGGTCGTTTTACAATGAACGAAGGTAAACGGTTGTTATATGGCCAAGCACCATATCATTTTCCTTTTTGACAGGATGCGATTGACCATATCTATTTTATACTAAAAAACACGATGGTTAATTAACAAAGCAAAGACTAATAATTTTTTCTATAAAAAATAAAGTACATCGCTGTGAACATTCTTATAATTAATGTACTACAGCCAGCAGCAGATCTTTATAACCTTATCTAAATATATAACTTACGATAGACCTTGATAACCATATCTATATAGAGCACAACCGATAGCTCTTCCTAGTTGTACCTAAACAGATCATATCCGATAGATCATCATAATTGTACTAAAACACATCACAATCGATAGATCTTCACAACTGTACATAAACGGATCATACCTAATGGATCTTCATGTATTCTACATAAACAAGTCACAACCGATAGATCATCATAACTGTACCTAAATATACCACAATCGACAGATCTTCGTAATTGTACATAAATAGATCACAGTCGATAGATCATCATAACTGTACCTAAATAACCAATAGATCTTCATCATTGTACATAAACATATCACAACCAATAGATCTTATAATTGTACCTAAAATAATTACGGAAAATGGATGTACTAATCTTGTGTAATATGCAATTCATACAAAAAATTTTGGGAAGAAGATTATCCTAGAGAACATAAGGAACTACCTACTACAGCAATTAAGCCTTGCTTGGTTGTTCGGGAGATAACACCTAGGGCACAGAAACCACATGTGAGATATCTTTGGCACACAAGAATCCATGGGAAAAATCACGGATGGGACCTATAATACCCCATATTTGTAATCATGTAATAAAGTGAATTTTATCCTTATATCATTTCGACATGTAAAATAATTAAAATAGCTAAAATTAAAAACCTTCCAATTTTGACCTAGAATCACTACTAGAGAAATCATTTGTACAGACGGTTCGGAACTCCCGTGCGGGACGGTTTTCCGAACCGTCTGTACGAAACAGTCTGTACAAATCAGGTTTGAACCGTCTGTACTAGCACAGACGGTCCTAGTTTGGAACCGTCTGTACTAATCGATTAGCACCCGTCTGTGATGTCGTGTTATAAAAATAAAAATATAACTCCTCACGCCATGTGCCTAATCCTTTAGCCACGTCTCATCCCGCCGTCCGCGCAGTCCCATCCAACCGCTTGAATTAAATCGCACAATATGCTTCCAGCGGGTTTCGATCCCGCAACCTCGTGTTGTCCAGCAAGGGGAGTTGCCAACTGATCTAGTCTGATTATGCGATACATATGGGACGGCTTTCTTCTTAACTCATGCCTACGACTAAGCGGGACGCTTCTAGTACAGACAGTTCTAAATTTGGAACCGTCTGTACAAATAGCATAGACGATTCCAAACTGAGAACCGTCTGTACTGTTCGATTTGTACAGACGGCTCCAACTTGGACCCGTCTGTGCTGTAGCTCCGAGTGCTAGTTTGAGTCGAAATTCAACTCTAATTTGAGAGGTTTTAGTAAAACAGCCATAACTTTCTCATACGAAGTCCGTTTTGGGTCTACGACCACTCAAATCGAAGCTAACGACGACGCGCATCTGAAAAAAAATACACGTGTATACACTTGTACGCATCTTGACCCTCAAAATTCGGCTTCTAAGTAGAACTTTTTGGCTCCGGAAGTTTTTTCCATTATTTTTTTTTATCTTGCGGAGGGCATATCTCCTTCACCCGGACTCCGAATTGGGTGATTCTTGTTTCCCTGGTTAGCTTGAGTCGAGGACTTGCTTTCCACCTTGATCCCAGCTTCTGTCGAGCACTTTCGTCTGAGCGCCATTTTCAAAATCTTCGATTTCGGGCCGGGATTTCCACTAGTCGTTTCGTCGACTTTCTCGGAATTTGCTCAAAATTTGTGGAGACGTAGAGTTTGGCCTCCCGCTCACAGCCATGAAAACCGTTCGATAATCGTTGCTGTCAAACTCCCTCCCCGACGCTGCCACTTTCCTGCCGCGGCAAGGAAATCTGTAGTTTTTGCTACCACGGCAGCAGCCTATCCACCAGCCTTGCTTATCTATTTTTACAGACGGTTCAAACTGTTTACATATTTGTACAGACGGTTCCAAGTTTAGAACCGTTTGTACTATTTACAGACGGTTCCGAACTTAGAACCATCTGTACTGTTCGATTTGTACAGATGGTTCCAAGTTTAGAACCGTCTGTACTGTTTACAGATTTGTACAGATGGTTCTGAACTTAGAACTGTCTGTACTGTTCGATTTGTACAAACAGTTCCAGTTTGGACCTGTCTGTGCTATTTATACAGACGGTTCCAGTTTAGAACCGTCTGTACTGTAGCGTCCCGCTTGTTGGGAGCCGCTTGTACTCATTTTCTCAGACGGTTTTCTTTTGGAACCGTCTGTAATACTATTTGTACAGACGGTTTCAAAAATCCGTCTGTACAGGGGCGTCCCGTTAAATCGTTTTTGTAGTGGTGAATCAACGTACACAAAATTTGTGAAACCAAAGTCATTAAAATTTTACTCTGATAATTTTTGTAAGTCTTAAACACCTCCAAAAAGGCCTCTAAACTTTTCTTCAAGTGATTTGGAATTAATTTTAAAAAAAGCTTTTTAAACAATTTCTAAATTGGTAGAACTGTAATATATTAATTGAAGAAAATTTTCCTTATTCAAGATTTATGAAATTTTATATTTGTGACTAATTTCTCTTCTAGAACCCAAATAATTTTTTTTCATAAAGTATTTCACCTACTTACAGCTCAAACATAAATTTGAGCATATTTGGACTTGTATTTCAATAACAGCCAAAAATGACTTAGGCATATTTGAAAAAACGTATATAGGTCATACATACTCTAAAAACCCTCTGTGAATTTCTACAGATTTAAAAACATAGATTTGAACTCTCTGCAAATTCAAAACCTAAAACATAACAGAAATATTGTTAAAAGAAAAATAGAAAACACTATTCTACTTGGGCCGACTCCCGGCCCAACTCCCTCACGCGAGTTGGGCCAAGCCCAGCATCAGCCTCGTCCATACAGCCCCACGCGCCCGCCTTCTCTCTAGCACTGACCAGTGGGGCCTGTTGCTCAGATCTTTCCCTCCACACAAACAGACGTGCAACGCTCGCGACCTGAGCGTCGGGATAGCACGATCTACGGCTACTTGCCTCGTCGTCCGCCGCTTGCCATTGCCATTGACCCCGCAGTTGCGCCAGTGCTCTCTCATGGGTGACGCGCCCTCTCCTCCATGGCCACACGTCCCTAGTGTCCGGCCAGAGCCGTTGGACTGACGGCCGGCAACTTCGGCTGGCGCCGCTCTTCCACCCCTTCTTAATTCCATCACCCGTATGCACATCTTTCCATCGCTATCGTTGCCATCATGTTCCTCTTGGTCTTGCGGATCTCCCTACACCGAAATCACGGCTTGCCATCGAGTTCCGTGACTAGAACACTACAGGCACCGAGAGTTCCGGCAAGCCCCGCCATCGGCATCGGTGTGTGCGGCGTACCCGGTTTTGAAGCCGGATAAACCCTTGTGTTTACTGTATCGGTCCCTGGATCAGTAGCCGATACACATAAGCACTTGATAGCATAAACATGCAATACATCGTTCATTACACACTTTGCCATAATTGGTCTTTATTTAGTACAATCCGGGCCTATTGGCCGAATTTAAAACAACAGCGGAAATAAACACGCGGTAGGTGGCCCATCATTATGCCGAACCACAGGCAACTGACTGGGGGAGAAACCCTACGCCTCGAAATCGCTGTCGCTATCTCCCGTTTGGTACTCCTCCTCATCGTCTGGCCATATAACAAGCCAGGTGAGTACATTGAATGTACTCGCAAGTGCTCTGCTAGGGAGTTTATCACGGATATGAGCATGCAAGGGAAGAATCAAGAAATTGGCTCTAGCCTAGGTTTCATATTGTGCGAGAAAGTAAGTTTGCATTTGAAATATGTAAATAGATATAAAAGCAATTCTTAGCAAAATATCTCGACGCAGCGAGATAAGGTACCTGTTTGAATCACTCTACCCGTTACAACGGGGAGATCATCTCTGTGCTTTCCATTATAACGGCAAAGCATGGTAATCGCCCGATTCCTCAGGGAGACAAAGCTCACCTGGTACCTACGGGGATACCAACGAAAACACAGTAATCACCGATTCCTCGGGGAAACATAGCTCACCCGGTACCTATGGGGATACTAGGGTTTACCCGAGTCCACGGGGAAATCCCTTCTTCACTTTTCCCGGCATCACGGGAAATTGACATGTCACTCTGCGAACACGGCGGATCGCGTCCTTAAACCCATAACCCATTTTTGACTTTGAAAGTCAATCTACTTTAATGTGGCCTAACCAAGTTCATCCATGACCGCGGACACGGCTATTCGAATAGTTTTAACCCTCTGCAGAGGTGGTACGGCTTTACCCACACGATGTAGGTCACCCTGAGCATACTGTGCACCGCATACTACCAGAGCTAGTACAACGAGACTCTTTGCCAGTGTGAACCCAGCCATGAACCCGCCAGAAGGACATATCCCAAACCTAGCTTGAGTCAGTATCATCGCTTGCAAGGAGGTTGGTGTTCCAACTTTGTGGCGAACAAGCCATCGCTTTCCCGCGGAAACTTTTCTCTACAGAGGACACAGCCTCATCTGCACGCTACACACTGCCTACGGGTTCATGCTAGTTCAGGCCGGGTACTAGATCAAGTCCTTCCCATAAAGGACATGTGGATGTACGGTAAGACTTGGCCAAACGGTACTTAAGCTCGGTCCTTAGGTGATCCGAGAGGGACTCCACGCCACTCCCGTAAACGGGCAACGAGAACCACGCCGGGCTTTACCTCGCTCTTTAAACAAGCTCCCTGCTTTCACCCTTCATTACCGACCCGGATCAAAATCTTCTCCATTTTATTTTTTTTTGGTTTCACAAACCATTTACGGTAAAACATACCACCCCATGGCTATGCTACCTTCACACACCTCCGGACACGACGGTCCGTTTCCAAGAGTTTACCACATGAAATATGGGGTGTTATCAACTTTTTATTTTTAAAACCCTAATTTCACTACGGCAGGGCTAAGCATGTATATATGTATATACTCTACCCTAAGTTTTTTGGCTAACATTCTCGGAATACATAGTCCTTAGGGCTACAAGGGTTTCGGGGTCGGACTAGGGTTTTCTAAGCATCGGCATAACTACGCTACATAAAATAATGATTATAAAACATAGCATGCATGTTTCGAAATTTAAAATAGCATTTCGTAAACCTGGGTTACAACATGATCAAGGGCGGAGAGCTTGCCTGGCAGGTCTTGGTCTTGCTCCGGTCGCGGGGATGCTTCGGGTTCCTCCTGACGCACGTACCTCACACCGTCAACTACACGTTACAAAATAACACCAATAAGAATCCAAACGCGATAAAGAACCAAAAATGGCAACTTCATGCAGCAAATATGTCATGTGTTGCAAACATGATTGAAAAGAAAGAAAGGGAAGGAGAGTTATTGTTTCTATATTTCATGCGGGGATTTAATAAATTAGGGTTTCGTGCTTAGAACGGCTTTTGCTCGGAAACCCTAGGCTTTATATGGTGGATGAGGTGTCCTGGGACTTAGCGGTTGAAAGATGCGGGAGGAGTATTTGGATGAGGTTTAACTTGGTTGTATGCTATAGAGAAAACAAATAGGTATGTATATGCATGAGAGTGATATTAGGGTTTCTATTATTATGCCCGCTTCAACTTTTGAACCATGCAACAAGTACTTATATATATGTGCTTTGATGCTAAGTTCAGAAGGTTACAGTTTTAGTAAATTAGAAACTTTGGATTGGATCAAAAGTTTAAAAAGGAATTTCAAAAGAGTTTTGAATTTAAAAAGGGAACTGAATTACTCTCTGAATCAGTAAAGAAAATTTTAAATTTTTGAAATTTGTTTAAACCAAAAGTTGGGAAATGTTTTTAGGCACATCTTTTATTTTGGAGATTTTCTGAGAACCGGCCATTAAGATGTTGAACCGGGTGAACCAAAGTTATAACTGGTTCTGGAAGAAAACCGGCTGGTTTACTGGCTTGGGGCCTTCTCATGAAGAAAAATACGTCTTCTAACCCGGAAAGCGGAAAAGGGGCAGGGTGCCATCCCTTTAGTCCCGGTGGACCCGGCCGGCCCTGGGGCCCACCTGCCGGTGGCTCGGCTGCTTACCCTTACTGGTGGCTTTTGCTGGGCTCGGGTAGAGCTTCAAGCTCAAAACCCAGCAGCGCCGGTGGCAGCTCCCTGGTGGAGAAAGGGGCTTTCGGCTCTGGGTGTCCTAAGGAGAATCCGAAGCCGGTTCTAGAGGGAGGGAGAGGAGAGGAAGGCGATGGCCTGGTTGGTTGGTGGCGGGGTGGTGAGGAACACCCAAATTTGGTGAGGTCAGTGG
Organism: Stipa capillata; assembly: GCA_019208055.1. Lineage (NCBI taxonomy): Eukaryota > Viridiplantae > Streptophyta > Magnoliopsida > Poales > Poaceae > Stipa > Stipa capillata. Next base: position 13,282 of record JAGXJF010004441.1, read on the forward strand.
CTTTGAGGACTTCAGCCTGAGGAGGAAAGAGTGGGGCTTGGGTGGAGGCGTTGGGTGCGGGGGTTCCAGAGCATGGAGACGGAGCGCCATGAAGTGGCTCGGGCGCTCGGACTCCCATTTTGTAGGCCGACGGGGAGGGCAGTTGGACGGTGGCCACTGTAGGTGCCGTGCACGGTGGTGCCACGTCTTAGGTGATTGATGGATGGGGTCCCGAGGTTGCGGGGGACGCTACCGATGCGGTGGCGCGCGGGAGTGAGCTTCGGCAGCTGGTAAGCGCGCGGTGGAGTGCTAGCGCCGACGAGTGGCCTGACAGGGGGCACACTGCGTGTCTAGAGCGCGGTCAGCTCATCCCAGGCTTGGCATGCGCGTGCATGCGAGCGCCTGAGCTTGCCAAGGATGCTCTGTCATGTCATTGGCTCTGTGGTAAACCAAGGGAGTAAGGTTGAGGAAATGGAGCAGCTATTTGTGCAGAGGAAGAGTAGCTAAGGGGCATGCCAATGTCGGCATGAGGTGACTTTGGGGTTGAAGGCTGTAGTTTGGACTTTGCACTGAGGGAAGAAGGGGTAGGGGAGGGCCCTTGGCTGGAGGAGAAGCTTTGGTAAAAATTTGGGAGCAATTGGATCAGGGTTGAGCTGGATTTCATGGGAAGAGGGAAATTGGAGCCAGGTGTTCGATAGGAGTTCTGTCAAATTTTGTTACTGGACTTCACCATGTTTTTGCATATTTGGGACTTTGGTACTGAGATGAGCTCTGTGGAATTTTCTGGGATTTTTTTGAGCAAAGATTGGAAGGGTTGCAGTTCAAAGGGAAATTTTGACCTAAATCCCATTTTGGATGTAACCCAAAATTTTTGAACTGGGCCCACATATATTATTTCATAAATGGGTGAAAAATAGGTTTAGAAAGTTTATGAAATTTTCCCAGAATTTTTGGGTAAAATAAAATAAATAAAATATAGATTTTAGGGTTTCTGCCCAATAAAAGAATTAATAGGAATTAGGGCGACAGATTGAGTTTTTGGGTTTCGGGCGACGACATGACTGAGGCAAGGTATGGGGGAGGTTAGGGTTTATATTTGGAGGGTCGGGAGCAAAGATGGGCGAGTTGCCACTTAGGGTTTGGGTTCGGGCAGCTCGTGCATAAACGGTGTGCGTGTTTGAATTTAGGGTTTAGGTTTATGAATGCACATGCGATGATAGGGTGGCGACTTGGGTTCGCTGCACGATAGAGCGACCTAACTCAAGCGCTCCCCATGAAATGTCATGCTTACAAAAGATCTGAAATCTGAATGAACATGCGACATGGTTAAAATGTATATACGCATATACGCGTCTTAGGGTTTAGGTTTCCAGGAAATCCGGACGATGAAAATTAGGGTGTGACAGTGTGCCATCTCGCGCCTGACAGTGAGTCAGCCCCATGGACATTGTCCATTCATTCCGCTTCTTCTCCCTGAGCTTAATCCTATGCTTTCCACGTGAAGAGACCTAGTGAACAGCCGTCGAGCCGTCTTCATCTTTAACACCGACAGAGATCCACTGGAGCCATCACCACCGTTTTGGTGAGTCCCATCGACCACAGGTGACCTCCTCAACTTCCTGTCGACCTCCTCTACGTCACCGTGCCCTTCTTTTTCCTCGGCATGCACCAGAGGTCATCGTCACCGTGAGCTGAGCGCTGCCAACCGCCATCGCCGATGAAGTCTAGCTTGCCGACCACCCCAAGCACAACAGGTGACTAAGACCTAGTCAGGAGCACCACACGATCATTGTTTCTGCCTTACCACTAGCCACTATCGAAACACCTTCTCCGTCTTCCTCAGCCTCGGCAACCTTCACCAACAGCTTGGCCATGAGCTACTAATCCTGATGCTCCACTCCTTTTCTCTTTTCTCTCTCTGTAACGCTCCTTGCACGTTGTGCTCTGTTCTGGGCATCGTTGGTGAGCACCTCCTTGCCTCTCTGACCAACCGGCATTCCCTCGAACTGCGGGAATGGAACCACAGCGTGGCTAGGAACCTAATGGTGCAAACCGCACACGAAAAGGTCCACGGGATCGCTCGCGTGGTTCTGCGCTGCTGTGTACTGGCCCGCGGCTTCACAGGTGTTGAGTTATCAGCTGACCTGGCAGTGGGGCCCAGCGGTTAGTAGTTAAGTTAGTAGGGTTCTGAGTATGACGAGTGGGTCCAATCGAGTTAGTTTCTGTTAAATAATATTTAAGGTTCTATGTATGACAGATTGGCCCCCTCACTTAATCGGTTGAATTAATAAAATTTTAAAAGAAAGTAAAAACCTTACATGTAAAACCCATACGTCAGTAAATAAAGAAATTAAGAAAATATAAAATAAAAGGAAACCGAGAATGACAAGTGGGCCCCAAGGGCCAATTGGGCCGGTCAACCTTGACCATCCCGAGCTAAATGCTTACCCCACATGTCAACCTCTGTGGCTAGGTTTGGCTAGGTAAGAAAAGTTTTTCTTTGTTTAAATGAGAAAAAGACAGAAAATGCTAAAAATGCTTTTAACTTGTAAAACTAATAGAAAATGCATATGAACTCCAAATGAGATTTTTTTAAAATTCATGTTTTAGTCTGTACTATTTAATTGTACCAGTTTTATACATGTTACTGTTATGTTTTTTAAAAATTTACTGATATGCCCTTAAACCCTACAAATTTCATATAATTCTTAAATTTTCATAACTTTAATTCTAGAATTCTAAATTGAGTGAAACCAATTTCATTAGTCTCATAATTTCATTTCCTACATTTTCGGAGGCATTTCATTCATCAATACCATCTGAATTCCCTGGCATTGATTTGTTTCTAGGTGTTTCAGTATTTCTTTCAGTAGAACCTGGCAACGAGGTCTTTTATGAAGTTGATCCTCCTCATGATCAGGCATGCAAGCTCGCTAAGATTCCTCATTTAATTTATGTTAGGGTTTGTGAATGAAATGTTATGTTTGATTGCATGAATTAAGTATGTCTATTGCAATGAATGAAAACACTAGTACGTTAGGGTTTGATGGTGGATCATGACCAGTGGGTTATGATATCAATTTTTAGTAACGAAATATGAAATCTAATAAGTGAGATGCGAGAGCAGAGGTTTTACTTTAAATGATAGATCGATGGGCGAGGTAAGTGTATGCACCCTAGTCGTCCAGTCGATGTTGGTATTGTTGGGCTCTACTCTTCACCCATTGTGGGAATGTTATGCAGGAGTGTTGGGTAGTCATAGCCGGCCAGCTATGAATTAACAACACTTCTGAACACTTCCCATTTGAGAAAGAAATGGATTAAATCTTGGTTGATTTAATGAAATGATGATAGAGTGTTCTTTGACTTAATGTGATGAAATGATTGAAATCTTATTTGATTTCAAATGTGGTTGCTGATCTGAGATTTTTGTTTTACGTCCGAGAATTGATGAATATGATGTATACATGTTGGTATTTGTTTATCTTGTATGTTCATGCTATGCCATGTTACTCTGTGAATGAATTATTAATGTAGTAGTTTAATTCTTGCTACATGTCATGTTTAAGTTAATTAGGATAAGCTTAAAAAAACATCTTGTGAGTACAAAAGTACTCATGAGAATTCTATTTCTAAAATGTTACAGGTGATCCTAGTGTAGGCAACTATTACAACATAATAATGTTGAAAATGACGTCTACTTGTAGAGTTTGCTTTACCGGTCGAATATGGATTGTTATGTGGCTTTGTGAGATGGTAGTGGTTGGCATCTCGAGTTATTTTTACATGTTGCCATTGTTGTCCTCTACTATCTTTTGGATGTGAACGACATTCGAGTCATGTTGTTTGTAAATTATTTAACCGTCATGTGTATCGGATGTGAAATATATATCTTATAACTCTTTTATGGTTTGAGTTGTGATATTAAGTTGTTATGTGTGGCACCTCACGCGTCATGTGTGTATGCTTTTAAAGTATATGGGCTAGCCGTAAAGAGTTGGTGTTATTCTCACATTTCGTCGAGAATGATGGTTAATGTTGAGTGATCCACTAGCTGAGATGTGTTGGCCGGTTAGGCAGGGTGTGCGTATTTGTACCGGGCTCTTGAGAGACCCACTAGCCGTTTTATTTCGGCCGGCTAGGTTAGGGTGTGGGTATATCTACCGGGCTCCTCCAAAATCATCTTATTTGATGTATTTGAGAAGAACATTAAATCTTTACAAGATTTTGAAACACATTTAACTCTTATTTTGATGTGCATCTTGGTCGGTTTGACCAATGATGATGTATATGTCTGAGATGCATATGAGATATTTATTTGATATCAGACTATCTAACGGTGATGGATACGTATGTTCTTGTACATATAATATATTGGATAGTTATTTAAATATTTAGAATAGAGCGAAGTATAAGAAGATGAGAGGGATCGGTCATGGAAGCGCAGGAGCACCGGGAGAAAGCCAAATCTGGCCCCCGGCCGAGTTCCAATGCCGGAACTAGTCCCCGGCCGGGGGCAACGCCGCTTTTTTCACCGCGAAGCTCCGGGCAGACGACGCGTGGCACAATCGCGGGTGGGCCGCCCGAAGGCGTCGGATCACGGATCGGGCGTGCGGCGAGGCGACGACGTCACTGGCCGTGGCGGAGCCCGCGACGCCGGGGCGGTCGCGCCCCGCGCCCGCGACGGAGTTCGCCTCGGTCTGCGCTGTGGAGGCCGTCGCGCCCCGAGCCCGCGACCTCGCCGTCTCGCGGTGCTGACCGCCGTCGCAGGCCTGGACCGCAAGCTCTTCCAGTCGCACCCCCCACCCGCAAGCGTGCCACGCGTCGCCTGCCCGGAGCTTCGCGGTGACAAAAGCGGCGTTGCCCCCGGCCGGGGGCTAGTTCCGGCATTGGAACTTGGCCGGGGGCCAGATTTGGCTTTCTCCCCAGGAGCGCCAGCGACGACGCGACGGAGGAATCTTTCCACACCTCACAAGGCGTTATTTCCATCCCAAAAATTGACTGGGAAGGAAAGAGATTCCCCCTCTCACACCTCGCCCAACCGACCCGCTAGAAAAGCCAGGAAGAGTTTGCCACGGGTGTAGGTTTTACAGGAATTGGACAGGGATCCCCACCGTTTCCCCTGCTGCCAAACGAGGCCTTAAAATAGGAAAAAACCCGAATAGTTTTGCAAAACAAAAGGAGCTACAATGATTAAAGTAAACCACTATCAAAGTGAAATCTATATATACAACATGGTCGTCTTTCGAAGACCTCGTCCTACAGTAGTTTATTTCCGCAGGCCAACAATGCTCTCTTTTTTTTAGACAGGTTCCGATATGTTACTAGAGACCGTGTTATGCGAACAATTGCAGTGTTCATTCATGCCGTATATTTTTCATTTGTCTATCAATAACTTACGATCCATCGTTACAGTGAACAGGAAAATATAACTTATTCTCTTCTCTCAAGTTATGCTTGAAAAGATTTAACCTAAAAGAAGTGATCACAAAAAGGAGAAGAAAATTAAGCTGGAAACAGGGAAGGAAAAGAAGAAAAATAAATACACCAATACATAATTTAAAATTTGGAGCCGAATGTTGTGACTTCAGCTTCCCATTCAAAATCAAGGCATTAGTTAGCCACATTGGTGATCAGCTGAAGGGTGAGCTTGTGATCCTCAATCCAGCTTTATTTCTTCTAAATGTTCTTCCTGCCCGTTCATATTATTTGTGGTCATTTCGACAGTTGGCAGATCGCAATCCATCTCGGGTGTCTCTAAAAGGGGTGCGCTATCTCTTTTGGGTGTCTCTGCTCTCAGTTCACCCTCTATTGGTGTGCCCCCCTGATTATCATCGTCCTTGCGTATCTCAACCCTTTGCTCAGAGTTGTTATTAAGCTTGCCATTTGTTGACTCATCAGCATTGTTCTGTTTGCTCTGTAAAGAATCAATGGCACAAATAACATAGTCAGAAATGGCAGAACAATTCATATTGATTGTATAAAGGAAGTTGAATACTCCTAGAAGCCAGGAAAAGCACAAGGAGTTATATAGCTCATATATAACCCCCCGTTCAGGATAGGTTAAATACTATAAATCCTTCAGCACCTGAAATCACATTTTCTTGAGCCATAAAACTAATGTTATATAGGTTCTTCACTGTCAGGGTCCCTCTAAACCTAAAAGACTTACATGAATGTCTATTGGTAATGGCAACGAGCCGAAGAGCATTTACTATAAGAAAAGACTCATCGCTCAAAAGACCTTATGTGGATCACATTGTTTGCTCAGAAACTCTACGAGAAAAGGATAGCAAGAGTACGCACAATGGCAGACCCAGAACTAAAACATTGTGGGTGTCGATTCCTTTAAAATGTTTAAGTTGATGTGGGTTGATGAAAAATATCAATATAAATAGGGCTTATTTGGAAAACCCTGTGGGGTCAGTCAGGTAATTTAGTACTATACTTTACTGTTAACCCCTCATATCTAGGTTAAGACAGAAGCTGCCTATAGGGTATAACATTCTGAAACTAAACCCGAGCCACCAGCTGCGTGCACATGACAAAATTTCCCAAAACGAAAATGCTTATGGAAGAACGATATTGTGCTATCCCCACTTTAAAATTCGGACAAAGAAGTCAATATACTACATAGAGAAAAGGACAGATGCAGTCTTACTATCAACCTGCAATCCACTTGCCAAAATAACGTACCTTGTTCTTGTCACGCCAACCAAGAGAAAATGGGGCAAGTAAACTTATTTTTCTAGGCTGGAACTCCTGTGATGAATCTTGGTTCACTTGGCCAGGTGATGCATCTCGCGTTGGTGTCCTAGAAGAGAAAAGGCAATGCATCGCATGAAGTTAGCACTGGAATACCACAACAACAAATGGCTGTAAATTTTCAGTCTTTGACACTGAATTATGCAATAGCACACTACCAATCTCAAATCATAAAGAGGAAGCAAGATGATCAACAGATAAGTAATTTGGTATTGTTTCCTTGCCAGCGCGTGTAGCAATCCAGTCTAACACCATTAAATAAGAACATACCTTGGAGAAGGGGAAGGGGATGGTAATTGTGCTTTCTGCTGGCTAGATTGATATTGAAGTGTTGCCTCCAACATTGTTTCTGCCATGACTGCTCTGTTCTCCATTTGCGTGAGTGAAGCCATAGCTTCATCATACTTTTCCTGCATACAGAGTTGAATTTATAACAAGCGAATCATACAATCAAACAAGCAGACATGTATTTGCTTGATTGCATGTCAATCCCAGACGAATAATTATACTGGAGTTTCAGCATTTCCGAATAGAATTTGTACAGATTTTAACAATATAAAGACGAATGCACCATCTACCACAAGCACTCCATATATAGTCATCACAGACATTATTTTTAGCAACCCAGATATAACATATAAGTGCATGTAGGTTGCAGTACATACTTTATGAACAATATACAGGAGGAAACATTTACTGCAACAATTAACTATAAACACAATACTGTCCTCCAGATACTATCAACAGATAATGGTTGCTTCATATGTGAACATGGCTTTCAGATGAAAACATATGATATTAGTATACCACATAAAAATATGATGACATGGATTGTTGGTCAAACTGAGCAAACCTGGAGCACATGTGAAGCATATTTCTGAGCAGCAGCATCTTGCTCAGCAAAGATGCGGGCATCCTCTGTGACCTTCTGTTCATGCTCTACACGCATCAGGACCTACAGTGAAGTACCTAGTTCGTGGGTAACTGGACATGCCGTAGTAACAACAAGGTTCCTTGAGAAGAGCACATAGGTAACAACTGCACCTGAAGCATTGCTTGTTCCTGTTCCTGCTTGTCTGATAGAGATTGTCTTAGCTCAGATAATTCTTGTTCCAACTGCTCAACCTAAGAGACGAAAACACAAGTATTAAGAACAATCATGTTTCAAGTCTTCAAACGAGAAATTTCCAGCTAGTAGGGTTAACTAATGATAAATAGGTCACATTTTCTAGTTGGTAAACTAGTTCTTAAAAAAGGAAGTACAATCTTGGAAGATCAGTAGGAACGTGACTTCAGCAATGAAGGCAATGAAAAAGAGCTGAATGATAGATGGGTAACAGTATAAGAAAGATAACAGCCCTACTATAAATATTCGGATGCTTACCTTTGCACTTAATTCACGTCTGTTATCTTGCTTAACCATCTCCATTAGTGCTGTCTCTAATTCATCAGCTCTGGATACAGATGGGAAAAAAATCAGAACGGTACTTCGACAAACCCAGAAGAAACATCCACTGCCACAAATTTTCCCTGAATTATGAGAAAGAACATTTTTATAAAGAACCATGTTGTGCACACCAATAGACAAATACCTCCAATAGTTAGAAACATTCTCCAGCAGATAATTCGGTCAGCAACTCAAAGATAGGAACATGAGAATACTAACGCACACTTGAAATACTAGGTTCATGGACGCATGGATTAGACTACTCCTAAACCAGTCACATGAAACAAGACCATTTTGTAAACCAGAAGGCATAGCACAGTCAGTTTAGGGTTACTTTTGAAAGTGCGTGAAGTTTTGGGTAGATGCTTTGAACAATTTTGGCCGAACAAGTATTGTCAAAATTAACATGCAAGATTTACTATTTTCTTCACTAAGAAATTCTCAAAATCGACTGACTTTTTGGTGCACGTATAAGCCACAACTGTTTTCACTAGGACCACTGAACCAGTCATGCTCTTACTGGGTTTGGCCATGAAATATACCAGGGTTGACCAGCTACAGAACAATATGTTCCACCTGCCAGTGGCAAACGGGACGGAAACAGCTACCTGATCGACGGCAAGTTCCATTTGATTTTTAAATGTTACACTGGTACATAAATCTCTGTTTACAGGGCATGAATATGAAAGTGAAATGGCTCAAGCAACCTGAGGATGACAATCTTGGACATTACAAACAAACTGACCTCAGGACAGCTGATCTTCTCTCCTCTAGCAGTCGGCATAGCTCAACCTTCAGCCAGACCACCTGAAAAAAATACAACCAAACTAAATGCTTTAAGTTATCAGGTATGTCGACTACTTAGCAATCAGTAACACCATCAAGACAAACACAAAAATGACCCCAAGATTGATATATAGATTCTTTTAAAGAAATGGTGGAAAGTAGCAAGGTTGCAACACTTGCTACAACAGACCAAAAAATATACAAAACCTGTAACAGCAATTCTCAGTGGGAGTGCTAACCATACAAATTATAACACCTACATGAAGGAACATGTAGGAGGAAGTGCATATTGTACAAATAAAGCAGGAAAAGGCTCCCAAAGTCGAGCCAGGAGATTCTGGGCTCGGTTCCCCAAATTATAACCCAACTGAGCTAGGTTCGGATCCTTAATACAACACATACATAATCTATTTGGCCAGGAGCTCTGTCATTCCCACAAATGGACGATTCTGGCGGTACCATCTGTATATACCATCACAGTGAGAAATATTGGGGAAATAGATTTCCAACAGAAGCAATTTTTTTGGTTTTGCTTTCAGAAATTCAGGTGACCTACTTCAGAAAGCAATTCGCTTTAGCAAGGGGGCAAGGATCCAAGGACAACACGTGTTGTTTTATCTGGACAATCATCCACTCCTTCAAATTAGATTTGCGGAAAAAAATAGTTGTTTAATCCAAAAAAAGGGATGGATGTAAACACCTTCCTGAAATCCTAAGTGAGCATGACTGTGTATGCACTTTGCGAGTGTGTAAATAGACTGGAAAACAGTGCTAATGAGAATATTTATACATGTGTTTCTATTTATTTGGGTTCTTTAGTTTCGTATTGAATTTTCTTAAACATTGTTTCGCAAATTGTAGGTGAAAGAAGTTGATTAGTATATTGAGAATGATACCTGATCTTTAGGATCAGGCAAAGAATCAATCTCAGTGTTGACAGTCAGGCCCTGATACATATCATCCATATTTCCAGAATTCGTTTCTTGGTTATTATCCCCATCTGTCAAATCCTTTGACTCTTCTGCTGATATTGACACCAATGGTTCAGTGTCACGCTTGAAATTATATAGCTTTGATGCAAGACCATTGGTGCTCCTCCAGGCACGAAGACCTTTTGCTCTGTTTTCCATTGAAGATATAACAGATGGCCGGTGTTTATTTCTTAGATCTTGCAGCCTTGCTTCATCTACAGCTTGATATCCCATGCAAGCTGTTAAAACAAGCTGGCTGCTGTCAAAGGTGGAACCGGCTAAAGACTGTAAAAGCGTTACTGCATCCCCAGCATCTTTCGTTGTCACAAGTGCAGGACCTGCAATCAACAGTAGTGTTAACTCTCCATGCAGTCACCTGAGATGGATTATAACATGTATTCAACTTCATATAAACTTATTTGGATTATTTTGCTTTCTTTTTCTTGGATAATAAATAGAAAGAGTGACCCCAGTACCATACAACTCCATAATTGCAAGGGCTGTCCGGAAGAGCATCACACGATTTCCATCAAATAGAAGCACATCCCACACACGAAGAACTGAAATGTTCAAATAGCAATAAAATCTTAACAATAATATGAGATAAGTTAAATGTTAAATCAAAGCATTAGTAGTATGGAAAGAAAAGGACGAACGTTTTAAAAGCTGTGCCTCTGATTGCACAACCAACATTTGACGTAAATCTAAGAATGGCACACATATGTTTTTTCCATTATTAACGTGCCATGCTTGTAGCTTGGATAGCAAAAAAACCTAGCCAGTGACTAAAATATAATATATTATGATAAGGAAATCATTTTCATTTGTTCTTAGGAGTTATACAATTCGTAAGTAATTGAAAAGGATGCTCATGGATGTTTTCCCACTCTCTCCACTTGTACTTGCTTTTGCAGATTGCACAACCAACATTTGACGTAAATCTAAGAATGGCACACATATGTTTTTTCCATTATTAACGTGCCATGCTTGTAGCTTGGATAGCAAAAAAACCTAGCCAGTGACTAAAATATAATATATTATGATAAGGAAATCATTTTCATTTGTTCTTAGGAGTTGTACAATTCGTAAGTAATTGAAAAGGATGCTCATGGATGTTTTCCCACTCTCTCCACTTGTACTTGCTTTTGATCTCATCTGGCTATGTATAGCTAACCTCCCCTTGCTTTTGCAGCACCTTGTGATCTCATCTGGCTATGTATAGCTAACCTCCCCTTTTATTATTGAAAGGTTGTAACATATATTTTCCCACACCAAGAGATTACAAAATTTTAGTTAGAAGCCACCCCAAAGTTTGTGCTTCAGAAAAACACTATCTGCTGTGAGTATGGCTAGTGGACCAGAGACACATGTGAAGACATTTTAAGTGGCATTTTAGTGAACTAACAACTTTAGGGTGCCATGCATCTAAAAATCCCAGGAGATTATTATACAAATCCAATAAGAGCAACATCAACTTGGAACTGAAGATAGTTTCGGTCCCCTTATGGAGGAATCACATTAAATTAGCTAAGATAGGGGTTGAGAAAATATATTTTGCAAACAATAGTATAGATATTTCAAATAGTTCAAAATAAGACAAACCAGTTTCCCAGGGAAGCATGTTCATGTATATCGATAGGAACCATGGTCCAGCAACCCATGCCACTTGTACACCAAGGTAATCCAAGTGGTTTACTGCAAAAACACCATGCAAGTCCTCAATTATCAAACTTGGGTAGTTAATATGCCTCACAGGGTCATCTGGTACAAATAATTTAGTATAAATGGAATAGGTCACGAACCTAGCTTTGGGAATTTCTCTCTGACCAACTCCTCCAAAACAAGCTGATCCACCTAATGGAGAACAAAAATGCATCTCTTTTAATAAGAAACACGGCAACTTGGAGTTCTAAGCACTCAGCAACCAACATGCATAAAAACATTAAAATGGAAAAATAAAATAATGAATACCTGAGACTCAATCATTTCTTCAGAGAAGTAACCCTCAAAATAATCATCCATAATGCCTGTCAATGCCCTGTGTACCCATAGAACATTCATGACATTACTTAGTTCAACTGCACTACTAAGCAATAATTTCTAGGAAGTTGCAGGTACTTGAAGATGTTGTACTACAATACCTACCAAAATGCGTTCTCCTCTGGCATCAATAGAAGTAACAAACCAGCAAAGAAATTCATTGCCTGCATTACTCATACGATTAATCTCAACTAAGAGTAGAGTCTGTAAACGTGCAAGTGCAAATGTTTGACAACTATATTATTGTGTACAACAGAATCATAATTATGGAATACCAAAGGGATTACTTTCTTTGTACAATTTTTTTTTGCAGTTCCAAAGTAAGAACTAGAAAAAATATGTTTGACCCCTATGTTGCCCATTCACATATTATGTTGATGATTTTCAGAAAAATAAAAGCATGAAAGCAATGATAAGAACACTACGTCTAAACTTGGGCATAGCAATTACAAAGCTCAGACCCTAAACTAAAATAATTTCAAATGGGAATAATATAATCATAAGTTTCTCTACGTGCATCTGAAACAAAACTAGACACTATCTCACACACATGAGGGGAAACAAAAAGTGAATCTTGCTTCCTTTTCTTTTTCCATATGGTTGTACAATTTGCTAGAAAGATGCACTATAACCTCTATCCTCGTAAAATAGAGAAGCACAAAATGTTAGGTTGCATTATAGTATGACGAAAAATCTTCAGGTCGGTAATAAGTCAGTGAGGAATCAAATTATAGCAATGTAAGCTACAGTACTACATTTTGCAAAAGAAAATAATGACCATATATGTCGCCCTGTGATCCTTGATTCAAAGCTATTGTTGACAAAAATAACGTGAGAGATGTCAACAAGAGAAGCAACCAAATGGGCTACAAAACAGAACCTCCATAGAAGTCACAAAATAGACAAATGGCATACCAATATCATCTACTGCTCTAGCTTGAGGCAACAAAAAAGGTAACCACTACGAAGGAAACTATTATGTGCTCAGGACTATGGCCAACTTCTTTTTTAGGAAACTTCAAAGGGATCCCAACTTCAAAAGGTATATTTTGGTATTGGCACATGATTTTATACTTCCAAATATTAATATTCAACTGAAATTACATTTGAAAAGTGCAACAGATTGGTCTTGCATCATGTGCAAGGGCTCCCAAGAAGCTAACGAGATGCAGTGGCACGAAAAGTAATATGAATCAGCATTAAGAGAAAGATCTACCTGGCAGTAACCAACTGATGGATTATGTCTAGCATAAGCTGTGAGCAAGCGCCTTAAAGCATTTCTGCCATCCTCATCTAGAGCTGGATGGCCTGGAAATGTTCTAGGCAAATCCTAAAAGGACCCCAAGTAAGATGACCTCTTAGCACCAGGTTTTCATATATACAAAATTTATCAACAGAAGCGCATGTTAAAATCCAGTAAAGACTATTAGTATTGTCTATCTACCTTCTCTATTTGCCCTCTCCACTTTTCAGAAGAAAGTGTTTGAGATGCTTTTGGTTTTCCGTCACCACATTCCATGGTCGGAGAATCAGAACCTTTGCTATCTTCACTTCCACTGTCCACCGCAAGGAGACTCTCATAGTAGCCTTCCACTCGACGAGCTCCAATACCAACAAAAGCTTGCCATAGCTGTCACCACACAAAGCAAATGGGTCATTGGTTTTGCTGGAACAAAAATTTCAAAAACAATGCAATCCTTACCTCTCCTCTCAAAGCCATTGGCAGCCCACCACGGACTAAGCACTCCAGTTCTTCTTTCCATGGAAAATACCCTTCTTGACTTGCAGTTCTATTCACACCTGAATCAGCATTGGCACTTTCAGAAACAGACGCTTCTTGGCTGGGATCAACCTTCTCTACATCATAGAACTCATCATCAGAGTCCTCTGAGGGCTTGCTATCTTCAGTGTTTATAGTATGGAGTCCCTCTGCTGTGTCCGCCTCATCAGCAGAAGATTGCTTCTTCTTGACACGTAAGCTCATCATCTCACCAATGTGGCCCAAGGAGGGCCTAATTTCAGACCATATTTGGATCTTATGTGGTCTCTGCTGTTTGACTGTCTTCTCATCTGACAGTTCGGACCTGCCAGCATCTCCTGTAGCTCCTTCATCCTCAATGGAGGGTGCAATCTTAGCATCCTCTCCAGATGATTCATCGTCCTCAGCCTGCCTATCCAGAAAGTCCTTCCATCTATCAGACCGCTCCTCTTCCTCCTCCTGCAGATCGAGAATCATGACATATGCAACTCAGCAAGATCAAACAACATGGTGCAAAAGGGAGGCATCGCCAGGGTGGCTCTTCTACCTTGTAGATGTTTGCGTACTCTCTGTACCGTTGCAAGTGTTGTGGCCGCACAGCGAAACCATAGGCGTCCCTGCACCAAACCCCAAGGCATCAGAGAAAGGGGGCTAATGCCACTAAAAGCGAACCATTTGGTGCTTCAACCATGAATTTTTTTTTGTTATAAAAAAGCTCGGGATTAATCCAGATTCATATGATAATATCATTGACTTGATTTTGCTAAAAAGTTGTGATGCACACTAACATTTGGTTTAACTAATCATGCACATCACTCAGCCAGACTTAGCCCCAATGCTAAAATTCCAGGTATAGTTTTTTCCTCCGACTGCAGTGTACTATGTACATCCACAAACCCAGATCCTTTCGTAGGCAGGCAGCGAAAAACACAATTAAAACATTGTTATTTAAACAAAATTAGCTCATCACACCATAAATGTGGAGATCTAGCGGCTGCATTGTCTAAATTTGGCCCCAATATCTCGCAACGGATCGAGATCCCCGCGCACAAAAGAAAAAAAATAAAGATATCTCGAAAAACAAGCGACCAAACTACACGAAAGCGGATGTCTCGAGCAGGTGGAGAAGCATCGAAAACTCCGGGAGACGCTTCCGATTTCCGAAGCAGCACACTACACCCAGCCGAGATGCGCGCGCGCGCGGGCGGGAAGGAGCGGGAACTAACCGCTTGTGCTCAAAGGCGATGAAGGGGAGGCTCTTTGCCTTCATCTCCCGCTGCGGCGTCGGGGCCCAGCGACCGCCACGCCACCACCCTCCCTCCTGCTCCCCTAGCTGCGCGGCGGCGGCGGCGATGTCGGTGGCGAGGCAGGTCGGCACCGACGTGACGCGAAGCGTACGGGGAGGGAGTGAAGTGGAGCGCGATTTAGCCGATGGGTGGTTGGGGCCAGTGGTTATATAATCCGATTATGCTATTGGAGTGCTGCTACTAAGATTTGAGATTTGATCTGCGTGACTGCGTTGGAGTGTGAAGTGGCTATTGGGGTGTTGGGAAATCGGAGGAGCGGCTTTAACTCGTTTTTATTTCTCCTTTTTCGTTTTCGGGGGTTTTTCTGGGGGTATGGAGATTGGAGAGATGGGGAGTTGTTTTCTTCTGATGGAAGAGAGATGGGGACTTGGGAATCACCCGGCTTCTTCTTCTCCTGTCGACGCGGGAGCTCACGAGCTGGCCGGGTTCAGCGACAGGGAGATCCCGATTCTCCGTGTCAACGGTGCTGTGTTCCTTTCTGTGGTCTGAAATGTCTGTGCATGGGTTTGTGTTAGTGACATGTAGCAGAGGGTAAACATTGCGGTATTGGAGTAGTGGAATGCAATTATTTTGGAGCAAGCTACGGATGCTACTCTTGGGCATACTAGCTTCATGATGCGTCAATAAAATATAAAACCCGCTCCAACGTCCGGTAGTTTGAGGACTAGTTCACAAAAATCTAAAGCCAAGTATACCATACAGGTCTTTGGTACTTTTACTATCACGAAATTAGGTTTTATAGTATCTGTGTCATTACTAAATTTCACAACTAATATTGTAGCTGCTTGGTTCCACTAGTCGCAATACTAGAGTCACAAGTGTAGAATCTACCGAGGTTACATGCGAGAAGAAAACAACACCAATATTATTGACGAGGTTCGGCCGAAATCTACATCCCCGTGAGTCGACTGCAGGCACTCCTCCCCTAATACTATTCAATATCCAAACATCGTCGACACATGCAGGAGTCGCCGGTTAGACCGCCCCCTCCTTGACAACTTCATCCCCAAATTATCTTCCAGTTCTCAGCGAATTTGGGTACCACCAGTCAGACCAACCCTGACCGTCCCCATTGCGAAAAACTCTAAGATCAAGGTTACAACGTGTTGCGTCTCCTCTTCTTATATAGGCGGTCCAGGGTACATGAATCTGACTTAAACTCTATTCATACTCTATCCACACAAATTTTAGTAATCTATTACAATACTATAACTTCTTAAGTCCAACATGTAACTCTATATGTATATATATTTAACACAAACTCAATACCTTTATTGCTCTAGAATGGACCCATGTTATTTAGTTAAGAGGCTCTTTGATTCTCAGCCATATATTTTTATGCCTGCCGTATTTCAAGTTAGCCAAATTTGATCGAGTTAGTCAAGTGTTTGGTTCAAGCTACACGGTAGGTAATATTTTTTTCTAACATCTGGGCCTCATGTGTTATATCGTCAAAAAAATATGGTAATAATCTCTTAATCAAGTCATGCGGCTAAGAATTTATCGACCTAGCCTGGCAAGCGTGACAAAAACTGCTTGAAACACTGACAATATTAACTCTCAACCAATAGGCCCGAAACTATCACAGGCTCACGGCTTTACCGAGCTATTGTAGCCTTATTAGTAGTTGACCTACCGTATGCTGTAATATGTCATCTTTTGTGTGCGTGGTTAGAGTGACTATCCACGACGGAGCGTTGGATTGCTAAGCTTTGGTCAAAAGTCAATAATATTTCTTGTTAGAGAAGATACTCGAAGCTTGAAACAATTTCACGGAGATCAAAGCATCATAGTGCATCAGAATGGGCAAGTTATGCTTGTAGATCAAGTTGTTGCTTGCACATCAAGTTCAGTTTCCGAGCTTTGCGTAGTAGTTGGGTAAGTCCATGTTTTAGAAAAACTACAACAAGGTCTGGGATACCATAATGTTACAACTTTTTGTCTGATTCTGGGAATATACCTAGCCAAAGCCCTTAGGCTGCTAGCTAGGCAAGGCCCTAAACATCTGTACTCCGTAGCAAGGCCTGCAGGTGCCATTGGTCAAATACACCATAATAAAATGGATAGAATTCAATACGAACAAATTACACAAACTATCGTAAGATGCAAGTGGCATTATATTAAATCACTACTTATAGTATTTTAGCTTAACATTGCTACATCAAAAGGGAGCATATAAAAAATTGCAACCGTAATATTTGCATGACAGTGTTACTTGGTGTTGCAAAACAGACTAGAGGACGGTGGGCCACAACGCATCGAGGGAGTCAAATGAGTGAATGACGCATACGTGCCTCCTGCAGCGGGGTGATGGATCAGGCGCGCGAGACAGTAGGGCCACGACCGGGCGGGTCCCAGGAGTGAGACATCTTTAGCTCGCATAGCAGCGCAGCCTTCTGCAGCAGTGCAGCGGGCTCCTAGGATCGATTTACCCTCCCTGCAGGCTGCAGCTACTCCAATCACATTCTCACCTCCCCGACTTTCATTGCCTCAAACTTTTCCTGATCCAGCTACTGCCCAACTATCTTCCAAAAGTTCACCCATACAACGATACATCCAATTGAGTAGCTGGAAGCCTGTAACTTCAGGGTTCATATTAACTTTCATTAATATGAAACCTGAAGTTAATGTCGCTTTGTTTCGCTGCTCTTTTGTTCGTCCTTTTATGCACCGGTTGCTCTGTTTAACCTTTCTCCGTTACGACCTCAATTGATCCACGTTCCGACTGCCCACTTTACTGAAAGTGACGTGTTGCTCAAAGAATGGCATGAACCGTCTCCATCCCATCATCCAATGTTGGATTTGGCAACGGGAACCAACTCTATCCGTCAACCAGTAGGCCAGTCCAGTTCTGTCACACACCCTTTTACGGATGCGACCTTCGGATCAACCGTACTATCTTGCCATTCTCGTTCCCGGCGAAAATCACTCCATAAATGATCCGAAGAGTGCGAGGCGACAGATGAGGAAAGAAAATAAGACGGGTACTAGGCGTCGGCCGGCTGATCCCAGCCTAGGATCGGCCGGCTCGACAACCGTCCGATTACCACGATCTGACAGACGACAGCCATCACGTATTTACATTAGTATGTCATCGTATTGGACAACTCACGAAAATCACAAACAGATGCCACCGCACCAGTTAATTAAAACACATGCCACGTCTAGTGTCCGCACCTTCTTCTTCCAACCCCATTACTTCATCGGCCCCCTCCCCTTTCCACGCCATGATCTCCATCCTCCATCCCTCAGGTACCTTCCCCTTCCATGATCCACTCAACAGAACGCATGCCCTGGACCTTGGAAAATCGGAGGCAATTGCTCAGCCTCAAAACAAATGAATTTATCTTATGCAACATAAATTAAATATATGCAACAACAAAAATTAACTTATGCAACATAAACTAAAACTTGTGCAATAAATATGTACAACAAATAAACAAATATATGCAACAATAAAAATAATTTATGCGATGTAAATTAAATTTATGCAACAAATTTACAAAAATAATGCAACCAGATCGCCAGATGAATGAAACAAATAAAAAAGGAAAAAGATACTAATCAACCGACTAATTTGTTGAAAAATCGATCGGCTCCTTTCACTCCACCTTCAACAAATTATTTTATGTTTAGACAATGACAGCGAGAGGTTAGTGATTTGAGAATTTTTTTTATGTTGCATAGGTTGTTTTTGCATGTTGCATGTACGTGGATGTTATCTTGCAATATTCTTTTTGGATTTTGATTGCATAGATTGCGTGCATGTTGTAAAGGTGTTATTACATTATTGCATAAGTTAATTTTTTACGTTACATGTGTTAGTCTTTCGTGTTGCAGTTGTTGCAGCTAATTTTGCTAGGAAATGTTGCATTGGATGGGGATTTTTTGCATACATATAATTTTTTGTTACATGCATTTATTCAAAATGTTGTAGATGTTGCAAGTGGTGTTTTGCATGATTTGTTAAATCGCGGGGAAAGATGTTGCAACGATGTTTCAATAGGTAAAAAAATATGGCATGCGAGATTTTTATGTTGCAATGATTGAACACCCTAGATTGAACTCTTAAGTGGGTTCAGACGGTCGGGGGAGCGACTGATCGGGGGCTCCGCCCGCCCGAGTGATAACTAGTTGTCTGTCATAAAAGAAAAGCTTATGCAACACTTAAGAATCTATGCAACAAAAACATAAAACCAATGCAACAAAAAAGGATATATGCAACAAATTTTACTTATCTATGCAACATTCAATATTTCCTTGCAACTTTCCCCACAATCTCATGCAACAAAACTCACAAATGCATGAAAGGCGGAAAAACTCAGTAAGTAAAGAAGACTCGGTCGGTTGCAAAATAGAAAGCTCTTGTATGCAACACAAAGAAAATCCTCATTTTCATCAAACTATACCTCGCATGCCTCGTCTTCTCCCCCCGGGCATCTTAGGCCTACTCCAACGAGATCCGGCGGCATCTCTGTACTTAAGCCCACAGGCGCTGGTTCCAACCAGCCCAAGCTTCATGGCAGAGTGATGACGGTAGAAGGAGCGTCATCGAGCCAGCGGTTCCTAGGATGGAGCTGCCGAAGTGCCATATGGCTATGGTCGAACGAGGAGTGTACGAGGAGCACCATGGCAGCGCGGAAGCCGCACATGTTCTTTTGGAGAAAGGGACCTAAAGAGAGGGAGAGAGAAAGAGAGAGAGAGAGGAAGAGGAAGGATTGAGACAATAGGAGGAGAAAAGGGTAAGTAATCGAGATGGTGGCGGGCTGGGATGACAGGAAAACACGCACCACTCCACATGTGGTTGGTGCACGTGGCAGCCGTACGAACAGGCCGACGCGAGTGTTTGATCGGTGACTTGAGCATAAACATTTTTGAAAAATAATAGAAAAGAGAGGAGAGGTGAGACTTGATCACTGGAAACAGGGGACATGGTACCTGTGGACCTACAGCCGTCCTGACAAGAAAGAGAGCACCTAGTCATGCTGGCCTCCACCTTCAACTTTTCCTTCATAGGAGGGAGGTTGGGTATCATAGTTTTCCGCAGACAATTCATCGGATGCACCAGCTCCTTGATATTCTGTGGTGAAAGTGATGCATCTGAATTATCATGCTCCAAAATCCACAGCTATATGCCAATACTACGGAGAAAATAATGTACTACCAGTCTACCAGTATAGTGTACTAGATAGGAGCTTCTATGCTTAGTATTTTTTACACATCATTTATGTTATATCTCCCGTTTAAGGATCCTGGTTAGAGTGCAGATTTTATGCTACTCGCTCGGACGCTCGGTAGCATTGATCCCCTCATCTTTTAGAGGCGAGAGAGTAAAATTTCTAAAAACAAAATTTTTAATAAATAATTTATTCACCTTGTTTTTAAGATCTCTAAATTTTTTAATAGATTTTTAGTAGACTTCACTTTAAAAAATAACTATGGCCTCTAACAATAAAATTGTTACTTTTAGCTTTCAGATATTAGTAGCAAGGTTAACTATTTCTTTTTCTTTTTCTATTCTTCTTTCTCTACATCATTAAAATATTGATGTGTGTGACATCTCTTAAAGAAATGGTTGAGATGTATTGTAAAATGCTTTCTGTACCATGTGTGCGCTCAAAACGTACGCGCAAATACTACTAGTATTGAGTGCTTCCAACAAGGACTGACGACACCTCGTGAGGTGGACCCTTCACCCAGTGTCGGCTGGATGAGTACGCCCCGGCCCATCGTGACATGTCGGGGCCGGCCAACCGCAGAGACAGGGGGAGTAGAGTACGCTCCGTATACACGGCTCGATCGTCTTGGTAACCTCGCGTATTTGGGTGTGGTCAGGCTTCTCAGGCCAGGACGCCTTTCCCTTTCCCATTGGTTAGGCCAGCGGCCAGCCACGATTTGATGGGCCAAAACAGTTGGTACTGCGCACGCATCCACCGCAAAGCGAACAGTTCCATGTGGATACTGGACACAGGACATTAATCAGGTTCTTGCTGCTAAGCTCTAGTTGCCCGTGCATGCATTGCCGCAGTGATGCTGATCGGTACGTGAAGATGGAGGTGGTCTTGCAGTTCCTCATGTTGCCCGCGGGTACGCGCGCATAAGGCCGGCAGAGCGGGGAGAGCGAGGCGTGTGTGAGTGCGTCCACATTGAGGAAGCCCCAAGGCCAGCCTACCTGCCCGGCTGGCCCCGAGGCTGGTACTGGGCAAAATCGCCGTGGTGCAGGGCGGTCGCGCCTCGACGCCGCAGCCCGCGGTTGTGCGGTCGATTCGGTTGGAAAATTGGGGCAAGCGGTACCGTCTGAAAAGTTGAACTCCGCGTATCGGCAACATTCAGGTTCTAAGATTTTTAGCGAGTGGTAGCACGACGCGAAAAATAAAAACAAAAACTTCCGTTGCCGGGACTTGAACCCGGGTCTCTCGGGTGAGAGCCGAGTATCCTAACCACCTAGACTACAACGGAATCTGATTTCCGATATGACAATATTTAAGCATTAATTTTGGTGATGGAAATGGGGAACCTAACCCCAACCGATCGATCTGTGCATTACAGATGTGCTATTTAAAGTTGGGACAACAGGGGGCTAGCGAAGTTCGGAATTTTTTCAGGTCGAGAGAGTCCGTCGTTGACTCATCAAATATAGTTAGCAAAGGCTACACGGCTCAACCAACAAAGTTCAAGCACGGCGCCATTGACATTGGAAGTCAAGTTAGTGAGCTTTGTACGAGGTGAGGTTGAAGAAGGGCCAAGAGGATGTACCCTCGTAGCCGTGGTATTCACTACTCAAACAGCATGCCAGCATCCGCTGGGCAGCGGCGTGCAGTGGGTGGAAGCGCCAGCAGAGGACAACGCGACCGCATGGATAGGCTTTGCTAGACCACCGGCGGAGGCAGACAGCACGAAAGCAGACGTTGTAGACTTGTAGTCATGAAGCCGCCGGCCGCCAGCACGCGCCACGCAATCAGGTTAACCAAATTCTTTCATTCAGCGACGCCCCAGGAGGAGGATTCCGCCGTGCATGCCAGCGCCCGAGTTGCCCGCGGCACCGGCAGTTAAGTTGCAGAGGCCGTGAGAACGCGCCCGAGGTGGTTGCAGGCGATCATGGCCCTCTGCGCCCAAGAGTGTCTTCGATCGATCGTCGGTGACATCCCAATTAATTCCGAAATTGCAGAACTGATCCACCTATTGAAGAACAAATAGATTTAACTTGAGAAATATACGCAGCTATCACTCTTGCAGCTTATGGCAAACCTAGTCGATCGAGACGGCCTCCCCCTCCCTACAGCATGTCGATGCTTCTGGCCTGTTGCCTGTTGCCACGCACGACGCAGGGACGCACCACCACGACCATCGCGTGCCCTGACACCTGAGAAGGCATCGTCGCGCTAAGCGGTGCCACGGCCGTTCCTCATTCTACCGTTTTACCGCATCGCATTGCCTTTTTGGTTCTCGATCGGCCTCTGCCTTAGACACTGCAAGTGTATGGGCATTGGGGCATGGAACTTTCAAAAGAAAAACTCTGCACGGCGTACGTGGGCTGGCCCGAAACGCTCGTCGATAGGCGAGTACGCATATATTACCTTCGGTTCTTGACTTCTTCAGCTCTTCACCGGTTTGGGCAGGTGGCCTAGACGTCGAGGCGGGACGTCACCTTGTCGAGGCGGGCCGTCACCGTGTAATCGATTGGGATCTCAGGTGAGGGATTTGCCGCTGCATGGACGACGCGCGCAGCTAATCACCGGTTGCACATATCACTGCATGGCCGAACAAGTACTACCTCTGATCGTGATCCGAAGATGTGGTGCAAGCTGTGGAAGACCAAAGTTCCAAGCAAAATACGGGTTTTTCTATGGCGATTATCTCATCAGTCACTACCTACGGGATCAGGGTTGCATCACCGCAATATGGCTACCACCAGCGCCTGCTCTATTTGCTAGACTAGTTGTGATTCTTGGCGGCACTCGCTAGTGGATTGTACCATGTCCTGTTACGTGTGGGCACTGCTGGGCGAAGGTCTTGTTGAGCATATGTGTGCTAATCAATGCCAGGACGCCAAGAAGTGGATCTTCTTTCTGATTGATATATACACTGAACCACATAGATTTCACGAAGGTCATCGTGACACTTAGGGCTATTTGGTTGGCTCGCGGGAAGGTAATTCACGGGGATATTTATCAAAGCCCTTTGATGACCTTTAACTTTATTAACAGCTATTCAATGAGCCGGGACTCGCCAACATGAAGAAGTCAGTAGCCAAAGCATTCCCTGCCCCGGCTCCTCGCTGGATCACGCCCCGTAGGTATGGTTAAAGCCGGGACTCGGGCCGGGTCGTGCCGGCACGGCACGAGCACGCCGTGCCTCGGGCTGCCGCTTGACCGTGCCGGCACGGCCCGCCGTCCCCACCGTGCCATGCCGTGCTGGCACGCCCAGCCGCGCCGGCGGCCCAAACACGGCACGGTGGCCCGCTGTGCCGCCGCCGTGCCGTGCCGGCACGAGCACGCCACGGGCAACCGTTGCGCCGGCGCGGGAGGAGCAGGTCCAGCGGGAGGAGGAGGGCGAGCCGGGCACCGGGAGCGTGGGGAGGCCGCCGGGAGCGTGGGGAGGCGGTGGAGCGCGGGGAGGCCGACGGGAGCGCGGGGAGGCCGGGAGCGCGGGGAGGCGGTGGAGCCGGAGAGAGGAGGGCCGGCCGGCCGGGTGGAAGCGGAACCGTAGCTCGCGGCGGCGGCGGGTCCGGCGGGAGGAGGGCGCGCGAGCGGGGGGTTGGGGAAATGGGGAATTAGGGATTTGGGGGGGGGGACGGGGTCACGGCGGGTCGGGTGGACCGGGGGAGCGGGCTGTGCGGGGGAGTGGGCTGGTGGCCTGGCGGCCTGGCGGGGGAGTGGGCTGGCCGTCGGGCCGTGCCGGCCCGAGCACGACCCGACGCTCCGTGCCGGGCCGTGCTACCCACCGGGCTCCAATCCCAGGCACGGCCCGGCCCGAACGTTCGGGCCGTGCTAGCCCGACCCGCCGAGGACTCGTGCCGGGTCGTTCCGGGCTCCGGGCCGTGCCGGCCGGGCCTCGGGTAAACCCGGAATTACCCGGCCCGAGTCCCACCTTTAGGTATGGTAAAAGTTAATGTAGACTAAGGCTCTGTTTGGAAGCCCTGGAAATATTTACCCTTGTAAACATATTACAAGGGTATTTTACAAGCCCCCTAAAATACCCTTGAATACAAGGGTATTTTTTTCCGGTTGTAAATTGCTGTTTGGGTAAACCCTTGTAACTCAGCAAGAGATGGGTAACCTTTGTAAATCAGCATTAACAATTCCCTCTTTGTATGCATACAAAGCATATATATCAGCAGCTAGCTTATACCACGATCAAAACATGCATATGTAAAGTATATATCAGCTGTATTATACATGCATATATAAAGAATATGCTGGAAACAGCTCCATACAAAGCACATGGGAGGACGTAGCTATCTCAAGTTATCTCAAGTTCTCAACCATTTCCAAAGTCCAAGGATGATTTAGATACAGCCAAATGTTAACAGCAAAAACTGTGCTAAAAACTGGAAATTAGTAGCATACAATTAAAAATAGTTCTTGCACATGCACCACATGGACAGATGATTTGCCGGTCACCACCCTGAAGAGATAATCCAGCATTCTCTGCTTCGATAATCCAGTATATTTCCCTTCCCTTCCTAAATCAGCACAAAGAATCCCTACAATATCACGGCGACTCCATGACTGTAGTTTTTCAGGAGCAAGAGAACACTGAAACATGTTACTATCCATTTGATAAATATTTCAGTCAATTTTGTGCAAAAGTAGATTTTACATGCATAATCAGGTATGCTTACAAATCCACAAGGCCAAGAAGCAGCTACCAAACAAACTTTGTACACATCCATATGAACAATAACGTGTCCACAATGTTCAAGTCCAGAATGCAAAATGTAAACTTCATTAGATTTCATGAAGTCAATGAAGAGTGGTGGTTTTGGGGAGATTTCATGAAGTCAATGAAGAGTGGTGGTTTTGGGGACATCATTCCTGACATGATTTTAGAAAATAGCAGGACAAAAAAGGTATGGTGCTTTAGGTTGCCACAGATAACATGCAAGAAAATAGTCAACGTAAGGCCTTCAAATCTTTACATACTCCATGTAAAGAAAATCTTTACATATGATAAGTAATTTTTTCACGATTGGACTGTACTAGACAGAATTGAGGAGTTAGTTTGCGCATTGCATTGAAAGTGCAGTCATGCACAGGAATACCAACCAAAAACTGCCTGTGCTGTCAACACCAAACTTCTCTACTATACTACTAACATCCTCTAAAATGTAACATATAGGGAGGTTAGTCTTGCTAAAACTCAGAATTCCATATGAGCCAAGACAGCAACATGCTTCTAGACCACAAGCTAAGAAGGGCAAACAAAATGAAGAAACATCGATTATGCCATACCTTCACCACCATTGATTATAGGCCTAGATCAAACGAAGGACAGTCATCCATCAGTCTCTGAATCTTGGGATCTCTCTGTGTTGGGTTACTTGGAACAAAAGAGAGACCACTGCTAGCTGTCAAATGTGGATCAACATAAGGAATATTAGTGTACTATTCTCAATACATAAGCAAAAAATTGCCAAGTCACTTACATGAAGACAATTGAGTTCCAAGCTTCTCCACTTCCTTCTTCAACCACAGCCCTCGAAGACTTGAATCATAGCACAGAAAAAGCTCTCGATTCATGGAATCTTTAAAGACATCGGAAGCAAGCACCTTGATCTCATTGGACACATCAACCATACCATTCAACACCTCCAAGCATTTGCAAATTGAGTATTGTTGTCCTTGTTGCAATGCTTGGTCTTTCATCCTTGAGTATTGTTCTCTCTTATTTTCATATCTCCTTAGTTTCGGGTCCTCCTACCAAATAATAGATGGATCAAAGATAGTCTGGGTATAACCAAAAGGATTGAATTAGAATGGTTAGAAGCTTACTTCAATGATCTCATCCCATTTCTCAGCTGTGGTGTTTATACTGCATGTAGTTGGGTTCCATGAAATGCCGCTACGCCTGATGATTGATTTAAGTGCCTTGTAATCCTTTTTCAATTGAGCCTCTTTATCTTGAATTTGTGATTTGGTAAAACTAACTTCTGGAAATAGCTTGTTGATATCCTTCACAATTCGGTTCCAACCTTCTGTACACCATCCGTTCTGACCACGGTAGTGAGAAAGATTATATTCAGTGAGTACTTCGACCAGTCCCTTTTCATACTTTGATGTCCACCTCGCCCTTTGTGCCATTAAAACCTAGAACAAAATAAGAGAAAAGATCAACCATAGAATCATAGAAACATAGAGTTTTTGGATTAGCAGAAATAAGAGAAATAACAAAATAAGACAAAGCTAACAACACAAGTCATAGAACAATACATTATCTAGTGCTGATGCTCATCGAGCAGATCTCCGTTGCACCCTTCGATTCCTGCTTCTTTCATAATCTATCCACATATTCTTTGCTATGTCATCTCTCAGTGTATTGCCCATATTTCTTTGGTTACTTGATGGCGTAGAACCCTCTCGTGGTGTATCATCACCACTAGGAAGAGTGACAAATTTACGAGGGTCAATTGGGGGTTTTGTTGTACTAAGCCATTCGTCGTCACCATTGTGGCTCCGGATTACATTATGTAGTATAATTGCGGCTATAGGAATTTTTACTTGAGTCTATATCGGGTAATATGTACCCACCTTCAATATAGGAAACCGCATCTTTAGAATTCCAATAACTCTCTCAATATGGTTCCGTAGACGAGCATGACGAAGATTAAAGAGTTCTTTGTAGTCTTTCGGTCGACAGTTGCTCCGACCTTGCTCTTTGAGATGGTACCGAACTCCTCGGTAGGGAGCAAGAAAGCTTGGTGTATTTGCATAGCCTCCATCCACCAAATAGTACTTCCCATCAGGTACTCGGAAACCTGATTGGATAGCAGACTTTAAGACCCCGGCGTCTGATGCTGATCCCTCCCAACCAGTGGAGACATATACAAAATTCAAATCGAAATCACATGCAACCATAACATTTTGTGATAGGGTCCCCTTCCTATTCCTATAAGGTGCAGCCTCACTGCTTGATATTGTCACAGGGGCATGAGTCCCATCAATTGCCCCTAGGCAGTTCTGCAATGAGGAAATTAGAGTTACTAATTGAGATAAAATAGGAGAGGATAGAAATTATTAGACTTTACAGCCATAGATGACATGTACCTGAAAGTAAGGCCAAAACTGTGGACTCGAGGATATTTTCCAATGGGTGTCCATAGATGGAGGTGTGATAAGCTCAGATGTTAATGATGTAATTGCATCAAAGCATGCACCGATATGCCTGTGGATGGTCTCTGTGCTATGCTGGAATCGATCGGTCAAAGTTTGAAAACTAGCATTCCGGGAAAGCATGTATATGAAGATTCCTAATTGCTCCTCGACGGTAACACCTCTTGTGTTTTGTAAAAGATTTTTTGTTCTAAAATGGTTGCAAAGTGCCTGAAAAATGTGGGACTCCATTCTAAGAATGTTGCGACATCTGTCCGGGTGCCCTTCCAATAGCTCAACGATGTACTTTGCACCCGTAAGGATCGATGTATTGCATAGAGTTTTAATTCTCCTAGAAGCTTGGTATAACGCCGGGAAAACTAAAAGCATCATTTCTTCTTCCTCTTCCTCCTCGAAATCGGTAAGAACAAGATTATCCGTATTCAAATAATCCAAAATTTGTCCTAACCAATCAAGGTAGTTTAATGAGAAAAAGGTATCCAAAGTGTGAATATGATTTAAACAGTTCAAACTATTTACACAAAGAGAATACAGTCCAATGTCTTCTGTAATATTTTTTTGTGAAGATAACAAATCATATTGAATTTATTGGCCAAAGCAAAGCAACAAAAGGGGGGCAAAGAGAGAGATTGAGGTGCTCTCTGCAGTTACCCTGGACTCAAGGTTCTGCAGAAGACGTATCAAATGCCCTGATAGACATAAAAAAACGTGTTGCTTGACACGCACATTTGTTTAGCATTACAATTTAAATCTACTTTCCAACTATAAGGTTTGATTGAATGGCATTTCCATTAAACAATCGAAACAAAAGCTGGAGCAAGTTCAAGTGAATCAAATATTCTATTCTATGATTGATCAGTTCATATAGCCAAAAGAAAGATGATCTTTCTTGGAACAATGTTGAGACTAACGTGGTAATCACTACAAGAGAAGACCAAATGCTAATCTATTGCATATATATGGATGCAATAGTATCATAAACAGTCATCTATTGGTAGTATCCTATGATCCTGAAATAGATAAAGAAAAGCAGCAAACATATGAACTGATCAATCATAATTGTAGTTGATCTAGAATTGAACATTCACTGGACCTTACATGAATTTTGCACTGAGCAATCATAATTATAGTTGATCTACAGCTGAACATTCAGTAGATCTTACAAAAGAACTACAATCACTATTGTTAGTTTTCTTCAAGGGTCTTCAGATGAATCTGAGCAAAAAAAAATCATTTACCGGCGGGAGGAGGTGCAAGGCGCAGCTTGGGGAGGGACGCTGGCTCTCGGGGAAGGGGGGACATCGGGGTGGCCGGCGCTCGGGAGGACGTGCTCGGGGAGGCGCTTGCGGCGTGGCCGGCGCTCGAGACAACCAGATCCCGGAGGAGGTCGGGCGGGACGGGCCGGGCGGACCTCGGGCGGAGATCTGGCGGGACGAGGTCGTCGGAGGGTGGGGAGGAACGGCTCGGGATGAGCTTGGGAGGGGAGGAGATGAGCTCGGGCGGCGGCTCAGAGATGAACGGCCGCGGGACGAGCTTGGGGAGGCGGCGCTCGGCAGGCGGGGCGAGGAAGCGGCGCTCGGCGGTCTCCTTCCTCGCGTGCGGCGGCGGCAGCGTCGCCTTCCTCGCGCGGTGGCGGCGGCAGCGGCGTCGCCTTCCTCGCGCCCTCGGATCTAGCAGAGCTGCAACCGGGAGCCGCGTCGGAGGAGCGTTGGTAGCGGAGGGAGGAGGAGGAGGAGGTCGTGGTCACGGTGGCATCAGGAGGAGGAGGGCTTGGAGGTGAGCGGGCGGCGTCACCTTCCTCGCGCGCGGCGGCCGGCGTCGCCTTTCTCGCGGCGGCGGCCCGATCTCGGTGGCGAGCAGGCTTCCTCTCGGTGGCCCGATGTTTCTCGGATTAGAAAACGGAGCTGCGCCGCAGAGAATTTTTTTACGGGTGTAAATGGGAAAACGACGGAAACGGGCCGGCCCAATACCGAGAATCCAAACAGTGTTTTTCGGCCCGGTCGTTTTTTCTTCGTGGGCTGTAAATTACAGGGGTATTTGGGCCAATACCGGACTTCCAAACAGGGCCTAAGCGGTAGTCAAGAATAGTAATTGTGGCTTGGCTACGGCTACGTGTCGTACGTGACGATCAAGGGCAGTTCTTGGGGGCATCTGCACTCATTGTGGCTAGAATTACTGACCCGGCAACCCTCAAGCCGCTGGCCTGCCGCGAGGCCTTGGCGTTGGCGGAAGATCTGCATCAACGGCAGTTGCATGTGGCTTCAGATTGCTTGGAGGTAATAAAAAATATTAAGGAGGGAAGCGACTGCAGCTACAACACCATCTTTGATACGACCACGGCTAACCTTAGTGTCGCTGCTCACGAAACATTGCCGCAGGTCAACGGATTAAAGGTCAAAAATATTTACATATCAAATTATTTTTGGTTCGGTGAAGATGATGAGGTGGTCGAGGCATTGGTTATTGTTACGGTTATACGTGCGGCCATAGTGCATAATTTTTGCCCGGATCGGAAGCTTGTGGAGGTTCAGGTTTGCATGCATGGCTTGTACGTGGGAAATAATAAGTGCCTCGGACTGGATGGAAGCTGCATGTCAAGGAATCAAGATCAAACCAAATACTGATGCACGCGTGAGAGCTAAAAACAAGAAAAGTCTAGATCGATTTGGTTATTGCTTTTTAAGGCCACACGCGAGAACCAGAGAAAGCTCTAAAAAATCTCTATACTACATATAAATTTTTATCATACATAGTAGATTACTCGTTAATATAATTTATCATATTATGTAGCTATTTGATAGAAGGATTGATGTATTCTATTACTATTAAAAGTAAAATATCGTGAAAGATCAAACCACCCTAGCTCGAGGTTTGGTCTACGTCAATCTTGCGTGGAATCTCGGTACGGCGTCGGAACCTGACGGAGTCTTCGTTTGCGCATGAAGACCGATTGTCGAATATACATGCGCATGGATTAGCGAAGAGCATTCTATCCCTAAAAGCTGGACGACATGTGTGGCTTTTAGGCTCACCCGACTCTATCACTGTACCTTAACTGTTTCTGCTTAATAAAGTCGGCCGCGCCACAGCCTGTGAGCAGTACCATTGCTAACAATTTACGGATAGGCAACACGTTAGTTCAGGTTTGCGGAACCTTTTCGATGCCGCGAGCCTCAAACTGCTGCAATCATGTCGCAGCTGCGGCATGATGAAAACTTTGACTTCACGTTGCCTGCTTGCTTCATGGCGGAGTGTAAATTTGTAACTCACTGCAATAGAGAAAATGGATTTAGGCAATTCCCTAATCTGCAAACATGGTATCAGAGCTAAGCCTGCCAAATCCCTAGCCCTAACCGCCACATACCTCACCGTCGGCGAGTTGCCGGCCACCATCGCTACTCCTGGTCTAGGACGTCTCTTCCATCGCGCTCCCATTCGAGTCGTGCTCACTCGATCCAAGTTGGATCTGAGCAGAGCAGACTCCTCCTGCATTTGCTAGAGCTTGTGCTTGATGGCCGTAGTCGTTGCTGGTTGCTGAGCGCAGCAGTCATTGCCTTCTACAGCCTCTCCGTCTTCAGGTCGAGCTGGTCTCCACATGTTGGGTTTCCAGCTGCCGTCGGCACATTCAGGTGGAGCTCGGTCCTGCCCCTGCTGCCAGGTCATGCCACCTCTGCTCCAAGGCTGTTGTCGGCTGCAGAGATACCTACCCGACTTTTGTCCCATGAGTACATTTGAGCTAGCTGATCTGCAGTGCTACTGTTCCATACTCTTCCATTGAATCAATTTGGTTGTGTGACTGGTTATGCTAATCCAATTGGTCAAGTTTTTGGGTGGCTATTTGTGCCGGACATATTGGTGTTTTGTCTTGGAAATTGTGTGTGGCTGCTAGGATTCGAGCCCAGCTGGGTGCCTGCTCCGGTTGGTGTTGTTTGCTACAGTTGCTATGGCAAACGAAAGTTCAATTTTTATCATAGACATCAAACTCGATGGCTCCAATTACAGGGAGTGGGCATTTGGTTAGGACAATTGTAAGGGCTACCGGTCTTGAGCAGCGGTATCTTCAGCCTAGTGGTACACTTTAGTTCTCTTTCTTGCAAAATTTGCACAACCTTCAACAATAGGACATGTCCATAGAGGAGTACTATAAAATTTTTACTCGCATCACTAGCCAACTTGTTTCCATGACCCCAAAGAGTCACGCTGAGTGTGAGTCTTATGTGGCTAAGGAGAAGCATGAGCATCAGACTTTCATGTTTTAGTTTGTGATGAGCCTCAGGCAAGAGTTTGAGAACATCCGCACCCAGTTGCTTGGTGATCCGACTCCTCCTACCTTGGATGAGGCCCTTGCACGTCTAATTGCTGAGGAGACACATTTTCATTCTCTTGCCACACCTACTGCACCGGCAACTCACACCAGTGTCCTTGACTCACAGTAGCGAGGTCCCTTCAAGGGCCCTTCAGGAGATGTTATTTGCTACTGCTGTAAGAAGTCTAGACATACATCTGATCATTGCTTTGCCTTCACCCCCGAGCTATTTGTTGAGTATCATAAAAGCTTTCTTTTTCAGCAGAAGCATCGTGCACCTACTAGGAGATCCTCCACTGCTGCATTCACTGAGTCAGAGCCTCCAGCGAAGATTGCATCTGTGTTTGCTGCCTTTCATGTGACCTCTAATTGTTCCCAGCTCGTGTCCTGTAGGCCAATGAAGGATGGTCCCTCTATACAGATGGCTGATGGTACATCTTGTTTTGTCACACATTGGGGTTCTCTTTCCACATCCAAGTTTACTGTTCCTACCATTTCCTTTGTTCCATAGTTGTCTATGAATCTTATGTCTATTGGTCAGCTGGCTGATATGAACTATTTTATTGGCTTTGATAACACCTCTTAGTATGTGCAGGATTGTCAGAGCAAGAGGATCATTGGAACTGACCATCGCCGTAGAGGATCTATATGTCCCTACGTCCTTGACACTTTATATCTTCCTTCAGCTTCCACGTCAACTATCGCTTCCTCTATTGCCTAGACATCAAGACCCACTTCAGTTTTCTCCTTTGCACAGTGGCATCATCGTTTAGGTCATTGATGTTATTCTCGACTATCTAATTTAGCCCAACAAGGTGTTTTGGGTCGTGTTCATGTAGATGTTGGTTTCCACTGTAAGGGTTGTAAGCTAGGAAAGCAGATACAACTTCCATACTCTTCTAGTACTACTCGTTCCAACTGTCCTTTTGATTTAGTGCACTCTGATGCATGGGGTCCCTCTCCTTTTGTTTCCAAGGGTGGTCACAGACATTATGTTATATTTATTGATGATCACTCTAGATATACTTGGGTCTATTTCATGAAGCATCAATCTCAATTGATCTCTATATATCAGGCTTTTGCTCGCATGGTCCATACACAGTTCCTCAGTGCCATTTATGTTTTTCGTACTGACTCGGTACCTATCTATAGTTTTTCGTGAGTTTCTCTCTTCTGAGGGGACTCTTTCTCAGCTTTCATGTCCTGGTGCTCATACTCAGAATGGTGTTGCTAAGCATAAGCATCGTCATATTATTGAGACTGCTCGTACCTTGATGATTTCCTCCTTTGTTCCTACTCATTTTTGGGGTGAAGCTGTCTCAACTACTGTCTATCTCATCAATCTTAAGCCTTCCTCTCATCTCCAGGGTAAGTGTCCCAGTGAGTTTCTATTTGGTTCTTCACCTAGTTATGACCATCTTCGTGTTTTTGGTTGTACTTGTTATGTTCTTTTAGCACCTCGTGAGAGTACCAAGTTAACTGCACAGTCCGTTGAGTGTGCATTTGTTGGGTACAACCTTGAGCACAAGGGTTATCGTTGTTATGACCCTTTTGCTCGTCGTATTCATTTTTCTCGTGATGTCACTTTTGTTGATGATCGACCTTTCTTTTATTCGTCTTCCACTTGATCATCATCCTCAACGTCATTAGAGTCTACCTCTTTTCTTTCTCTTCCACCTATTTTCTCTTCATATGAGTCAATCTCTAATCAGCCATCACCAGTTGCACCACCAGATTCACCTTCATCACCACATGCTCCACCACCTTCATCACCATCTCCACGCTCTCTTCCACCAGCTCCACCACTTTTAGATACCCTTTTTTTTCACTATAGTCATCGACCCAGAGTTTCATCTGATCCTCAATCTTCTACTCATGTGCCTTCTGTTCCTTCAGCCAGTACTACTGATCCTTCCACTGACGATTCCTCTCAGACATTGAGGTATGCTCTTCGTAACCGTTCTACTCTTACCATTCCAGGAAGATATTTGGCTTTCTGTACAGGGGTAGCTTATGAGCCTAGTACCTATCTAGAGGTAGTTGTGTTACCTGAGCGACAACTAGCTATGTTTGAGGAGCTTGCAACCCTAAAGGGTATGGTACATGGGATCTGCTACCATTATCCCCCCAGTTAATTCCCATCACTTGCACATGAGTGCACAAGGTAAAAACCAAGTCAGATGGCTCTGTGGAATGCTATAAGGCTCGACTTGTTGCGAGAGGATTTTAGCAGGCTCATGGGCGAGATTATGATGAAAATTTTGCTCCAATTGCTCACATGACGTCTACTCGTACTATGATAGATGTGGCTGTGGCTCGGTCATGGAAAATTTCATAAATGGATATGAAGAATGCCTTCCTTCATAGTGATCTATGGAGCCACCTCCAGATGTTGAGGTACCCTCAGGTCATGTATGTCGTCTTTGAAATGCTCTCTATGGGCTCAAACAAGCCCGTCGCGCGTGGTTTGAATGATTCAGTTATGTGGTATGAGCTGCTAGATTTTCATCTAATGAGCATGACCCTGCACTATTCATCCATACCTCTAAGCATGGTCGTACACTGCTTTTGCTCTATGTGGATGGCATGTTGATCACTAAAGATGAGCTAGCGTACATTGCTTTTGTTAAGAAAAAATAGTGAGCAATCCAAGATATCACATTTGGGATCTCTCAATTACTTTCTTGGAATTGAGGTTGATCACACAGATGATGATTACTATCTCTCTCAGCATCGGTACACTCAGGATTTGATCTCACTCTCAGGCCTTACTGATACACGCGCAACTGCTACACCCATGGAGCTCCATCTGCATTTGCGTTCTAGTGATGTTACTCCTCTTGAGGATCCCTCAAGCTATCTTCATGTAGTAGGCAACCTTGTGTATTTCACTGTGACTAGGCCTGACATTGCTCATTTAGTTCATATTCTCAGTCAGTTTGTTAGTGCTCCTACCTCAGTTAACTACAGTCACTTGCTTCATGTGCTTTGATACCTGAGAGGGACATCATCTCATCGTTTGTTTTATGCTCATTCTACTCAGCTTCAGCTTTACACTTACTCTGACTCCACTTGGGCGAGTGATCCTATTTATCATCGCTTTGTCACTAGCTATTATCTCTTTCTTAGCATCTCTCTCATTGCATGGAAGTCCAAGAAACAAACTGCAGTGTCATGTTCCAGTGCTGAGGCCGAGCTTCGAGCTCTTGCCACTACCACATCAAAACTTGTATGGCTTTGATGGCTCTTGGCTGATCTTGGTGTTTTATGTGATACATCAGCATCTCTTCTTTGTGATAATACAGCTGTCATTTAGATTGTCAATGATCCAGTCAAGCATGAGCTAACCAAGCATATTGGTGTGGATGCATCATTCACATGCTCCCATTGCCAATAGTCAATTATTTGTTTCCAAGATATTCCATCGGAGCTTCAAGTGGCAAATTTCTTCACCAAGGATCAAACTAGAGAGCAACATAGGCTCCATGTTCTCAAACTCAATGTTTCAGGTCCACCTTGAGTTTGAAGGGCAGTGTTAAGAGTATTAGTATTATGTAGGCCTTTAGTATAGAAAAACAAATGAGTCCCATGTAACCTAGGGTATATCCCTCCCACTGCAATAGAGAAAATGGATTTTAGCAGTTCCCTAATTTGCAAATAGTAAAATACCAAAAAAATAGTCTCATTTGACAAACCAAAGCCCTCCACCAAGCGGTGAAGGAACTAAAGTTATAGAACATATAAATTATGTGTATCCTTCGAGTTCAATCATACCAGTACCATCAATCATGGATCCCGCATTGCAAGGATTGAATCCAAGTCTGTTTCTTTTTCTAGAAAAGAAAGGATTGAATTAGTTCCCTAAATGGGCCATTCATGCTATTAATTCCCAAATGTCCCATCTTTTCTGGTATAATTTTGTAGATTCACATAGACATTATCTAGCTAATTAGGATTTAGTTTGTCAACAATAGGAATATGGGGGTTTAGGTGTCCATAATCTCAGAGATTATAACCTTTGCTTACTAGTTGTGTGGGTGAGGAGATATCATATGGATAATAATAGTTTTGAAAAATGATTATTGATTATAAGTATGATGCCAATTCTCCTAATATGTTTTGTAGTAGAAGTACTCATTCATCACCTTTTTCAAAGGGAGTGATTTGGGCTGCTAGTGAAGCAAAAGTTTGTTATAGGTAGAAGGTTGATAATGAGAAAAAGGTCAAGTTTCGGGAAGATATATGGTGGGGTCAATGTAGTTTTACTATTATGTACTAGGATATTTACACTATAGTCCATGTTACAAAACCAGCCCCTGACATGAGCTGATCTCTATGACGAGACGTCGTCCATGTGTAGCGATAGATCGAGAAGTAATCATGCGAGAAAAAAGACATTGAGATTTGTTAATGGGGTTTAGCCGAAGCCTACATCCATACAAACCATTATTGGGCGGTCCGCCCCTTCTCCATTACTGGATATCTCGCCAACAGCCAGCCTCCAGGGGGGCGCCGATCAGACCACCGATAGGGGCCGGTTTAACAGCCTCCTGTGTGACAGGCTCCGACTAATCTGAATTAAGTCTTGGTTACATCACAATGGTGCCCCCCAAAAATAGGAACCCAGGTTACATAAGTGTTGGACTCAAATACTATTAAACCTATCCGCTAATACGACCCCAATTCCAATATGTAACATATCCGTACACATATTCAATACAAATCTCAACAAACTCCATCTTGGCGAATATGGTCCTTCACCAATGAAGCATTCTTGCTCGAATCTCCGTGTACCTTGGAATTGGGTCTTCTCTTTTGTAGCTCACTGATCGTAGCCACCAACAAGTCTGACTTGGCCTCAAACCTATCATCCTCCACTATTAGAATTACCACCCCTGGTTCTTCTTATGTGACTTCACCTGAAATAATATACCTTTTTAGCTTGTAAAGATTATTTGTTGTCATCTTCCCTTTCATCACAGTCACTTTGTTCTTCTTGATCCTCATGGTTGTCTTGTCTCTATCAACCTTATAGATAAAACCATCATAATGAAGATATCCATGTGAAATTAGATCCTTCTGAACCTTGGCACGTGTCTCACACCCCTAAGTAGATGCTCCACACCATCACTAGTGTTGATCTTGATGTCACCAATCCCAAAAACACAATGGGTTGTGTCATCTCCCTAGTGGACACTTCCAAAATCACTAGACTCATACGTGTTGAACCACTCCTTGTTGGGTGTCACATGGAAGGACTTGCCGAATCCAATATCCACACCGCTATGGACTGATAATCTGAAAGTATGAACACTTCACAAGCATCATCTTTACTATTGTCACCTCCCACGACCACATTGGCATCTCCATCAGTGTTCCTTTTCATTTGATAATGCCTCTTTATGTAACCCCACTCCTTGCAATTATAGCATTGTGGTCCTTTCTTGTTCTTTGAGTTAGCTTTGAATGATGCTTCCTCTATCTCTTACTTCTTCCCATTATGATCATACCTGACCTAAAAATCTTCAGCATGAGAGACTTCCATTGCATCGTTCTTCTTCTTGCGCTGATCAAACATCATAAGAGCTATAGCAATCTTCACCACAGTGATGATATCCTTGCCATACATCAGTGTAGTAACCATATGCTCATTGGAAGGAGGCAAAGAACAAAAAAAATAGCCTTATCTTCATCATCAACTTTCACATCTAGTTGAGCTAGGTCCATGATTACCTGATTGAAGACACTGATATGCTTCGCAAGCTCTGACCCTTCTTGCATCTTCAGCCCATACAACTTTTGTTTCAAGTATAGCTTGTTAGTCAATGACTTGGACATAAATTGAGCTTCAAATTTCTCGCAGATTTCATCTGACAAATCCACATCCATCACATGGTATATGACATGATCTGATAAACACAGCCACATGATCACGGCAGCCTTGATCTTCAAATCTTCCCAATTATCTTTGTGCATCCTGACAAGCTTCTCAGCATCTTTCTTGATCACCTTCAAACAACCTTGCTGTGCTAGCAAGTTTTGAACCCTCGTCTGTCATAGTGCAAAGTTCCATGTACCATCGAATTGTGTCACCTCAAATCTGGAATTTGTCACCATCTCTGACCAGAGCGGTCTAACCGGCTCCTTTGGCCAATCTAACCGCTCAGCTGATCTGATCGGTCATGTGTGGAGCCGCTTCCCGACGAGCCAATGTCGATCTCCTCTTCTGATGTGTCGGTTTGACCAGCAAAAGACTCAGTCTGATCGCCCTCCTCGAAGTTGCCGACCTTGCTCACCAAATCCACCGTGATGGATCCCTAATCTGATGCTTGTGGAGGCCAGTCTAACCTCCCAAGAACCATTGCCTTCATTGCCTTTAAGACAGTGTGCACCGCTTGCCGAAGACTTGCTCTCCATGTTTCCTCGCTAGGGGCTACGAATCTCCGAGCTTTTACTCCATAGCCCCCCTTGCCCCTCGATTTAAAGAGATCCCAGAGCCTTCTGCCTTCTCCAACTCGAAGTCAAATCCATGTTGGATTCTGGTTCGAATTAGAGTCCGACTCGGACTTCGCCTCCACCTTCAATAAGACTCCTTGTGGCTGTCTCTAGCCACCCATGTCCTCCAATCCGGCCTCCTATTCTACCATGTACACGTTGTCTTGTATCAGTCCACAGCCGCATCGAATTGAAGCAGTTGGGTCCTGTTCGACACCTCCGTGTCCTGGGTCTGACCCTGCACGTCGCCATGCACCAGTGATCTTGGTTCTCCTCGGGCCAGTGAGCCAGCAGTGATGGCTCGTCCCCGCCGAAAAAACCGTCCCTGCCTATCCCACCGGTCTAACTGGTCGGTGCCGCTGTCATGGCCCATCTGACCGGCCCTCCTGGCCGCTCTGATCGCCACCACCTGAAGTCGCACCGTACCCCTCCGTTCAATTCAGACTGCAATTCAAGTCTAGGTCGTACTCGACCTCCCGCCCGGTGGGCCGCGACCGCCTGCATGGGCCGATGTCGCCTATCGCATCCGACTCGGACTCTGGCCCAAGTTCGAGTTCAGCACGTCTTCATCTGGTCTAACCAGCCCTCCTGGCCTGTCTGACTGCCCATGCGATCGCCACACGCTTCCAGCTGCCTCTACGACCGGCCTTCCAACGGTCTATCTGATTGCCCCTCAGGAGGTCTGACGCCGACCGTCTCGCATCGTTACACCCACGATCTCGCTATTGTTGACACCGATGCTCCAAAAAACCACCGATCGTGTCGTCCGTGGCTCTAAATTGCGGCCTCCTCGAAGCCATCGTCTCCATGCTCTACCTTGCGCCACATCCATTGCAGCTTAACGTCTTGTTGATGCATGCACGGGAAACGTATGTCGCCGCCCTCGCTGACAATGCTCATGCACGTCGACAGGCTCCCTCGATGTCCGTTAGATTCCTCTGGATCGCTTCAAGATCCAATCCAACCTGCACTCTGATACCACTTGTTACAAAACCAGCCCTGACATGGGTTGATCTCCACGACGAGATGTCATCTGTGCGTGGGGATAAATCAAGAAGTAATCGTGTGAGAAAAAAAGACACCAAGATTTGTTAATGGGGTTCAGCCGAAGCCTGCATCCCCGGGGCCATTATCGGGCGCTCCACCCCTTCTCCATTACCGGATATCCCCGCCAACAGCTAGCCTCCAGGGGCCAGTCGATCAGATCGCCCGTAGGGGCTGGTCTGACAGCCCCCTGTGCGACAGGCTCCGCCGAATTAAGCCTTGGTCACATCACAGCGGTGCCCCCCATAAATAGGAGCCCGGCTTACAATCATGTTGGACTCAAACACTACTTACTCTATCTGCTAATACGTCTCCAATTCTAATACGTAATCTATCCGTGCACATATTCAACACAAATCTCAACAGTCCATGAACAACACGCTACAGTTCATGAGGTGTGGGATGGTCAAACTCTAAAATTTTCTTTCAGAAGATGTGTTGATCAGACTTTGATGAATCTTTGACTTGAGCTTCTGCAACTGATTAGTGATGTGTCCCTCTACGAGGAGGATGATTGTACCTATTTGGATGTATCACCCCACAGGAGTGTATTCAGTTAAATCTTTCTATAGTGTGGTTAATAATAGTGGGGTTGTTCCTGTGCATAATCCAGTTATCTGGCATCTGCAAATTCCCCTAGAGTTCATGTTTTCCTTTGGTTACTAGCTAATAATAGATTTCTCACCAGGGATAATTTGGGCAAGAGAAGGCATGTTGAAGATAAAACGTGTCTGTTCTGTGAAGAGTAATCTGTTAACCATTTATTTTTTGAATGCATTGTGGCTCAACAAACTTGGCCTATGATTGCTGCCATATTTGAGATATCTGTGGGTACATCCTTTGAATCTTCTGGCTCGTTAGTGGGTCAGTAACAACAAAAATGGTGTATTGAACATGGCTGGTTCTGTAGCTCTCTGGAGTATCTGGACCTTACGTAATGAACTTTGTTTCCAGGACAAATGCTGGTCGGGCCTCAAGGATATTTGGAACTACATGGT
Organism: Stipa capillata; assembly: GCA_019208055.1. NCBI lineage: Eukaryota > Viridiplantae > Streptophyta > Magnoliopsida > Poales > Poaceae > Stipa > Stipa capillata. Next base: position 53,511 of record JAGXJF010004441.1, read on the forward strand.
TGTATGTCTGGATTGTTGGAAGATACTCGGCAAGGAATCTCAATCAAGGCTTCTACTACTGGAACGAAAACAAGATCTTCTGAGGATCGCCTGGAGAAGATGAAGATGATCAACTAGGCTTCGTCCCCTTCGACGACTTCATGAAATCCTTGCCTCCAGCTCTACTTCCTTGGGAGACATCTGCTATTCGAGCTGAGGCGTGCCAAGCACTGGTGGACAATGCTGTTGCTAGCACTCGTCGTCAACTTTAATGTGCTTTCCCTGTTCGTTAATCTGTTTTAGTGCATACTCTCCTTTGAACTCACCCGCATCTCGAAAGCTCTGTATGCTACGTTGTTACTCTATAGTTTCATTATCATTGGAGCCGGGGGGGAACCCCTCTTTTTCTAAAAAGGAAGGATTGTATCGAGGTCCTAATCGAAGCTTTTTCTTTGCCTACCAAAGTATCAGAATCGTCACTACTTCCACATCATCTTGTTAGGGGATGGGTCTTATCAAACTGGTACACACTCATTATTTTGATGCCAAGAGGGCACCATCAAATTAAATTAAAGAAATCATCCGGTTCAAAGCGGGATCGAGACACAAACACGATAATCTTGTCACCAAAACCATCATTACAGTACAGGATCAAGCATTTTAAAGCTGCGTACGTAGAAATTCCCATATGTACTCCGATCCACTATCTAGAAACCCAGGGGGCTACACTGTGATCTGTCTGTCTAGCAACCAGGCAGAGGCGGTGCTCACCCAACAGCTGGAGGCAATGAAAGGATCCCTGACCAACCAAACGTGTGATCCCATGGATGAATTCAAGCAGGTCAAAATGAAGCAAGGAAAGGAACAGTACATACCGGGTAGAAACGGACAGGTCGTGGCCGGACATGTGTATATCTGGCCTGGCGTGATCCAAATGCTCGATCTCATGGGTCACTGTAATGAACGCATTAGGTAGCCTAATCTTGTCGGAGCTGTCTGTGCGAGAGACGCTGAAGCTGACCAGATGATAAGAAAGCACTGGGTTTATGAGTGCTCTCAACACTCAATAGTGCCGAAACGTGCAGTAGATCGAGTGTCTTGTCAAGTTAATGCCATGTTTTTACATGAAATGGTGCGAGGGTAAATCTTGCAGGTTTACTGCAGAGTGAACAGGTTAGCAGGTTGCCAATCGATTTCTTGATGGACTAGCTTGTTTCAGTGGTGTTTTTCTTTTTCGGAATCGGAGCTTCATTCCATCAGCTTAAAGTAGGATTACGACGGCAATCTTGCAGAAATAAGGGTGCAGCATCAAGCCACGTGCACCCCTGCAAGTTTCTTTTCTCTGTACAGGCTGAAGGATTGATATGATAAAATAAACCGAATAAGGATTGTTCTGGTTCAATGCAGGCAAATTTACCACCATTTAGGAAGAGATTGTTTAGATGAAGCTAAACAATTAACGCACGTCTTCAAGTGATAACGATGTGCACGAACGATACTATTCATACGAATGCGACAATAACGGTGGGGATCAATCGATGCAATGTTTCTGCTTTCAAAATGGAGCCAAGAAGTTGAGAAAGAGGACATCAGTTTGAGGTGTTACCCGTCCAATCAGAGCAATGGTTGCCATGAATAACATCTGCTTTCGGTGCAAGCTTACCTGATAAAACTTCCGTAGTTCGACATGCTCAATGTCCTCCAACAACACATGGGAAGGAGCTCACCTTCCATGCGACCACATTGACATAGAGTTGTTCAGGGCGGTGATCTCCATCTCCCTAAGCAACGGCTCCCAGGCCAAGTTTTGGCATAACAGGTGGTTGCAAGGCCTTTCCCCTAAGGAGATTGCTCCGACCCTGTTCATCTCTAGCCAGGAGAAGAAACCGAGTTGTGCAGCTTGAGCTAAATGATGACTTATAGATTCGAACGCTCAGATCAATTACCACCAAAATGCAAATCTGTGAATCCGTAACCCTTTGGTCTACCATCCAGAACTAGTAAACTGCACGTGCTTTGCACGTAAGTAATCAAGCAGGATAGCAACAAAAAAACGAAGCATTCAGTTTTAAATTCAACGAGGAATAGTTATATTAAACAAAGCAAAATATAAAAATATTTGGGGATCAATCGATATTGTTGATCATATTCGGCGTTAGTGTTGAAGAGTGAATGAAATGAAGAAACAGAGGTTGAAGAAATCTATAGAGATTGGGAAAAGCTATGGCTACTTCCACGGATCTTTGTGGGCCGCGTTGCTTCCCTTAGGGATCTAGAGTTAGGTTTTGAGGATTGGGAGGTCATGACCTGTGGTGTTGGCAGTAGGCTTCGGACTTCGATTCAGTTCATATTAATACGCCACAGCTGGACTCTGCTTTTTCTTGTTGGCTGACAATGCCAGTTTATGCACTAATGAAGAAAAGTACTCTAATTCCTTGAAAAAAGAAGAATAGCTCCAATTTTCAGACTTTGTGCTTCTTATTTTATACTATCGATGTTTCTTATCTTATAATAATCGATTAGAAAACAATTATACATATTCCCACTCTGTGGTGCAAGCAAAAATTTAACATTGCAATTGGCAAGACCTCAAGTACTCATGGTTACATGTCAGACATAAGAAACTTTAATAAAATCACCCATCATATACAATTGTTGTTCTTTGTGGATTAAGCTTGTTTACAGGAGTTGATCTCACATACTGCTTCTACATAGTTATTTCATATATATAGCAGTAACTTCAGAGGTACACTTATATATACATATATATATATATATATAATATATCTTTTCATAAGTCCTCACTTAAATTGTGTATGCTAACATATGCTTCTGTTTAGACTTGGCCCAAGGCCTCAAAACTATTGCAAAACACCGACACAGATTTCATCTCCAGCTTACGTACTCAATGACACCTGAACATGGGGGCACAGAACCTGAAGTGTTGTGCATGCAGCAAAAAGAACCTGCTATCCATTCGAAATAGAAGCACCCACACAGCTATACATGTTTGGAGATCTCAATCAAAGGAATTCTCCTGTTTCTTTCTCTTTCTCGAAGCAATGCAAAGAAATTATAAATAGAAACAACAACCGTCAATCAAAGCCTCACAAAACGTAATAGTTCTGACAAATTCCTGAGGTACTAAAAGTCTAAAACATCTGAAGCATTGGAATAGGTCACAAGAAAATGGCAGGTACATCTGCCTTCCAAATTACTTCCAGAGTATTATAGTTTCATAACATCTGGTAATATATATGTCGGAGTATTATTCCGGCAATACTTAATATGAGGCGGTGTGAACACAGCAAATCAGGATGGTTGCACACGGGAGACAAGATTTAGACAGGTTCAGACCCTCACGGAGAGGTAATACCCTACATCCTGTGTTTGGTGGCTGGTATTGAGAGTTTCCCGAGTGCCGCAAGCCCTAGAGAATCGATCTCGAGGGGGCTTGAGCTACGAAACAATGGAGACTAGGTCAGATGAGATCAGATGCAATGAGATGCCGATCGGAGGTCCCCTACCGGGCCTTATATAGGTGGCCGGGATAGGGTTACAGAAGTCCGGATCGGTTAACAGATATGTTTCCTAATCGGTTACAACAGATTCCGGGTATGCCGGATTGGTAATAGTCCTTGTCTTGTACTCCACGCTGATGATGAACCCCCGTGCTGTAGTCGGACTCCGAGTAGTCGGCCCGGCCCATCCCGTGGCCGGGAAGCCGGATTCGTCCTCCTTGATGATACCCGGGTGCCATGTCACCATCAGTAGCCCCCGAGTCCTTCATGATCTCACCACTGCCGGTTTTTGCCTCTGGATGATCTTCCCGACTGACTTCGGCTGACTGGGAGATTGCGAAGGGCTAATGGAACTTCTGCAAACAAGACAGTTAGAGCCAAATAACACTCACCCGTAAGGCAGGAATGTCAAGGCGAATGAGCTATTAACGGGTAGTCTCTGGTGGCATTCGGTCCATCCTTAGGGACAGGGACCGACTGATAACCCGGCGTGGGGCTTGCCATGAATCCCGACTGAATTCCCGAGTAGCACCCGGCCTTCCCGAGAGGGTTAAGGCCAGCTGGAGTCCCCTGAAGGAATGCCTCTGAAACTCTTGTCCGAACCAGAGAAAACAGACATGGCGCATAGGTTCCCGAGTTCTGAAGTCTTACACCAGGTCATTCCACTGAAACTGGGAATCCCAGTTACCAGGGCCTTCGAGACTTAAGTGCTCGACAGGTCTGGGTGGAGAATCCGGCAACTCCGAGTTGCTCAGCATCCAACTGGTGACCTACAGGAGGCACGCCATTACTGTCCCTCGCTCGGGTGTACTCAGTCGACTGCATTCCTGCTTGAGGCCAGCCTCTGATACCCTCTGTAGCCAAAGCGCCCGGCGCCGACTCTTTCTCAGCAGCCAGCTAGTGATTTACGGGAAATACGCTTTGGCCACCATATAGCGGAGACGTATTCCACCGGGTTTGTAAAGCCTGAGCGACCAACCGTCGGATCTCCCTTCATTAAAACGCGCGAATTGCGGCGCAGTCAGATCGTGGGCGCGAAATGAACGCGATGTGGCCCGCGAGATGCACGCGGGAATCCGAAGAGGCGCGTGGTGGGACGCGGCAGATTCGGACACGTGTGCACGTGGGGAAACCGAACCGTCGGCCCGTCTTTTAATACCCCAAAAAGGTCACGGGTTCGACCCACGCATCCATTCGCCTTCGTCTTCCTCCTTGTGCCCAAACGCTTCGCTTTCTTCTCCCAAAATCCGCTCGCGCGCACCACTCCAACCGAAACCCTAACCTCCGCCTCAGCCACCTCGGATGCAATCCCCGCATTGGGAAGCCGATCCAACGGAAGCCGAAGAGGACGCCCTGGTGTGGAAGTTGCTGGGTGAAGAGGAGTCGCCTGCCAATCCGATGACCCAGTGGGTGAAGTCGACGGCAACGGACATCCGACTGTCGCTCCTTGTGCGACTCGGGCATTTGCCGCCGAGGGAGTTGGTCGAGTGGCGCGCCGCACCGGGGAGACCATTCCTACCCCGAATACCGGCGAGTTGGTCGTCCACGGCCCCTTCTTCGAGCGGGGATTTTCCGTGCCAGCGCACCCATTCTTGCGAGGGCTGCTCTACTACTACGGGTTGGAGCTCCACAATCTCAACCCTAACAGCATCCTCCACGTCTCCTGCTTCATTACCCTCTGCGAGTGCTTCCTCGGCATCCAGTCGCACTTCGCCCTGTGGAAGCACCTCTTCATGGTGAAGCCGCAGCCGAGCAAAGACAACCCGGCCGTAGTGGGCGGGGCCGGGTTCCAGCTGAGGTCGAGAACAGCAAAGAGCTACCCGACTCCGCCAATGCAGTCGTCCAACAAGGGCTGGCACGCCTTCTGGTTCTACTGCGCCAACCCGGAGCCATCGTTGCCGGCCTTCTCGGGTCAGCCGCCAGTGATCAGGCAGAGCTGGACGGACCTGCCGCTCGAGAGGGAACAGGACAACGTCGCTGTCGTAATGGCGGCGCTTGAGGAGGCGATGAAGGCTGGGGTCACCGGGGCAGTCGTCGCCGCGACCTTCGTTCGGTGGCGGGTGCAGCCAGCCAAGCTGCGGGCGCACCCGATGTTCGAATACACCGGCGAAGGCGACACGACCCGGGAGGCTGCGGAGGAGCTCGCGGAGGGCGAGATCCAGAGCCGACTCGAGAGGATCTTGGCTCAGGGGACGAGCCTGGACTTCTCAGGACGACCGGCTCCCTTCAGCCGGGCGAACCCCCCGAGTGACGTAAGTACCCGAGTCCTGCCTTTCTGGTTCTCCCCTTACTTATTCACTGAATCTTATCCGGGTCGTGCTTTTGTGTTTCGGCAGTTGTTGTTTGGCTTTTACTCTAAGGCTCCCCTCCCGGAAGATGAGATTTGGAATCAGCCACAATACGCCGACGTCCCGAGCGGCGGGGCGCCACCGCCCGGAGCGGCCGGGGCTCCTTCTTCCGGCGCCGGCCACTCGGGGGGGGCGTCGGGCCTTCTTCTTCTTCCGGCGCTGGCCAATCGAAGGGCGCCGGGTCTTCTTCTTCCGGCGCCCGTCCTTCAAAGGGCGCCGGGTCTTTTGCCTCCGGCGCCGGCCGCTCAAAGGGCGCCGGGTCTTCAAAGGGTGCCGGGCCCTCCAAGGCACCGGCGGCCGCTCCGTCCCCTGCGCCACCCCCGCCGAGCACGCCTGCCCCGGAGGAAGATGACGAGGATTCGGACGACATCAGCGCCTACCTAATGAGGAGGCGGAGGCGACCGGCGGGCACCACCCAGAGGGGGCAAGGCGGCTCCGTCGGCTCAACTACTGTCGTGAGGAGCGCCGCCTCGCCGGAACGGGGCGGCTCTACTCCTCATGCGAGCCCGACGGCTCCATCTGCTGCAGGGACCACACCGACGGGTCAGGAGGACGCCGTCGCCGGTGCCGACCCGGCGGCGCCAACTGCTACTGGGTCTGCCCCGGCGGAGCAGGAGGGCTCCGCCACGGGTGCTAGCCCGGTGGCGCCAGCCGCCGCGGGGGCCGTGCAGGCGGGGCAGGAGGACCCCGCCAGTGGCACCGATCCCGTGGCCCCGGCCGCCACGGAGTCTGCGTCAGCGGAGCAGGAGGGCTCCGCCGCTGGCGCTGATCCGACAGCGCCGGCTGCCGCCCCGAGCGAAGCTTCTCGGGTGGCCGAAAACGATGCTCCCCCAGTCGGGGGGAGAAGAGGGATGCCGATACCACCTTTGGGGCGCAAGGTGGGCCGGGGACCTCGGCGGCCCCGACTGCTGCTGCACCCGGGGTGCAAGGTGCAGGGCCTAAGAGGCGCATCCAGGTTCCCCGATCCTCCAAGTAAGTATTCTCGGCGATTGTCTCCCAGTCTTTGTTTCTTTACATGCTGACATGGTTGGTTTTGTCTCTGCAGGACTCAGAGGGTGGGGGACATCCCGAAGGCGCCCCCGAGTGGCCCGAGGTCCAGCCAAGGCGGAGATCCCCCGGCATCGGACACCCAGGCCCCGTCACCTCCGGCTGCGGCGACTTCTCCATCTCCCCGACCGTCGTCGCCTCAGCCCGCGAGCCCTCCCCCGCCGTCCTCCGAGCAGCCCGGCGTGCAGCCCACCTCGCCAGTCGCTCCTCAGGAGGAAACCTCCCCGGGAGCTTTGGTGCCGGTGGGGTCTGCAGGTGCCAGCCGAGACGCGGAGATGGCGGAGGGCGAGCCTGGCCTGCCGTCGCCAATGCAGGAGTTCAGCGCGGCCCCGCCTTCGAGGCCGTGTTCCAAGCTGGTGCGCCGACCCCTCCGAGTCCAGGCAACGGGCCCGGGAGCGCCGACTGCCACGGTTGACGACGTCAAGGAGGAGAAGGAGTGGCAGGCGGCTGCGGATGTCGCGGCCCAGCTCGGGGAGATTCTCCCCGCCCTGCTGAAGGCGGCGAAGGAGGGCGCCAACCTGCTGAACGGCAGGCTGCGTCCTTTGATGGAGGTGAGTCATGTTTGTCCTCGTAGGAGGTAGCCCCCGGGCCTCTGCCCGACTAAGTTAGTCGGGCGGAAGGCCCTTCGCTTTTTCCTTGTGGTCTTCACTCTGGGTGCACGAACAGTGCACCCAGAGGGTGTAGCCCCCGAGTCTGCGTCCGACTAGGATAGTCGGGCGGAGGGTGTAATTGTCTTTCTGTTCTTCCTTTTCAGTCTGACTCTGGGTGCACTAACAGTGCACCCAGAGGGTGTAGCCCCCGAGCCTCCGCTGGGTCCTTGGGACCGAGTGGAGGGTTTCAACAATCTTCCCGGGTGACTTTACTGTGTTGTCTTTTCCTTTATGCAGAATCTGAACCAGCGGTCGCAGAAGAAAACCGCCTTTCTCCAAGACCGACTGCCTGTCATCGAGCGCCTGGAGCTGCGCAAGTCCGAATGGGACAAGATGGCCGCGAGTCGGCAGTCGGCGGAGGACGTGGCCCGCAAGCGCGGGGCGGAGATTACCGGCCTGCAGGCGGGCCTGTCGCAGGAGATGGCCAAGACCCGAGGTGAGTGAACCGAGTGGTTTGTTGCTTCCCCTTGTCATGTTTTTGTCTTGCTGACATGTTGTCTCTTGCAGCCGCCGAAGAAGAAGTTGCCCGGCTAAAGGCGGAGCTCGAGACGATGACGGCCCGCGCCCGGGACCTGGACACCGCCAAGGAGCAGGCCGGGAAGCTTGAGGAGGCGCTCTTGGCGGAGAAGGCCCGTGCGGACTTGGCGGAGAAGCTGGAGGAAAAGCTCGGGCGCGATGCCGAGTCGGTGGCCAAGAAGGCCGCTGACTTGGAAGCAGCGCTTTTGGCGGAGAAGGCCCGTGCGGAGCAGCTCGGGCGTGACGCCGAATCGGCGGCCAAGAAGGCGGCTGACTCAGAGGCGGCTGCCGAGGCTGCGAAGAAAGCTGCCGCAGCGGCGGAGTCCGGTGAGTGCCCTTGTTGACTCTGGTTTTGTCCTGGCCTGGTGGTCTTATCGTTCATGCTTGCTTTTTGCTGCAGAGTCAAAGGCGAGTCTCGAGAAATCCCGTGGGATGATCGAGTCGCTGCTGAAGGCTGGGCAGGTGGCGTGTGGCGCCGTCTGGCCGGACGAGACGGCTCCGGACTCCGTTGCAGCAGTCGCCGAGCGCCTGAGCCAAGTGCCCGACAAGGTGGTGAACATCGAGGCGGATGGCGCGCGGACGGGGGCCAACATAGTCCTGGCGGTGGCGCGGTCCCACTACCCGTTGCTGGATATGGAGGCAATCGGGGAGGGGTACGCTGCTGATTTCCCGGAAGAAGATATTCCGGAAATGATGCGGTCCGTAGAGTCCACCGTCGATCTGCTTATAAAGCGGTCGGGCCTGTAAAAAATAGGAATAGCTGTAAACTGCTCGGGCTAGCCGAGTAAAGTTTGTAAAGGACTCGGGAATGCCGAGTAAATTTTGTGCGCACTCGGGGTGCCGAGTGGCTTAGCTGTGTACTCGGGGATGCCGAGTGACTTATGTAAATACTTGCTGGTTTTAACAAGCTAGTTTTGGGTTTATCACGAAAAGACTTGTGTTCCTGTGTATTTGAGTTTGTGCGTTTTTGCTCTTCGCCAACCCGTCGTAGCCTCCTTTGCGTAGGGATTAGCCGTTGGCGTGTGTCCCGTGTAGCGTAAGGGTGTGGCGTAGACCGGCGATTGGAGTCAAAGAGTTAACGTTAGACTTTGTACACAGTACTTAAGCATTTTCGCGAATGGCGGTAACGCCGAGCATGCGCCGAGTACCCGTGACGAACGGGCGTAGCGGGTCAGTCGGGAAAAAGAGATGCTTTTTTGGATGGAGCAAAAGAAAACTCTTTATTCATGTTTCTAATACACTTATAAGAAAAATTTCAAGCGTAGAAACGACGTAGCTGTTCTATGTTCCATGCGTTGGTGAAGACATTGCCGTCGCTGTCCTTCAGTCGGTAAGCCCCCGGGCGTAGAACTTCAGCGACGATGTACGGACCCTCCCATGGCGGGGAAAGTTTGTGCTGCTCTTTGTTGGTGTGTACTCGGCGTAGAACCAAGTCGCCGACGTTGAAGGAGCGGCCCCGTACATGTCGGCTGTGGTAGCACCGCAGGCCCTGCTGGTACTTAGCTGATCGGAGGAGCGCAACCTCGCGTGCCTCTTCAAGTTGGTCGACAGCATCTTGCCGTGCCTCTTCTGACTCGGCTTCGTTGAAGGCACGGGTTCTCGGGGAACCGTATTCCAGGTCAGTCGGGAGCACGGAAAAAGGGGGTGTAGCCGGTTGATCGATTGGGCGTGGTGCGCAGGCTCCAGAGTACTGAAGGTAACTCAGAAGCCCACTTGCCTGTGAATTTGTTCAGCCGCTGGAAAATTCGAGGCTTGAGGCCTTGTAGAATCAAACCGTTGGACCGCTCGACTTGTCCGTTGGAGCGTGGGTGTGCCACGGCGGCGAAGTCAAGGCTGATGTTGTAGTCGTCGCAGAACTGAAGAAAAGCTCGCCCGGTGAACTGGGTGCCGTTATCTGTGATAATGCTGTTGGGCACGCCGAAGCGGAAAACAATGTCCCGAACGAATTCGGCAGCCTTTTCAGCGGCTATCGTGGCGACCGGCTTGGCTTCGATCCACTTGGTGAACTTGTCGACCGCGACGAAGAGATGTGTGTAGCCCCCGGGCGCCTTCTTGAAAGGGCCGACCATATCCAAACCCCAGACCGCAAAAGGCCAGGTTATTGGGATGGTTTGGAGTGCCTGAGCCGGCAAGTGTGTCTGCCGGGCGAAGTATTGGCATCCTGCACATGTTCGGACAATGTGCTCGGCATCTGTTACGGCAGTCAGCCAGTAGAAACCTTGTCGGAAGGCTTTCCCGACTAGCGTCTTGGGCGCCGCACACGCCCGAGTGGATATCGGACAACAACTGCTGTCCGTGCTCTTGAAGTATGCACCGCTGGAGGATCCCGGAGGTACTCCTCTTGTACAGCTCGTCATTGATGACAACGAAGGACTTGGCGCGTCGCGCAATGCGGCGCGCCTCAGTTTTGTCGGGTGGGAGGACGTCCCGTAGCAGATGGTCGAGGAAGGGCGCTGTCCAGTTGGGAGTAACGGCCAGGACCTCCGGAGAGGGCTGCTGACTGGTGGTGCCTTCCGGGACCTGCTGTTCTTCGGCCTTGGGTGTTGTTTCTGCTTTGATGGAGGGGGTGTGCAACTCGTGAAGGAAAACCCCAGTCGGAACGACGTCCCGACTGGATCCCAGTTTGGCGAGTGCATCCGCATCCTCGTTGTCGCGGCGTAGCACATGGGTAATTTCAAGGCCGTCGAACTTGGCTTCGAGCTTGCGCACTTCTTGGCAGTAGGCTTCCATGGAGGGGTCTCTGCACGACCAGTCCTTCATGACCTGCCGGACCACCAGTTCGGAATCCCCGCGTGCCAGGAGCCGGCAGATCCCGAGTGAGGCAGCAAGTCGAAGACCATGAAGCAAAGCTTCGTACTCGGCAATATTGTTGGATGCCGGGAAGTGGATCTGTAATGCGTACTTGAAGCGCTCGCCTTTGGGGGAGATGAGCACAACGCCAGCCCCCGCGCCCTGGAGCATCAGAGAGCCGTCGAAGTAGAGTGTCCAGTGCTCGAGGTCGACGACGGAGGGCGGGGACTGGACTTCTGTCCACTCGGCCATGAAGTCGGCGAGAGCCTGAGATTTGATAGCCGTGCGGGGAGCATAGACCATGCCGAAAGCCATGAGCTCCATGGCCCAATTGGCGATCATGCCCGTGGCGTCACGATTGTTGATGACGTTGGAGATCAGGAAGGAGCTGACCACCGTAATGGGGTGTCCTTGGAAGTAGTGGACTAACTTCCGTGACGTGATGAACACCGCATAGATGATCTTTTGGATCTGAGGGTACCGCGCCTTGGACTCGGAGAGAACTTCACTGATGAAGTAGACCGGGCGCTGGACCTTCTGAATATGACCGGGCTCGGAGCGTTCCACGACCAAGACCGTGCTGACTACCTGAGTAGTTGCTGCGACATAGAGAAGCAGTGGCTCGTTGGGCATGGGAGACGCCAGCACCGGGGGGTAGCTAAAAACTTCTTCAAGCCATCAAGGGCGCCCTGGGCCTCGGATGTCCAGGTGAAGGTCTCCGACTTCTTCATGAGCTTGTAAAGGGGCATGGCTTTCTCGCCGAGTCGGGAAATGAATCGGCTGAGAGCTGATATGCACCCGGTTAGCCTCTGGACGTCTTTGAGGTTCCTTGGTGGACCCATCTTGACGATGGCATCGATCTTCTCCGGGTTGACTTCGATTCCTCGTTCGGAAACGATAAAACCGAGTAGCTTGCCCGAAGGGACCCCGAATACACATTTTTCGGGGTTGAGCTTCCTGCTGAATCTTCTTAGGTTAGAGAAGGTTTCTCCCAAGTCACTCAGGAGGTCTTCTCTCTTTTGGGACTTGATCACCACATCGTCGACGTAGGCTTGTACGTTCTGGCCGATCTGCGACTGGAGGCAACGCTGTATGCACCGTTGGTACGTAGCGCCGGCATTCTTGAGGCCGAAAGGCATGGAGACGTAGCAGAAAGCGCCAAACGGAGTGATGAAAGATGTCTTGATCTCGTCGTCCTCCTTCATTTTAATCTGGTGATAGCCCGAGTAAGCGTCGAGAAAGCACAGGACCTCGCACCCGGCCGTGGAATCAACCACTTGGTCGATGCGAGGGAGAGTGAAAGGATCTTTGGGACATGCCTTGTTAAGGCTAGTATAATCAACACACATCCTCCACTTTCCATTCTTTTTGCGAACAAGAACTGGGTTCGCTAACCAGTCGGGATGATACACTTCTTTAATAAAACTAGCTGCTAGAAGCTTGGCTACTTCTTCTCCTATGGCCTGACGTCTATCCTCAGCGAATCGGCGTAAGCGCTGTTTGACCGGTTTGGCATCCGGCCGAACATTGAGGGAGTGCTCGGCAGCCTCCCTTGGAACCCCGGGCATGTCGGAGGATGTCCATGCAAAGATATCCCGGTTATCCTGGAGGAAGCTGACGAGCGCGCTTTCCTATTTGTCGCTGAGTGCAGTTCCGATCTGCGTCGTCTTGGAGGAGTCTTCAGGGTCGAGTCGGATCGACTTGGTGTCCCGCGCCGACTGGAAAGATGTCGGTGGTGAAGCCTTCTTGGATAGCGGTGCTTCCTCAACCATGGCCGACTTGAGGTCGGAAAGCGCGGCCTCGGCGATCTGGGCCGCGGCGAGGTTGTAGTTCTCCAGATCACACGTGTAAGCGTGTTGGAAGCTGCTTTGCACTGTGATCACCCCGTGGGGGCCCGGCATCTTGAGCTTCAGGTAGACATAGCTAGGGACGGCCATGAATTTGGCGTAGCAGGGACGCCCCAGGATGGCATGGTATGATCCTGGGAAGTCGACGACCTCAAAGGTGAGGGTCTCGGTCCGGAAATTGTCGGGAGTGCCGAAAGTAACGGGCAGGCTGACCTGCCCGAGTGGACTCGCCATCTTGCCGGGTACCACCCCGTGGAAGGGGGCTCCAGTCGGCTTGATCTCGGAGCGAGAAATCTTCATATCGTCAAGGGTTTTGACGTAGAGGATGTTGAGACCACTCCCGCCGTCCATGAGGACCTTGGTAAGGCGGACGCCGCAAACGATCGGGTCTACCACCAAGGGGAATCGTCCCGGCTGGGGTATGTAGTCGGGGTGATCCGCGCGTCCGAATGAAATCACGGACTCGGATCATCACTGGTACTTGGGCACGGCCGGTTCCACTGCGTTGACCTCTCGATCAATAATCTTTTGGCGACGTTTGGATTCGTAGCCGTTTGGTCCGCCAAAGATCATCAAGCAAGCGGTCTCTTTCGGGAACTCGTCACCCTCGTCCTGAGGGGGCTCCTTTTTGCCCTTATTGGGGACGTAGGGCTTGTTCAAGTTCTTCAAGAGGTTGCAGTCACGCGTCAGATGATTGGACTTCGGTCCATGAAAGTGACACGGCTGACTCATCATCTTTTCGAAGGTCGCGTTGGTGCACTGAGGACGACGCGGCGGGGCGCGCTCGGCAGCAGCAACGAGATCTCCGCCTTTTCGCTTCCGGTGCTTCTTTCTGGATGACTCGGGGTGAGCGTCCCGACTGGGGGACTCGGCCATCTTGCCCTTGCCTCTTCCTTTGTCGTCCCGGGTGGCACTGCGGACGGCCTCTTCGCTGGTAGCGAAGTTACTGGCTATGTCAAAGAGCTCGCGCGTAGTTTGGGGATTCTTGCGCGCTATCTTGTGGATAAGGTCGGTGCTCCGAACTCCCTTGGAGAAAGCAGTAATGACGTCGCCCTCTCGGATTTCGGGCAAAGAATTCTTCTTCTTGGAGAAGCGCTGGATGTACTCACGGAGAGTTTCATCCGCCTCCTGTGTACAACTGTGGAGATCCCACACGTTCCCGGGCCTGTTATAAGTGCCCTGGAAGTTGTTCACGAAGAGGGAGTCGAGGTCGCGCCATGTATGGATGCAACCTGGAGGTAAGCTGGTGAGCCAGGCTCGTGCCGAGTCGGCTAGAAACAGCGGCAGATAGTGGATCGCGACGTAGTCGTTCCCACCATTGGTTATGCATGCCGTGTGATAGTCGGCCAGCCAGATGTCCGGTCGAGTCTCGCCCGTGTACTTGTCGATGCCGGTGACTCGGAATCGAGACGGGAAGATGACGCTGCGGATACGGGGGCCGAATGCTTTCGGGCCCGAATATCCCATGCCAGTAGATGCTGGAGAACGTTCCCGGCTGGTGGCGCCGCTATCATTGAGATGGCCGCCACGATCGTCTCTCCTGGAACCGCGACGAGCACTTTTTTCCGCATCTGCATGGTTCCTTGGTCCGAGTCGTTCGCGGGCCGATGTAGCCTGACGAGCGTTTTTGTCCGCATCCTGTCGGGCGCGGGTTCTGGCGGCTATGGTGCCGCGGGCGTCTCGGTCAGGACCGAGTCGCTCATGCACATCTCCGGCCGGTTGACGTCGGTCGGAGCTTGCCCGTCGTCCACCCATATTTGATGGGCTTTTTGGCGATGTAGAGCGCCGACTCCTTGCACCTGCTGAGGAGCCGAGATGACCTTCTGAAGCTTCGGCATGTTGGAGGGTGGTCTCCTCTAGCAGAACGCGGAGTCGCCGAAGTTCGTCGTGCTCCGGGTTGCCCTCGGGGATCTCAATGGCGCGTGCTGCCATCGTGGCTGCGACGATGTTGTGACTCGGGAGAGGGAATATCGGGACTCCTTCCCTTTCACGCATGCGGAGCTCATTGTGGACCTGGCGTCCACGAACCCTCATGTCATCGTTGCGTTGTTGTTCGTCACGCTGGCGGGCGAGCCGAGTCTGTTGCGTGATCAACTCTTCTTCCTTGGCGAGGAGTCGGAATCGGGTGGCCTCGAGCTCAGCCGGTGTTTGTTCCTCAATAGGAACTTCGTGGCCATTGCCGCCGTCTGGCAAGTCGGCATTAGCCATGAAGACTTCCCGGGATAGATGGTGGCTGCCAGAGCTCTCATCCTCGTCCGAGTAATACTCGAGGACGGGGAGGAGAGAGTCGATGGCCCCCACCAGTTGGGATCCGAGTGCGAACTCATGCATGACAAACGGATCTGGTTTCGGCGAAGCCTCTTCCCTGAGGAGAGGGGCCGAAAGCGCGGGCTCGGGGGAGAGCACGTGCTGAAGAGCTGAAGAAGCCTCTGCTGGTCGGGGCGTCGCCGAGTGGCAGAGGTGAAACTGGCCGATCTTGTCGGCGATAAAGTTCAACCTTCCGAATTGGAAGAGTTGGCCGGGGTCCGGAACAGCGCTCATGAAAGCGAATCTCATGATGCTTCCCGGGACGAAGACGTCGTTGTTGTTGACGAAAACCATCCCGACTCGTGTAGATGGATCTATGCGCACTGCCCCTACCTGGCGCGCCAACTGTCGGAGTATTATTCCGGCAATACTTAATATGGGGCGGTGTGAGCACAACAAATCAGGATGGTTGCACACGGGAGACAAGATTTAAACAGGTTCAGGCCCTCACGGAGAGGTAATACCCTACGTCCTGTGTTTGGTGGCTGGTATTGAGAGTTTCCCGAGTGCCGCAAGCCCTAGAGAATCGATCTCGAGGGGGCTTGAGCTACGAAACAATGGAGACTAGGTCAGATGAGATCAGATGCAATGAGATGCCGATCGGAGGTCCCCTACCGGGCCTTATATAGGTGGCCGGGATAGGGTTACAGGAGTCCGGATCGGTTAATAGATATGTTTTCTAATCGGTTACAACAGATTCCGGGTATGCCGGATTGGTAATAGTCCTTGTCTTGTACTCCACGCTGATGATGAACCCCCGTGCTGTAGTCGGACTCCGAGTAGTCGGCCTGGCCCATCCCGTGGTCGAAAGGCCGGATTCGTCCTCCTTGATGATACCCGGGTGCCATGTCACCATCAATATAGCAACAGAAATTAACAGTCAGAGGTTACTTCGAAGACAGATACATGTTCATTCCTTTTAGATTGTCGTGGCTTTCAGTCTATGCAGAGTAGTGAACTGATTTGGTAGCCCCTTGCACACCTTCCGGAGAGATCTCGTGGCACCCTACGACAGTCAGAGACACCAACTTTTGTGAATGTACCAGCTCAACCATTCCATCATCTGTCACATTGTTACATTTGCAGAGTGTGAGATTACTCAAGCAAGGAGCACGAGCAACGAAATTCATCCCAACATCAGTTACAGACCTGCAATACATGAGCCAAGTGTCTCCAGGAATTGTGCAGATGAGAGGTCCATCCCCTCATCGTAAAAAACGCTGGCACCATTTAGCAAAAGAGCACGAATTGGACAAGATTGGATGAGCGTTACAATACCCTTTTGAGTGAAGCCTATTTCTGTTGGCCACTTGACAGAGCAAAATATGAATGTGAGCTCAACAACCTGAAGCATAGGGCAGCTGAGAGCTAGAGCCTTAAGGTTGTCATCAGTCAGTGGCGTCCTAAACTGAAAATCACAGTGCAGAGGCATGAGCCAAAGTGAGATGCTTTTAAGGTTCCTGCAGCTCTGGAATAGTGCAATCATCTCGCTTTCCTTTAGACCAACAACATATTCTAGGCAAGTTTCTCCAATGCTTTGCATTTCCTCAGGAGAAAACGAAGTCCAATTTCTGGTTCAATTATAATATGACTCTGGCATAAGCCTTTGGGGCAGTAAGAGCTGACTCTGGCATAAGCTTGCACATAATGGAAATTCAAAGTACTATCTATAACTCTATAAGGCTATAAGCACATATTTTCACACTACTATAGCGCGTTATTATACCTGCAGTTATTTCGCCACCAGGTCCAACAACATGTAAATTAGATCCCTCTTTTGTATCTTTGTCTTGCTGATTGGATTTGTCTTTCATTAATTTCAAGCTACCACCAACTTGCACAGCTGAACCCTAATATGGATGACAACCAATGTGAACAGCCAGACGAACAGTATATGGCAGTCATTAAATATGTGTGCAGTTTCGTATGCATGCAGATTTATGCAAGCAAAGATGCAGAAGTCCTACCTTATTCATCATGGATTGTTCAGCATCTTGTTCTTTTTTGGATGATCTATTTTTCACCTCATCCTCGCGATGCTGCCTTTCCATTCTGCGAATATCATGCCAAGCCAAAGATGAAAGTTGGAATATGTGAATGTGATTGTGAAAACTCTATGAAGGCATCTCAACTTATAGACGGCCTACAGTATGAAAACTCATTATTTATTTTATCTCAGATAGTAGGTGAATTTTTCAACACTCAAGTTAAAACTAAAGTGATACACTTCATTTTTGCATCAATTGTAGACAAAAGCTTCAGCATCTTGGCATTCTAATTTAGGTTGCTGAAGTTATTTTCTATTGCGTCACCATCATGATTCAACATTAGCTTTTTCTGTTGAAATAAAGTTAAGAATCTAAAAAGGCAAAAACTTATCTTGTCAATTTACCAAGAGCAGAAAAACGCAAGTAGGAAAAAAATAGATTATTTGCCGAAGTTACACTAAAGCAGATCAAATAAAATGAAAGCAATTGCCCAGATATTTGTTAAGAGCCCAGCTGACCTTCTTTGTACTAAACGGATGAAGTGCTGCAGGGGAAAAATTGGATGCTTACTCAACATGCTGGGGTAAATAATCCCGTGCAAGCAAAACATGCATGAAACTAATTAAGTTATATATGATTGTCTGATCAATACTCCATGCAGGAA
This sequence comes from Stipa capillata, assembly GCA_019208055.1. Classification (NCBI taxonomy): domain Eukaryota; kingdom Viridiplantae; phylum Streptophyta; class Magnoliopsida; order Poales; family Poaceae; genus Stipa; species Stipa capillata. Next base: position 71,168 of record JAGXJF010004441.1, read on the forward strand.
CTACTCATCCTATGTCTCCAACTGCTTACTCAGGTTTATCATGACTACCCACATGTTAAATAAGAAGAAAGTACTCGAAAATGAAACGATAATAGACTAACTGATGTACCTCAATCCAAGTTTAATTCTAGTATCCAATGCATTTAGATGCAATTGCAATGACCTTGAGAAAAGAAATGGTGGAACGTTGTGTTCAGGAATCAGAGTGAATAAGAACTCTATACACAAGTGGTCAAGGGGGGAGTAGGTTGCAATAGTAGAACAAAGTGGCACCTCATGTAGCAGTAGTTAGGGCAAATCGCTAAGTATGCTGCACTAAGGCATAATAAAACACAGGCAAGGGAAGATGTGTTATGTAGTAGGATTAAGTACCATTATATGCCTTCCACTTTCAAAATGCTGTCTTCCGGTGAGTTTCTTTTCCTTTGGAGCTATAAGAGCTGAATCTGGCATGAGCCTGCACATCATGGAAATTTAAAATACTATCTATAAGGCTATAAGCACATATTTTAACACTTCAAAAGTTGAGAAACAAATGCTATCAAAAGGAAACATGCCATGTGCGAACAAGATTCCATTTTCCATCAGATAATCGAGAGCAGGATAATTATATATATATAAATAGAATAAAAAATTGGATGCTTACTTAGCACGCTGTACCGCCAATTTAGCTTCAAAACGTTCTCTCCAGGCCATAAAGCTCTCTACAGTAATAGCTTCACCATGGGGTACAATAACATCTCCTGTAGTGTAACCCAGACTGTAACCTTGAAACAAAGCAAAGCATGCTCATATACATGTAAAAAATGACAGTGTTGCATTACGTACATTTATCATATCAAAACATCTTTATAGACAATATTTTTGGTACTTTTTCCTGACGGGTCAATATCCTCGTTTGGCTTGGCAAGTATTCTTGTTGTTTGCCTTGATATTCCTCTGGACAGAGCAACATATAGTTGACCATGAGAGAACACAGGTTCCGGAAGGTAGATGCCAACATTTGGAATGGTTTGACCTTGAGCTTTATTGATTGTCATTGCAAAACTAAGACGAATTGGAAATTGCTTTCTTTTAAATTTAAAGGGAAGTACATCATCTTCGGAAGGGTACAAAGGAATTCATGGAAGGAATACCCGCTTTCCAACATGTTGTCCTCCAATAATTTCTGCATCAATGGCATTATCTTGAAATGCCCTAATAATAAGCCTTGTCCCATTGCATAATCCGTTAGAAGGATCTAAATTCCGAAGCAAGACCACAGGACAATTGATCTTCAATCTGAGAACATGTGGAGGTAGGCCATTAGGTGTGAGAGAATTTAGGAATTCAGGTGGGTAGTGATTATGTGTATCATCCTCTGCTGAATCAAAACTGTAGTAGATTTTTTCTTCTCCAGGAAATCTGTCTATAAGCATCGCATTTAATTCATCCACATATTCATTTTTAGTGGAAAGAATGGCACGAGCACTTATATAAGACGGTAATCTTCCATTCTGGTCAAGTGAAGGAAAGACATCATTGATCAATTTATTAATTGAGGTTTCTGAATTTGTATATCCTATAACTATCTCTTCAGGTAGGCGCACATAGTCTTCACCAATTGATTTTTCAATGCCGTTGCCAATTCTCAAGAGAAAATCAGAGAACCATGGATCAGATTGTGCTCTCATATTGCGGCGGAGTTTTATTTGTTTATATCCTCCCAAAGATAAGATTTTTGAAGAGTGGCATTAACAATTTGTGCTCTAGTGCCACGCCTCACTACAGGAAGGACTTGTCTGAAATCTCCCCCAAACACTATTACTTTTCCTCCAAATGGTGATCTACAGCCAGTAATATCTTGCAAAGATCTATCAAGTGCCTCAACAGCTTGTCGTTTTATCATGACAACTTCATCCCAAATTACTAAAGATGCTCTTCGAAGTAATTCTGCTATCCCACTCTGCTTACTGAAGTTGCACATAGTATCTTCTTGAATATTTATTGGAATTTTAAATCTGGAATGGGCGGTCCTACCACCGGGCATGATAGAAGCTGCAATGCCAGATGTTGCTGTTGCAATAGCTATTTGTCCCATGGATCGCATTTTAGCCAGCAAAGCTTTATAAAGGTATGTCTTTCCTGTGCCTCCTGGACCAACAATGAAGAAGACCTTACTCTTCTTGTGTAACACATGGTCCATTATCTCATCAAAAGCAAGCCGTTGGTCATTGTTTAAAGTTGCATACAGCTCTAAGTCTTCTTTATCAACTGCAATATGCATCTCTTCAGTTAGTTCTCTCTGCTCTAAGCTTTCCAAGTCATTGGTATCCAACAAATCTAGAAGATCAAAGGTCCTGATGTCCTTCCCCATAGATTATAGCAAATCTTCAATATCCACTATCTAAAAACCCAGGGGGCTACACTGTGATCTGTCTGTCTAGCAACCAGGCAGAGGTGGTGCTCACCCAACAGCTGGAGGCAATGAAAGGATCCCTGACCAACCAGACGTGTGATCCCATGGATGAATTCAAGCAGGTCAAAATGAAGCAAGGAAAGGAACAGTACATACCGGGTAGAAACGGACAGGTCGTGGCCGGACATGTGTATATCTGGCCTGGCGTGATCCAAATGCTCGATCTCATGGGTCACTGTAATGAACGCATTAGGTAGCCTAATCTTGTCGGAGCTGTCTGTGCGAGAGACGCTGAAGCTGACCAGATGATAAGAAAGCACTGGGTTTATGAGTGCTCTCAACACTCAATAGTGCCGAAACGTGCAGTAGATCGAGTGTCTTGTCAAGTTAATGCCATGTTTTTACATGAAATGGTGCGAGGGTAAATCTTGCAGGTTTACTGCAGAGTGAACAGGTTAGCAGGTTGCCAATCGATTTCTTGATGGACTAGCTTGTTTCAGTGGTGTTTTTCTTTTTCGGAATCGGAGCTTCATTCCATCAGCTTAAAGTAGGATTACGACGGCAATCTTGCAGAAATAAGGGTGCAGCATCAAGCCACGTGCACCCCTGCAAGTTTCTTTTCTCTGTACAGACTGAAGGATTGATATGATAAAATAAACCGAATAAGGATTGTTCTGGTTCAATGCAGGCAAATTTACCACCATTTAGGAAGAGATTGTTTAGATGAAGCTAAACAATTAACGCACGTCTTCAAGTGATAACGATGTGCACGAACGATACTATTCATACGAATGCGACAATAACGGTGGGGATCAATCGATGCAATGTTTCTGCTTTCAAAATGGAGCCCAAGAAGTTGAGAAAGAGGACATCAGTTTGAGGTGTTACCCGTCCAATCAGAGCAATGGTTGCCATGAATAACATCTGCTTTCGGTGCAAGCTTACCTGATAAAACTTCCGTAGTTCAACATGCTCAATGTCCTCCAACAACACATGGGAAGGAGCTCACCTTCCATGCGACCACATTGACATAGAGTTGTTCAGGGCGGTGATCTCCATCTCCCTAAGCAACGGCTCCCAGGCCAAGTTTTGGCATAACAGGTGGTTGCAAGGCCTTTCCCCTAAGGAGATTGCTCCGACCCTGTTCATCTCTAGCCAGGAGAAGAAACCGAGTTGTGCAGCTTGAGCTAAATGATGACTTATAGATTCGAACGCTCAGATCAATTACCACCAAAATGCAAATCTGTGAATCCGTAACCCTTTGGTCTACCATCCAGAATGTGCAACTCAACCCAGACGCGCAGGACTCTATTTTCTGGTGTTTGACCGCCGATGGGAAGTATTCAGCTTCCTCGGCAAATCGGCTGCAGTTTCAAGGCACGACGGCACCCTTCGTGGCTGACAAGATTTGGAAAGCCTAAGCGGAGCCGAAGTGTCAACTTTTCGCTTGCCTGTTGTTGTACAACAAGGCTTTGACGGTGGATAGCTAGTAGCTCGGGCATGGCCTCATGAGCAGACATGCATGCTATGCCACGCGTAGTTTGGAACCAATAAGCATCTAGTTAGGGGATGCATCTTCTCCCCGGGCGTCTGGGGAATTGTTTCCGGTTGGATGGCTGTCCAGTCCAACCAGTCATACCGGTGGTCTCGCTTGAAGATTGGTGGAATGCTAACACATCTAGTTTGGAGGTATTTTGATGTATGTACTCTGAAATGTGTGGAAGGAGCGAAATTGATGGATTTTCTAAAACTCTTCAATGGATGTCTTTGACATTGCTTACCTTGTGAGAGAGGATATCTCACATAGATCACTTGCTTTTGGTGCACGACGTAGTTCCCTTCGTTTTTTGACACCCTCGTGAATATTCTACCTTTTTAAATACTGAACTTCTATCTTCTTAATAGATTGGCAATGCTCCTGCCTTTTTGTGAAAAGAAGTCAAAATGAAGTCTTTGTGAGCGTTCAGAATTTAGACAGCGAAAGCAATCCAAAATATCTGAAAGGAGGCGCAGGCTCGATCTCTTACAAATTCCAGGAGCCTTGACTGAATTTTGACACGGTTTAGCTGACAGAAATGAACTGTACGCTTGACCAACTGATGCATGCCAGAAGGGTCTGAACTTTATCTATCCTGGTTTGACCTGATCAAAGGCACACAGCTTAAATACACTACACAAAATACCATTAAAATGATTGGATCTTATCCCATTCTTTTACCTTTTAGAGAATGATGTTGTCCAGTTCCTGAACGCAACCAAAACCCCACCAAGGCACCAACTGCGATGCACACACATGGCTACATTTCCTGTATGACTAAGATACACACGCTCTCTCTTAATACTTGTCAAATTTGTATAGCCTCTTGGAAACAGATGCAGGAGCTGGCACTCCCATTGCAATACGCATTGAATCAGAGATCATAATACTAACCGGTTCCGCTTCGCCTACCGATCGCCTGAACATTTTTGGTGCCATAGATATAGATGTGCTAGAATAAATGCTTCCTTTAGGCTTTAGGTAAGGAAACAGGCAATCGGCCGTCTGAAAAAGAGATCCAGCCATGTGCTTAGCGCATCTAAGAGTATATAGTAATCGTTTGTTTACTGATTAAACAATCACATAATTGTCAGACCACAGAGGAAACAGCAACAGTAATGCATCTGCATTTTCATATTTTTTTAGGAACGTTCCGTACCGAACATAAGAAATATGTAGGTATGAAAAACGAGAGGGTTCAGTGGAGCAGTTGGAATTGGGGATGAGCTCTGGTCTTCCCCTCCCAACGTGCAGGGCATTCTTTCGCCACTAAATCTGCCATGACTCGGTTCTGTTGGCGTGCGAGACATGCATTGCAACCTCGATCTCTCCTCTTGTCGTAAGATATAAGAGAATTAGAGAGTGATGGTGCATGTCAACCGTTCTTCTGGCTTGTACGTGTAACCTTGGCGTATAAACAACTTGGGCTTTAGAACATTCTATTCCAAGCTCCATTTTTCTAGTGGCAAGCACAACGTTGCATGACAGCATATGGGCTACGAACTTATCGTGTCTCAGCGTGTTAACCCGAGAATCTGGTGAACACGCATGAAGATTGCATTCCCTAATCATATGGTGCCTTAACTATAGGATGATCTTCGACTGGTCTGAATTTTGAATTTCCTTCTATCTAGTGAAATTGATACGGCGTTTCTGCATTGTTTTCTTTTGCTTTTCTATTTTTTTAGGTGAACGTGTTAGGTGAACAAAGTTGACTAGAATCTCCTTTTCGACTCAACTGATCACGAAAAGAAAAAACCAGCATTGCTAAAGGGGAAGCTCAGCTCACTGTCATGCCAATCGAGCTGGCAGCCATGACAGAGCATGCGTAGGGCACCGGAAATGACCTCCGAAAAATCCCGTCCGATCGACAGCTCCCTGGGAAGAAGATCAGTAGCACGTGCAACTAACAGCCGCTGCTCTCCACGGGCCTCTAGCCTTCACACACGTCGGGATTGCCCTCACAGAGACCACCGACAGCGAGATCCATTGGCTCGCGATGATCTCGCCGGCAATTCTCTCGCCTTTTGGCCATTTCACGTGTCGCGCCGTCCTGGCGCGCGCGAGAGCGACCCTGATTATAGGCGTGATCGATCAGTCTCTGGCGTCGTTAGGAGACAACTTAAGCTTTCGCTTTTTCTTGAGCTAGTAAACTCGTTTTTCTGCGAATGACGATCTGCTGGCTGCCATTGCGGAAAATTTTGATGCCATCTAGATGGCAATTTTCAAGATAATAAGTTAGCTAATGTTTCACTCCGAGCCCTCTTAATGATCAAGGAAGTTACAGCCGTGCTTGTTTCTGTTCTTGTCTTGCCGTGTGTTAATTAGGCTCCTAATTGTTACTGATGGCAAACGGGCATGCTTGGTAAAGTTTTCCTGGTAGGAGTGTTTGTCTAGACGTTGCAATGATAGATCATATAGATTCCTGCCCCATTAAAGAATTGAAGACAGGATTCCAGATCATTGGCGCCTTTCTGAAAAGTCCAGGCGATGGCTTTCACATTTGCTGCTTTGTGCGAGCTTAGTATAAGCTAGGTTACCTGGTAGACAGTACACGCGCACGAATTTCAGGTTGGTACTTTGCAGTATCTTAATGCGTGAAATGTTTGATGCTTCACTGCAAACTATACGTTCATGTCCCAAGCAAGGTATTAGTTACCTCGCATGATTCGCACTACTGTACCGTAGAACTGTCTGACTAATGGCTAATGCTTTACAGATCCTATTTGCGGCTTTTTTTAGTTCCTCAGAAATGGCGTGTTCAGTTCAGGTACCACGCATCCCTTCAACCCACATCACCAGACCTACTAGAGATTTTCTTCTTCTAAACGAATATCAGTATTTTTAACAAGCCATCATTCCATCCAGCATGAAAGGAGCATACTCTCTTGCCGTAGAATCACATCAAGCGAGCCAGGCCTTCCAGTTATCTCACTCTGAAAAAGGGCTTGTGCGCGGAGAATAGTTTGTAGACTTTTACTTTAATAGCACTTACTAATCATGCAAACTTCTATTAGTGACAGTAGAGATTACGGGTAGAAATCAGAGAGTATTCAGGGATCCATCTCGTTGCTTGGTGACAGATGACCAAATCACTGACGGTCGCGTACGTACATGGGCCACGCAACAGTTACTGTAACATCACCATCAGGACAAACTTGTCTCGGCTCGACCGTGTCTGCGTGACGCTCCAGCTGCTACGTACCATTACACGAAATATTCTTGCAGTCGGATACGCACACAATGATTCGATTCTTTCTTCTTCTTTTGGTTGTATCTTTTCTTTGGAGAAATAAAAACGTATCAGTGTTTTATTTCGAGTTTGCTCCAGAACAAGACGAGACTCTCGCCACCGTACGCGACAAGTATGAACAGCAAAAGTGGTGGGTCTTGGCACAAGTATTGGAGAGGGGCCATTGATACTGATACCGATGAACCCAGGGGAGTGTGCTCTTGTGTTAATAAAGTACAGACCGTACTAACCCGTGTAGGAGTATATGTAATCTTGGTCGAGAGGCTGGCAACTCTGGCATGCATGGTCACCACGATCTTAATTTAGGTCAGTAAACAGAGCGGGACATGTGGCGGCATCCTAACCATGGTCCTGCATATCGCATTGCATATTTCCTCGTTGCACATATGGCTAAATGAAATCCTGTATATCGGTTCAGACTTCAGTTAGATCAAAATGCTAAAGCTGAACTCTTACAAAAGAAAGATACCGAACAAAATTTGGGCAGCTTTTGTGTCCTGCCCTCCGAGTTCTTCCACGGCCAAATACCAGCGCACGACACGGCACGCACCAACCCACCCCTTTCCGCCCGGAAAAAAAAATGCAAGGCACACCACCACGTCACCCCCACCTAAAGTTCCTCCACTGTGTGCCGTCGGATCCTCATCCGACGGCCACCCATCGCCCACCCGCGGCGTTGCCTCGTCTATCATTCGCGCGACCCAACGACTCGCCTGGAGGTGCCTGAGCCGCCGAACCCGCATCCGACGGCTGATGATACGTCCACGGTGCTTGGATTGATCTCTGCGCGGCGCCTCAACGGCTATAACTGGGACATCCGGCGCATGTTACCCGCCATATCTGTCTGACTGTCTCCTTCCCCTCACATCCACCCCACCTCCAGTCCTCGCAGGTGGGTCCCGCCGCCAGCCTCCGGCGAGCCGCCGGGCAGGCGGCATTGTGCTTTCTGGTTGGTTCTACGCAGACGGGATGGCATCGTCGGGCGGCGGGTACGCGGATCGGCCGCCGATGGACGGGATCAGTGTGGAAGGGAGCAGCAGGGTGCAGCAGCAGCCGGCGGGGGCGCTGCCGAGGCCGCCGGGGTTCGCGCGGGGGCTGATGAAGCAGCCGTCGAGGCTGGCGACGGGGGTGCGGCAGTTCGCGTCGCGTGTGTCGATGAAGGTGCCGGAGGGGGTGGCCGGCATTCGGCCGGGGGGACGAATGACGCGGATGCAGTCCAGCGCGCAGATGGGGCTCCGTGGGCTGCGCTTCCTCGATAAGACCTCCGGCGGCAAGGAGGGCTGGAAGGCCGTCGAGCGCCGCTTCGACGAGATGAACAAGGCCGGCCGCATCCCCAAGGAGAGCTTCGGCAAGTGCATCGGTGAGTACCCACTACCGACTACTAATCATGTCCGCTAATGGTGTGATCCAGAATGGTGGATTATTAAACTCGAGCGATTAATCTCTAATTACAACTGCAAATCTCTGACAATAATGGCAATGAATGTGGGAATCTTATGTTGGAGGCATCTTGTTGTCCCAAATGGTTCCTGAACAGCAATCAGGAGTGGCAAGTTCGTGCTTGTTATCCCAAATTCTAGCTGTAGTTTGGATCTATAACTACACCCCTGATTCGCGTAATGTTCTATAAAACAATGATTCATGATGATCTAATTGGCATGCTTCTCAATTCAAGGCATGGGGGACTCCAAGGAGTTTGCCGGCGAGCTTTTCGTGACGCTGGCGAGGCGCAGGCACATCGAACCGGACGACGGCATCGACAAGGAGCAGCTCAAGGAGTTCTGGGAGGAAATGACCGACCAGAACTTCGACTCGCGGCTGCGCATTTTCTTTGACATGTAAATTCACCGTTCCCCGTTTTTCCACACCAGCGATGGAAAAATCATCGATCACCTGCTGATGAAATGAATCCTGTCTGACATGTACAGGTGCGACAAGAACGGCGATGGGATGCTCACAGAAGATGAGGTCAAAGAGGTGAGAAATTTGCTTGATTGGATCTGCACTTCTACTCTTCTGGAGTTGTAGTCACTATGGAAATAATTAACCTGGTTTTTGTATCATTGTTCTTCTGATTTAGGTTATTATATTGAGCGCATCGGCGAACAAGCTGGCCAAGTTGAAGAGTCACGCCGCGACCTACGCGTCGTTGATCATGGAGGAGCTCGATCCCGACGACCGCGGCTACATCGAGGTAGTCCTCCTCCTGCCTCCTGTTTCTTTCTGACGAAGCGAGGCGATGAACGCGGGGTTGCTTAAGGTGTATGTGCGTATGTATGCTTCAATGCAGATATGGCAGCTGGAGACGCTGCTGCGCGGGATGGTGAGCGCGCAGGCGCCGGAGGTGAAGCTGAAGCGGACGACGTCGAGCCTGGCGAGGACGATGATCCCGTCGCGGTACCGGTACCCGCTGAAGCGGCACGTCTCCAAGACGGTGGACTTCATCCACGAGAACTGGAAGCGGATATGGCTCCTGACGCTGTGGCTGGCCGTCAACCTCGCCCTGTTCGCGTACAAGTTCGAGCAGTACAAGCGCAAGTCAGCGTTCCAGGTGATGGGCTACTGCGTCTGCATTGCCAAGGGCGCCGCCGAGACGCTCAAGTTCAACATGGCGCTCATCCTCCTGCCCGTCTGCCGGAACACGCTCACCACGCTCAGGTCCACCGTGCTCAGCCGGGTCATACCCTTCGACGACAACATCAACTTCCACAAGGTACGCACAGACTACAGAGAGCTCAGCTCATAAGAGCGTCATCTGAATCTTCGTGCCGTGAACTGTGATCGCAATGCCAGGTCATCGCGGCCACCATCGCGATCGCGACGACGATCCACACGCTCGCCCACGTCACCTGCGACTTCCCCAGGCTGATCTCCTGCCCGAGTGACAAGTTCATGGCCACCTTGGGGCCGAACTTCAACTTCAGGCAGCCGACGTACCCGGACCTGCTGGCGAGCGCCCCCGGGGTGACCGGCGTCCTCATGATCATCATAATGTCCTTCTCCTTCACGCTGGCGACGCACTCCTTCAGGCGGAGCGTCGTGAAGCTGCCGTCGCCGCTGCACCACCTGGCCGGCTTCAATGCCTTCTGGTACGCCCACCACCTGCTGGTGCTCGCGTATGTCCTCCTGGTGGTGCATTCCTACTTCATGTTCCTCACCAGGGAGTGGTACAAGAAGACGGTAATAAATCCTCAGACGCCTTCTTTAGCCGCGTGCACCTCTTTCCTGTAAATTAAGTGTTGCGAGCAGTAAAATTAATGAGGTGGTGATGATCGCGATTGTTCACTCAGACATGGATGTACCTGATAGTCCCGGTCCTCTTCTATGCCTGCGAGAGAACGATCAGAAAAGTTCGCGAGAACAACTACCGCGTGAGCATCGTCAAGGTAAGCTGCTGAATTCGCGTGATTTAGTTTATTTTTCTGGAAACACCATGATTTGGTCGATTCTAACTGTTAGCTATTAATCAATGTTGCCACGTACTATGCAGGCTGCAATTTATCCAGGAAATGTGCTCTCTCTCCACATGAAGAAGCCACTGGGTTTCAAGTACAAGAGTGGGATGTACCTTTTCGTAAAATGCCCTGACGTCTCGCCTTTCGAATGGTAGCAATTCATCCTTGTTGCAGACCTGACCAAGGTATAATTTATCCGAGGTTTTCTTGCTTACAGTTCATCAATCTTTGCAGGCATCCGTTCTCCATTACTTCTGCACCTGGAGATGACTACTGAGCGTGCATATCCGTACACTTGGTGACTGGACATCAGAACTCAGGAGCTTGTTCGGAAAGGTCAGTTCAGGCAACACAACTGCAATACAAGAGCAATAAGTTCATTTATTGAAGTTTTCCTTTATTAAATAATTATAGGATATCAATGTGGATTACCAAAAATGAAGAAATTTAATTGAATTTTATACAGTCTTGCGAGGCACAAGTTACTTCCAAGAAGGCTACCCTTTCAAGACTTGAAACTACAGTTGTAGCAGACTCTCAGACAGAGGACACTAGGTGAGCTCATCTACTATATACTAAAAGCAAAATACAATAGAAAAAATAAAGAGAGGCTAGAAATTCTCACAAAAAAATAAAACATCCGACCGTCAATCTGGTGGACCCTTTTATTATTAGTAGACCATAACCAATAGATCTTCATAACTGCACCTAAACAGATCACAGTCGATAGATCTTCATAACTGCATCTAAACAGATCACAGCTGGTAGATCTTTTATAACTGTACCTAAACAGATAACAACCAATAGATCATCGTAATTGTACCAAACAGATCACATCTGATAGATCATCATAACTATATTTAAATAGGCAACTCAGTACAACGACTAGCAGACCGGCTCGCGATCTGAACTTTTATTTCCCAACTGATTTAATATCACGCATACAGGTAAAAAATAAAGATAATTAAAAATATTTCCTGTTTAAAAAAAATAAAAATAATTTAAAACGTTTTCGCGCAATTGCGCGGGACACCGTACTAGTTTGTTTCAAAACCCAAATTTCATTTGGTTTTGTGTAGTTACTGAATTGTACAGAAACTTTTATTAACCTGGTCATATTTATTGCGTTTCCTATAGATTTCCTAAGGTCTTTATTGATGGGCCTTATGGTGCACCGGCGCAAAATTACAAGAAATACGACATTCTTTTGCTTGTTGGTCTTGGAATCGGGGCTACTCCTTTCATCAGCATACTGAAAGATCTCCTGAACAATATAAAGTCCAACGAAGTAAATTTCTTCTTCGCTGTAAAGTGTTATCCTATATATAACTGAAGGAGAGAAGATAACTGAGAAAATGAGTTGATGGAACAGGAGGTGGAAAGCATACACGGTTCTGACATAGGCAGCTTCAAGAACAATGGGCCAGGAAGAGCTTACTTCTACTGGGTTACAAGAGAGCAAGGATCCTTCGACTGGTTCAAAGGAGTCATGAATGATGTTGCTGACAGCGATCACACTGTACTATCTCACTCTGATGTCTTCATTTCATCTTCCAATAATAGATGTTCAGTCACATAAGCAGGAAGTAAGCTAAAATATGGTAATTGCAGAATGTCATAGAGATGCACAATTACCTGACCAGCGTGTATGAAGAAGGCGACGCGAGGTCAGCACTGATTGCCATGGTTCAGTCACTTCAACATGCCAAAAATGGCGTGGATATCGTCTCTGGCAGCAAGGTACTTGCTCACCTTCCCCTTTTCATCTGAAAATGGTACCCACATGTTCTTGCTTCTTTTTCTAATACATCTCTTGCAGATTCGGACACATTTTGCAAGACCTAACTGGAGAAAAGTGTTCGCTGATTTGGCCAGTGCCCACAAGAACTCTCGTATAGGTGAGCTAAATTCAGTGAACATCATGCCAAGACAGATTTAAACTTAACAGTACAATAGTTAATGCGTACATGAATCTGCAGGTGTTTTCTATTGTGGATCTCCAACGCTCACGAAACAACTCAAGGATCTTTCAAAAGAATTCAGTCAGACAACCACAACTAGGTTCCATTTCCACAAGGAAAACTTCTAAGATCATACCAGAAGAATTTAAACAGTTTGCAGATATACTTGTATAGGAAAAGAAATACGATAGCATTCGGATAGCAAATATAGTTTTACAAGTTTTGTTGTAATTAAGCTGGGTTGTACAAAGTATGTTGAAAGCTAGTGTCACCAGCATACATACATAGACTGGAATATTTAGAGATATCTATATTGGAACAGTGAGACTGATTATTAGAATAATTGAGTTCCGAGTGGTGCCCCTTGAACGCGCAAATTTTCTCTCTTCAGCTTTTCTGCCTTAGCTGACTGCGCATTGCGCTTATGAACACTACTCGTCTCTTATGAGTTTCTTGCATATCAGCTCCAACACTTGCATCTTGCACTGGCACAAGCGCCAGAGAACTTGGTGTGCTTTCTGCGCCCAGAGGATTTCCAGATGTACTCTTGTTTTTAGGAGGCCTGCCTCTTTTTTTAGGTTGAGTATCACCTGATACAGTTCTATCTTTCCGAGGCCTGCCCCTTTTTCTAAGTTGATAGCTAGCCTTCAGGTATACTTGAGCATTTTCTCCTGCTGATGCCGATGCAGCCATTGCGTCATTGGATGCGGATGCCGTAAGCAACCCTGGTACGCTATTTGACTGTTGGCCATTCGCTACCTCAACCATCATCTGATTGTTCATAACATTAATTACTTGGGATATTGGAACAACATCTGATGTTTTGTTCGTGTTGCCTTCCATTATAGCATAAATTTTCTTGGTCTATTGCTTGGGATATTGGAACCACATCTGATGTTTTGTTCGTGTTGCCTTCCATTATAGCATAAATTTTCTTGGTCTACCCACCTTAGGTCTGTAGTCGGGTACTGTATTCTGAAGTTTGCATTTGTCCATAACAAGTGTCCAATGGCAGCAGGACCTCCTCCAGTTCGTGCCACTCAAGATCTTCCTGGTCTCCATCTTCATAGACAACATTGTACCAATTGCTTTCACTGTCATACTTGACAACTTTCCCTACATAATGCTTCTCTCCAAAAAGCTTTCTCATTTTCCGCCCTTCTAGCCTTTCACCAAAATGAGGATAAGTTGAGATTCTGCAGCATCCCTTACTTGAGGTTGTGAACCAGACGGGCAATCAGGAGGCAAGTCTGGGACACCATCGATAATGATGGCAGGCTCTCTGGCAACTTTGACAACAGATGCAGTCTCTGGCTCTTACATATCATGACCCCCCTCCATGACCTGATATTTCACCAATGATCCTTGGATTTAGCTAGAAACAGCCTGGAGCAGAAATGCAATAGGAAATATCCCCAAAACAAGTCATCATAAGCAAATGTTAAGCAGAAGTTCAGGTATAAGTTCGCAGAACAAGTAACCATAAACCGAGCACTTCACAGCTAAAATGCAGGTTTTAGATGAGTCAGGCATGTAGAAACATAAAAGGCATTGACAAACACCTAGGGTATAGGAAGCACCGGTACATCCCACAGCTGACATACTGGTGTCATGTCATGATATGTATTGGGTCTTGATACGGCAGTGGTACATATTGGTGAAGTACAGATGTATTTATGTTCTTTAAGAAAACGAAAATTTCCAATGACACAAAGTATGTCCCGATACATCAAGCCCAGCCCACGGGTCCAATACTTACCTTACAGGTTACCATTCCCAGTACTTTCATCTATGCAACTTCCCATTTTACCACTGTACTGGGGAACAGAACTCAGCAAATCAGCTGGTCATCATATTCTGAACAATAAAACACCAAGGGTGTGTTTGGTAGACTGCATGACCCTGGCATAGCTGTTCCCCTCTGAGACATGCTGAGTGTAGACATGCTGAGTACATACAAGTACAGTTATTTGGTAGCCTGTATGTGCTGAGACATGCTGAGTTGAGAGTTTGTTTGGTTGCCTGTATCTATTGAGACATGTTGTGCTGAGACTTTGTTTGGTAGCCTGTATCTGTTGAGACTCTGTACTATGCAAAAGTCTTCTCTAGGTACTTGTATTCTAATCATATGTCTATTTCGGCCATGCCAATGTACGTTACAGTAAACTTTTACCATCACAGAGAACATGTCAAATACAGTTCTTGATTATCCGTATCATCTGCAGTTATTTTCTTGGGCATTTTTTGGTATCACCTAGTGTACAGAAGTGTTATCCAATTGTTATCGTAGCTACCAGTCTGTGATAATATGTTGATCCTAAGCATCAATGGTATTATGGGACCAGTGTTTATGAACAGGAAAACTCTCTGCCTCAAAGCTTTGCTGAAACACTTTGTTTGGCAGAAGGACGTGCTAAATGTTCACATTACTGGGACACCACCATACATGTTAAGGACTGATCAGAGAACATGCATGGGCATCTTTCGGCAGGAAGAACAAATTCTCCATGCTTTCCAATATACAGATACGTTGAACCACAGGTCCACAGCACACCAATCACCAACATATCCTCAGGAATCACACACTACATGGGACTCAAAAAATGGCAAGAATGATAGATACTATGGGTAAGATGGATCATCTTCAGAACTCCTCGACCGAGACGGCTTCGCGGGGCATCTCATAAGCATCCTTCTGCCTCAGCTTCTTCACACCGGCTATGAAGCACACCTTGTCAGACCTGAAGCTCTCCAAGTTTATGCTGGTCACCTTCACCCACACCACCACCTTGGTCTTCATGCCTTCGATTGCCGAGAGCTTACCCCGGGACAAAGTCGCCTTGACACGAGGAGCGTACCATATCATGGAGGAATCCTTGAAGCTCACCTCACAGGGCAAGCCATGGCATGAGATCTGATGGTACATGCAAGCCATGGCATGAGATCACCGCTAACATACTGATATGCAAAAGAGAATTCAGAAGCAGCACTTTTGAGTTCTTTAGGGTAGTTCAAATTTATGAAGAATTTTGAGTGAAATGTAAAGGAGAAATGTGTAATACAAGACTTGAACAGCATTTCTATTGTTTAACATACTAATAAAAGTGGGAGAAATTCATATGGAGAATTTCTATGAATAATAAGCATGAGCAGAATCAGAAGAAAGATAACACGGAGTAATGCATACCTGTTTTTTAACAATTTTTTTGTTTGAAAGATACAATTGAAGATAACCTGTAAGTGGCATAAGCCTTGCCAATGGATCTGCTTTGCAAGCAGGCTCGCTCAGAACATTCGTATTTTATTTAAGAATTTATTTTTTGTCCATGTGCGATGTTTTCATGTGAGGAGTCAGATTACAGAACTGATTATGCTAATAGTTCGGCGCCAGATCCACTGTGATCATACTAGTTCATCCTATAGGAAGCATATCCATTTTGTGAAACAAATCCTATACGAACCAAATAAACACATACCAATGTTCATCATAAAAACACATATCAATGTTTGCATATCAATACTCTTCATTAGTTATCCAATCAATGAGTTAAAGATATTAACCTTGTTCCACATAATTCAATTCACTGTTTAGTGATAGGAAATTTGCACAAATAAACCAGAAACTTCAACACTTGCTCAGATTGTCGTTGCAAAAACAAGCAATTAAAGATAGCCCCAATCACAACAATCTTTTCTTGCGAATTGCTGCCAGGCATTCGGAACAGATCACACATGACCAAACAGGAACAACATCCGAGCCATCTAAACGCCTAAATCAACAGCGGGCGCATACTAGCAAAGATCCAGTTCAGTGCGGAGCATCTTGATTTCTCGAGATCTTCAAACAGTGCGTGCTTGCTAGCTGGACAGCAAGTAGCAAGAAGTAATTCTGCCAGATTCATCTCGAGTCAAACCCCAAATACTCTTGTTTAACATAACCTGCACCCCCCCACCACCACTATCAGCTCACCTCGATTGGTAATTCGTTACCAACAGGAAGCAAGAACTCTTTGATCCAACACTGACTCTGGAATTGAGAATTGAAACCAGGGGTGAATTGCCAATGCAAAAATGCTGGTCAGTGGCAAGATGTAACAAAAAGATGATGATTAAGAGCTGAACATGTTGTTATACTTTTCAGTTTTCACAAGAACGCAAGAACAGGGCAGAGAGATCTATCTATGTCTGGATCCTATCTTAGCTGCCGGAGCCAGTTCCGCATTTGCAACCTCAGAAGACACTCCCATGTAACTGTGCAGTGATATGCCGCTCCAAACACTAAAAATAATATTCACATTTACAGCACATACTACCAGAACTGGAGCACAAGAATGCAATCCCTAGACGCTGTAGAACAGATCACTGTAACCACAATGCAACAACCAGCAGGAGAAGAGAAGAGATGAAAGAGCAGGAGAAGGAGGTAGGGAAAGGAGGAGTGCTCACCAGGAAGCGGCGCGGAGGCGGCGACGGCGCGGAGGCGGCAACGGCGACCGGCGTCGGGCGGAGGAGATCTAGGCGGCGGCCGGCGTCGGGCGGAGGAGATCTAGGCGGCGGCCGGTGTCGGGCGGAGGAGATCAAGGCGGCGGCCGGCGGAGGAGATCTAGGCGGCGGGGAAGACGGGGAGGGGGAGGAGGCGTGGCGGCGAGCTAGGGCGCCGGCGAGCTGCCGTGGCGGCGAGCTGGGGGGGGAGGGGCGGCGGCGACCTGGCGTGGCGGCGAGCGGGGGCGGAGGCGAGCTGAGGCGGGCTGCTCCGTTCGGGAGCGGAGGCCGGGGCTGGCGGCTTGCGTTCGGGAGAGGCGCACGGGGAGAGAGAGGGCAAGGCTTCGGTGGGTCGAGCGGGGAACGGGTGGGTTGAGCAGAGAATGATTTTCGGGTTGCACTCAGCTATGCTGAGCAGCGAACCGGTGTTCCCAGGTTCCCTCGCGGGCATGGCTATGGGCCTTCACAGGTATGAGGTGGGCATGGCTGAGCTAATGCAGTGTACCAAACAAACAGCAAAATCTGGGTTCTAAAGGGAATAATCTGAGGTCATGCAGGCTACCAAACACACCCCAAGTGAATCATAACAATGCTTGACACATTAGCTCTAACTTCGACGATATAGAGATTTTTTATCCAAATTAAACTAAATTTAAGATTATTTCTTAGGCATGTTAGGAAGGAGTTACTACACAAGGTCTTTTGCTGAGGAAAAAAATCCTAAGGTCTGTTTGCGGAAAAAATGAAGGTAACACTGCTTGTTAATACCTTGCTCAACCTCTAAACCTAACCCACCATCTCACACTCAGTCTCTTTTAGTGCTGCTATATCCTTGTACAACCAAACATACTGCTAAAATATTTCCACAAAATGAGCTTGTAATAGTTCGAGTCAGAGCATCGTATAATTCAGCTTCCCGAATCTGCTTGAGAAACATCTATCTGAAAGTTCTGCTCACATCGGACACACATTTGGTTAGACATTTTCAGTGAAAGAACTAGACATCTCCCACACTGAAAAAATAAATTGAGGTGGATTGAACAAATAGGCAGAACTCACTTCTATCTACATTTTCCAATCAAATAAATAAGCAAGGTTTATCGAACGAATGCAAAATAGCACCATAAATTGAACAAAACACCAAACTCTCTTGGGGGTTTGCCAATCAGACTACTCAATATGAAATTTATCTTCCAGAAAATGGAAAGCATAAGATAAATGTCTTCATTGCTCATGGTTAAAATGTGTCAATTGTGGATGGAACACTTTTGAACTAGTGTTCAGTTCAGATCTTTCATTTGACCTAATAGAGAGACCAGTATGAGTATTGTAGCAAGGTTTTTTAAGACAAGTCTCTAGTAAGCTACCCAGTTTTGAATCCTCTTTGATGCTGTCTCCAACAGCGTGCGTGCTAGCTATACCACCAGGATTACTGAGGACAAAAGCTATACCACCACGATTACCACCACTCCTTCTGTTCTCATCCACAACCACAGCCTTAGCCCTATTATTGTCCTTAATAACTCCCTCTCTCTGTTGTCCTGTCTTGTTTCACCTGTAACTGCACCTCCTTCCCACTAATAGCATCCAAAAACATCAGTGTCTTCTATATGTTCATAGTCAGCTGAAATATCTTCATGGTTTCCTGTGTACTCTCCACTATCATTATAGTCTGCTTTTTCCTCACCTTCTGACTCAGAATATTGAACTCCATCTACCATGATAGCTGCTTGAGCAAATTTCTGATTAAGTCCAGCCAACCCCTTCGATCTAATCTTATCCTCAACTTGCCCACCTTGGTTCTGTTTCAGCAACATCATCTGCCTATGATTTGCTTCTACTCGTCTGTCCAGTTCTATCTGACTAGAGAACACTTCACGCACAACCATATTATGTGCACCCTGTCCATCTTCTCCATTACCAACACTTCATCCTCTTATGGTCTCTGTCTTGACTTTTGTCCTTCACTCCCCTAGAAGATTGCTAATCCCCCTGTTTGACCAAGACCCCATCAATCAGAGGACCTCCTACCTCAGCCACTCTTTCCACATCAAAGAAAATATGATAAATGTAAGGATCTTCAATCAACTCTGCTATATCTTGGATTTTATCTGGGTCCCTCAATCCCACTTTCATTCTAATAATCTCATTTGTCCAGTAACTACTCATATCCACCTTCTGCACAGTCCCAAGCATGGATTCAATCTTTGCAAATCCTTCTCTATGTAACATAGTACACCCGTAACTCTGACCCAGACTGAAAACAACTGGAACTTAGCTACTGAAGCAGATGTCCATTGGTTACCTTCACTACATATTTGTTACCTTCCAATCCAAAGTGTGGATATACACTCATCCCCTCAAGTCTCATCATTTATGGAAATTGAACCAGAAAAGTTCTCTGACCATAATCCTTAACCTTCCACACTCTCGGCGCGAAACTGTCTAGCAAAAGCTTTGGCTAACTGTGTCACATTCAAGGATCCTACTAACATTGTAACCAGCCCCATAGCCTGCTCAGTCTTTTCCTTATCTAGTTTTCTGCCAGTTTGAGCCACCGGCATCTGTAAGACTATAACCCATTTGCAGCACATTCCACAAGTCTCACCACTGGGTTTGGTTTAGTAACCATGCCACACTTTTCAGACAAATGGTTGTCCTTGCCATAATTGATACAGAATAAAATTGTCTAATAATCCTTAGCTAGATGACCAGTATTGGTGCATCTATAACAAGCAATTTGTTTAGCACTCTCAGCTTCATTAACAGATGACACGGTTCTCTGCACTTCTACCCCCTTATCACCACTCAGCTTACTGGAACCACTAGATTAATCTCTCAAGCTTGAACCCTTGAAGTTTGAACACTCCCTAGTGAATCTGAACTGCGAGGCTATCACTTAGTAGCATTCCCACGAACATATTGATTTCTATGGACAAAAGGTGGATGAACACGATTCTCAAAACCTCGGCCAGTCCCCCTAGTACCTCCATGACCAGCAAAACCCTGCCTCATCCACGGAAACTGTCACCCAAATTGAGTACCTTGCTATCCACTCTGATCTATAGTAGGATACATACCCGGTGTACTGCCCCAAGAATCCATCATGAATGGATTGCCCCTGCCAAAGCCGAATTCCTCTTGGAATTCCTGGCAAGGACCAAAACCCGGGCCCTCATGTTGGGGGGCGGTGAATGGAGGCAGCCAGGCCACCATGTCCTTCATCCCAGCCACCACCACCACCACTGCCCATCATCTAACCGGCCCCTCAACCACTAGCGAAACCGCCCTGTCTCCAGCTGAGCCAGCCGTGGTGCATCCCCTCTCCAGCCTCCATGGACGCTACCTCTCTAGCCTCGACGAATGATCTACCGGACCACCTCTCCTGTTCCCCGCCGCCGGCACCCAAATACGGCCACTCCTCCACCTAGACACTGCCGCCCTCTCTCGGTGCTCAGATTTGGTAGAGATATCACACCACCCTCCACGAAACTGAATCCTCTTTGGCGCTGTCTCTGACAGCGTGCGCGCTAGCTATACCACCATGATTACAGAGGACAAAAGCTAAATCTCTACGCTAAAAGCCAAACCTAAGGTCCGAAATGTAGGCGCAGAAGAGCGGATAGAGAGAAATGGTTGATAGATTCACTTTACCTAGGGCTCGGCAGTGCCGCCGCGGTGGTACGGTGCCTCTGTGAGTGCCTGTGCTCACACGGCTCGGAGGCGCGGTCGGTATGCCCGAGCCCGCCGGGTTGCAGAAACCCTAGGATGAGAAGGGTGCGGTGGAACCAGAGGGCTGTCCCCGAGAGGAGTCAGGCTGTACGCTGGAGGAGGCGGCGAGAGGGGAGGAGGCCGCCGCCGTCGGTGTCATGCTGGAGGAGGAGGATAGCCGGCCGGAGACAGCAAGGAGAGGCTTTTACTGGGATGGGCTACAGCATTTTAATCCATGCTCTATTTGGGTGTTAGAGATCAGCACTCCTGGGTCCTGGCCCGGGTTGTTTCTCCGGCCCGGCTATTTTCTTCTTCGATTGGGTTGGGTCTCGTATCAACGGAGACTATCCTATGATCTTCAGGAAGCAATACGGCATTGCAAGATACTGATTCTTCAGCGAGAACGATAGAGAACTGAGAAGTCCAAGCTAGATGTGTACGTGTAATACAATCAGAGGCTATTTCTCACATCAAAACAAAAAAACAATCTCAGTTAATCCGCTATGGTGTAACAAAGATGGACTCGCCAATCGTTAG
The DNA here is from genome assembly GCA_019208055.1 of Stipa capillata. Taxonomy (NCBI): domain Eukaryota; kingdom Viridiplantae; phylum Streptophyta; class Magnoliopsida; order Poales; family Poaceae; genus Stipa; species Stipa capillata. Next base: position 92,502 of record JAGXJF010004441.1, read on the forward strand.
TCAAGAGTTGGGAGTTAAATTGTATTCATTTCTCCTATATTTGATCTTGAAACCTTTTCTTGCTGGATAACTTTTGCCTCTACAGAAATTATGACAAATGACAATGTCCAAAAATAATATGCCAAATGCAGCTTTCTGGAATGCACACGGAACACCAATCCAGGACTCCGTGTGATCATTGGTTCTCATGGATTTGAGTTCTGAAGTGGTTAGTTTCCTATTTTCATCCATTAGTTTAAATTGCTTGTCTTAACAATCACTTTACATCGGGTTGTATATAACACGGATTTTGACACTACAAGCACAATTCGATTACACTTGGTGATTGTGATGAAGCCTTTCACATGGGTACATAATGATCATGCATTACGAGCACTTGGGAAACTCTGTCACAAAAGTAATTTGACCATTGCAACAAAATCTTGATGTTTTCACATTCCAGCTACTCTCATGCTGGTCCAAAAATGCATAAGCAACTATTTTTCTTTACTATTATATAAATGGAAGTTAGCATTGGTTCATCAACGTCTTCCACCTTGTTAAAATAACCTATCTGGTATTGATTGTTAGAGGTCAAACTTGTCTCATATTGGAGTTTACTGACAAAACTAAACTCAGTCAATAGTTGAGATACCAGAAATGGAGTTTTGCTTTATAATTAACAGTCTGCAAGTGATAAAGCAACCACTAGCTAGTACTTTTCTTTAGACAATAAACCACTAGCTATTACTAATTTACAACTGCTATCTGTGGGAATTACAAGACCTCTATTATTACCAGTTATGCTAAAAGACACTCCTTTATTCTCACATTCAGTGTCCTTAATCTTGAATACTTGATTCTGTCCTTTCCCTCTAGCTGATTCTCTTCTTACCAGTAAATATATTTCTTCCCTAGCTGATTCCATCCTTTTACTATGCCCTTTTCCCACTTTAGGAAGGAATTTCTATAAAATATTTTAACCTTACTCTCACATTCAGTGTCCTTAAACTTGATTCTGTCCTAGCTTAGACAAACTAATAATACTTCTCCATTCAGGATCCCTCGCTCGAGTGCGCAAAAATCATATCCTTTTGGTTTTGTTCTAACACCACGTAAGAGCTTGCTAATTCATGAAGGGGTTAGGGTGGGCTACTCCCCTACATTTCTTACTAGGGGTCAACAATAGCATCCAAGCGTCCGCTTTTTAGATGTTCATGCCATGTGTTTTAGTTATGATCGATTTGTCCAAAAAGGAAAGCCATCATTTGATTCTTGGGCCTCCACTTCTTCTTCTTGCGTAACTAATTTAAATAATAATATATATCTAGGGAATGCGACACCTCACATGATTCCCTTCTTCCTCCTCCACTAGAGAAAGTGTTTTGGTGCTTCTCATTGTAAATTCCTCTGTTGATTATACTTTGCATGCAACTACAAAATATGCCTTGCCTAACACAGCTGCTTGTCACATTCTCTTCCCAATTCTCATCATCATGTACCTAGCTACTCTACCTGAAGATTAGCGCGTTAGCTAACATCAACTGTCGCGCGGCGTTAGCTGAAAAAGGCTCAGATTAGCAGGGTCAGAGGGCCGCATTTTACCTAATACCTATATATTATTCTATAGTAGCACATTCAGCAATAGCAATTACATATCCGTGAACTTAACATGCCCAAGAGTTTGTGCCAAAAAGAGTACTAATTACACTCGAAATCGTAGCTAGTTAACAAGATTATCAGCTCAAAGTACTCTGGTTAGCGGCCGACAAAGAATCGGCAGCGACAGTCCCCACCTCTAGGGAGGGAGGGAAAGAGAGATGGCCTTGGCCAAAGCAAGAAATTCCAAAGAGGCAGAGAGAGAGAGAGAGATGCATGCTGCTGCTTGCTCTAAAATACTGAGGAGTGGGGGAATTAGTGCGCCCTTAATTATAGGGCTCTCCTAGCTTAATACTAATCCCTTTTGCTAATTCTCCTACCCTATGCAGCATTGAAACTGCAGTGGCCTTCATGTGAGTTTGAGAATGTCTTTGTTATTAAAAAATCGATAATTGACAGCACAGCATAGTAGTATTTAGGGAGATGTTGACCTCGTGTAAGTGCAAAGATGCATTGGTCACTTTCATGTCATAATTAACCAGGCAAGTGATCACATGAACCCCATCGTCACATGCAAAAGTACATCACATAGAAGAGTTCAAGTTGAATTGATCCTGGTTAATGTTCAGTGATGTCACATGTAGATGAGTTTGGTTTGTGTTTGTTATACCATTTCTGACTAGTAATTTACAAGTGGCTGTCAAAACGGCATTCTTTTACAGCCAATTGATTGGCAGGAATCATGCGCCGTAGTGACAGTAACAGCGATGCAGTTGAATAGCAGAGGCAGACTTCTGCTAAGTGCAAGAGGCAGTATTTCGTGGTACTAGTTAACTCCTTGGAAAGCATAGTGGCTTCTCCATTGCTCTAAGTTCTAATCATTAATCCCCCAACGCAACCATTAGGATTCTTATTCTTGTTTGACTCATCTTTACGGTATCCTGTCCGGGCCATGGTTGCGATCGGCCTAAAGGGTTTTTTGGTTCTTCCTTTCTTTCTTCTAACTCTTGGATGGGGATTCCCAAATAAAAATTCAGAAAAATATACTCCAGATAGAGGTAAGGGTTGCCTGCATGTCCTTTTACTACATTTCCTTGTCCTGCTTCATTTGGACAATTTATTGGTGCTTTTATTCTTTGATGATAAAATTTGCGCTGCTTTTGGGTAGTCAAAAGGTTGGTACTACCAGTACAGATTAATTGCATTTGAGGTAGCTCCTGCGAATCGAATTTCCCCCTTGTGGAGTAAATTGTTCGTGATAACGCTCAGCTTATCTCTGTCCAAAATTCTGAGCCGCAGTTTTCTTTTCCACATATATGCTTACTCTCTTGTCATGTTGGGACATCCACGAGCTAAAAATGCTAGAATCCCAGGCAAGCGAGCCGTGTCTCTGTGTAACGAAGCGTAAAACATCGCAGCGTTACCTATCACCATGCTGTCGCTCCCGTGGACAGCACCAAGGTGAAACCCTAGCTGCCGCCAACAAAAAATCTTTCCTCCACTTTCCTTGCCGCCGTTGCCAATAGGAGCTTCTTCTCGCTCGTCTCCTGCCGATAATTTTGGAGGAGGATAGTTCCCTTGGCCTGTGCGACGTTTCATCAGCGTCGTTCGGGACGACCATGATCCATCCTTCTCTTCATCGGTGGCAGATGACGACCAATCAGAGGTGGCTATGCGGGTACTGGCTTTCGATTCCAGTCGGGGAGATCGGTCAGTGGCGGTTGGCTTGGCAACTATGGATGTTCGACTCATTGAGTGCAGGTGGTCGTGGAGATCATGATGGCTCGCTCGCTCCGGCGAGTCGGCTGTAGTGGCGCATCGGCTATGTGGGGCACATGGCATCAATCCACGCTAGGCTGATCCCTGGAGGAGCTATGTATTCGTGGCTTCACGGTGGTGTTGGCAACAATTGAGTTTTGCGGACGTCATCAACGATCAAGCCTTTATTGGTTGGATCCCAACGATGAGGCCTTCTTGTGGTGTGATCTTAGAGCAACAATACCTTTCTTTCAAGGTGAAATCCTTGATCTAGCATTACTTATTGGATCAGGCAACAACATTGACCTGAACAGCGTTACCTTCTTAAAGACGTTGTTTTGGAGCAATGATACCTGCTCTTTGGAGGTGAAGACATTTTATCCAACCTTAATTGGTTGGATCCAACGATGGTGGCGTGAGCCGTGTGTCTTCTTGAAGGTGTTGCTATGAAGATTATGCAACTGCTGGTCTCGTCTGGTCGATCTCTAATGGGCCCCGATGGCGGGGCTTGGTCATTTTTAGGCTAGCCATAGTATGATAATTTGTATGTCATGTCTTTTTGCCGTGCCTTTTCTGTTGCTTTTGGTAACTTGTAATTGGTACATATGCTAGAATAAAGCTTTTGTTATCTGAAAAATCTATCACCACACTTTACGACATATGTTGGTTAGTGACTAAGGCCAACTCTGAAATTTTGCTCGTGTTACCATGAGAAGTAACTGATGCTAGTTAAATTCAAACATTCTAAATAGTTTTTCTTTAGCCATTATTAAGACGCACTTTGGAATTTTTACCATCCAATTTTCGACGCCGGTCTTTTGGAGCAGCGGCTAAAATGTCATTCCACCATGTATGATCGACAAGAGGCATGGAAGTACCCTACTTGATAGGCCAGGAGTTAACCAATGTCCACAGTGTACCGTGATCCTTACAGACGTGGGAGGATGTTTCTTGCGATCGAAGACAAAGCTATCAAATAGTGCGAGCAGATTTTAAAGACCTAGGTCCAAATGGACTAGCATTCTCCCTCCTCAGAAACACTTTCTAGAAAGTCGTGAAATATTTTGAAAAGAACCATGGATGTTTATAGTGATATAACATGTACACTTGTAAAATTTGGTATAAAAATATAACCATATGTGTCTTGCATAGAAAAGATAAATTGTACACCTCTAAATAACAAACTCTCTTCTCGTATTAAATTTTATACGTGTACATGTTATATCATTATAAATACCTATAATTTTTTCTAAAATTTTCTACATATCTTAGAGAGTGTTTCTGAAGAGAGAGAACACCGTGTCCTTTAAACCCGGAATTTAAAAGAGTTTCTGTATCAGGTAGTATCACGAAGCCAGTCTCGCAAGGGGAGCATGTCCGCCAGAATACGGTTGTGTAACAGCAGCCACGGGAAGAGCCTGCTCTTTGGTTCCGTGTGCGCCAGCTAACTAACTAACTCGGGAACTAATTGGCGCCGATCACATGTGTGAGTGCAGGCCAATGAGAACGTCCGAGAGGCGGCCATTAAACCCTCACCAAAAGCTGATATGTCGCCACGGAGGAGATGGTTGCGCGGTCACGGGCGCCTTGCCCTGGTTAGCGACGCGCTGACAGTGATCTGCACCCGTTTGACCTCTCACACCCATCGCAGCCAGGCCGTTACCATCTCCCACAACAACGGAAGTTACGGAAACAGCCCGACCCCAACCACGTACACCACCCAGGTGGGAAGGTAGGCCAGTGAGCTAAAATGCGAGCAAACTGCATGCCAAGTGTCGTGTCTTGTCATGTCCTGTCAACTGACTGGTCATATGATGCGTAGGCTTTATATTAAACAAGTGTGCCACTGGTAGATCGATACATATACATACGTACACCTGGAAAATGGAGGAAACACGGAGAAAAAGATCGAGCACGGAAGCTTGCAGGGAGCATGCAGCACTAAGAATTCAGGTATGTTTGGACCAACAGAGGGGCATGCACTCGTGGGGCAATTTCAGCTTTTATGGAAGTAACTCGGAACTCACGGAACACAGGTTGTTCTCAAGTCTCGCACGAGAAGGTTTCCTTTGTTTCTTTCTCTCTCTTTTTTGTTCCCAACTCTCATGATGTCTCTGGCAAAGTTACAATAATACAGAGGGGAAGGTCAACGACGCCATTCTGACCTCCTCGCCGCACTGTGCCGCGCACCGGCAGCCGCCACCCTGACCCCGAGCTAGTGCTCGTCTCGTGCTCGCACCGGACCCCACCGACCACCAACGCCTCGACCGATCAATCTCGCCGGTCACTAGCGCCTACGAGACCAGATTCACGGACAGCATGTCGCCGAGGTTGGCCCACAGCTCCTCGTCGATTTCGAAGCCGACCTGCCGCTGCCGCTCTGTCTCATCGACCACCGCGGCGCCCGTGGTTGCCCCCGGCGCCCGCCACACCACTCGCCATTTTCACCGACGCCGCCGACGATCGCTGTGGCGCCGTTGCTGGTTTCGTCCTTGGTGTACTGGCCGTGGTAGCAGCTGTTGCCGCTGCTGTGGTTGCTGGGGTCGCTGTACCCGCAGTAGTCGTAGCTGTTGTCGGACGCCTCCCGGTCGTCGGCCTCCGCCTCCGCCTCGCCGTTCCTTGCGAACCGGCCCTTCACCCTCGGCCGGCTGTCGGCCAGCGACTTTCTGCACGCGTACTGGCAAAACCGACGCGTGGCCAGACGTTAGCGCGAGTGACGAACAAGAGAGAGTATGCATTTGCAGGGTTACGTACAGTTATCTTCTTGGTAAAGTTCCTCTGGTGGCGCTTCACGCGGTACCTCTCGACCCGCTCCTTCCTCTCCTCGGCGCTGTATCGCCCGACTTTCTGCGAGAACGGCCCGCCTCCGACGTCGTGGCTGCAGCTATCGCCCGACGGCAGCGGCGATGACCCGTTCATCCCCTGCTTTAAATTTGTCACCACAAGCCAAGCCCAGGTAAACAACAGGTTATCAGTTTCCAATTTGCCATGCAGCTCGGAATTGTGTAGGTTCCAGAGTTTGTCGCGGTACCTGGAGGTCGCCGGTGCTGAAAACGCGGCGGACGGGGCATGACGAGGTGAACTCGAAGAGGTCGCCTGAGGAGGAGGACGGGGAGGAGGGGAGCGGCGGCAGCGGCAGCTGGTGCAGGGACGGGGAGGAGGACGAGTAGAATGCGCCGCCGCCGTTGAGGGCGTCGCCGAGCTGGGAAGTGGAGCGGGAGGGAGTGCGAGCTGATGCTCCTGTGGATGTTGTGTAGGACGAAGGGAGCGACGAGGAGTAGGGACGACGGCGGCGAGGCGACCGCCGTGGCCGAAGGGAGAGGCGAACGCGCCGCTAACATTGCCGCCGTCGAGGTACCCGCTGGCGCCGGCGGACCGAGGGATCTGGGTGGGCACGGTGGCCAAAGCGCGGAGGAGAAGTTCGCCGCGGCGTGGTGCATGAAGGCGTCGCTGTAGGAGGGCGCCGACGAGGGGGTGGAGGAATGGCGGAACATGGCTTTGGCTTTGTGACGTGATCGAAAAGCCTTGTGACGTTGTGCGAGTTTGTGTTTGCTGGGAAGTTAAGTGGAGGGGTGTGGGTTATAAGAAGAGGTTCGGGGCCTTGGCGCGTCGAGCGCCAGTGCACAGTGTTCTGCACTGAAAAGATGGTAGGGTCACGCTCACGCACGCACGATTCCATGCGGTAAAAAGGCTTATCAGGTCCCATAATTACTGCTACCGTTCTACTGTTTCAGACGTCGTCTAAGCAGCCGAATCATCTCAAATTTAGTTGGCGTATATCAAGACGGATCGAAAACGTCTCCCTACCACTGGAACAGTGGAAGGTAGGATTAAAGTGACTGCGAATGTTGATGCATCAAGTGTTTAGTCTTTAATTTTAAGACATGGTTAAGTTTTTGTCAGATCAGCATTCAACAGGTGCCCCGTGAAAAGAACATCCAACAGGTGAATCGCAAATATATCCAAGCACATCTAATGGTTTCTACGCGCTTGATCATTAGCAAAACGGATGAATAAATAGTGGTTGACGGCATTTCTGCAATTGTTAGCTGTTTTAAGCCACCCACGTATATCCTACCTAAGATGTGCATGTCCTTATTATCCTGCTACGAGAGTAATTTACGTCCAGCGAGCTCACATACTTTGTTCGAAATACGAGAAACTACACGATTTGATGTGGTCAATATGACCGCTAATATGTACATATATAGATTGATCATATGAAAATAGTGCCATCAAATTTGTTATGAGAAGTATTTGCAAATTATGATATTTTATATTTGTAATCAGTACATTCCTATGTAATTTGATTACCAATGCTTATTGATACCATGTCTTAGCTAAAGTGCCATATATTCTTGAACAGAGGGAGTGCTAGACTGAAGAATACCAGACGGACTCGTCGTACTGCTGAGTTGTGTGGCATAAACAATAGTCCCTAAAAAGGTTCTTTGCCCCTTTGTTTATGAATCAAAGGTGCTACTGGTAGCAATATGCCTTTCCTTGACAATAAAAGAAATTAGGAGACATATTCTTTGAAGTCATGAAGAATGATGTAGGTGTCACAGCTAAGGAATATGCTCCAACTAAGTGTATAACGATTAACAAACACAAGGAAGTTGATGCCAGGGACCTTTCTGTATAAAATGAGCTCATAAGGTACGGACCTGCGGCTAACTGGAGATATTTTTGCTTGTATAGACCGTCTGCCAATGCCAGTACGTTCACAACAACTTTGTTTCAACGGCAATTAGTAATTAGATGATCTTACAAGAACAGATGAATATTTTTAGTTCTAAGACCAACATACTATGAGATAGTAAGACTCAACGAGATGACCCTAACTTTCCAATGAAAGCGAAGAAAACAGAGAAGGTTTCACCTTTCACCTAAGTAGCACTTCGTGACAAAACTTAATTTGATAGCACTTGTCAACAATGACTGTTATACCTAATTAGATATTGACTTAAACAGAAACAGAAAAGAAGAAGAAAAAAACACTCTTTCGACACTGTTTTGATTTATTAGGATATCACCGATCAGACCACTTGTTAAGAGAACACAGCAGTACTAAACAGAACTGGAGGAGGAAAGGAATGGTGTATAATACATACTGTAGTTACACAATGATATGCTGCTTACCAGAAGGGATCTACGTCCCTCTATATCAACTTGCTGGGCTTTAGCTCCGAATCAGCGAGCTTGGCCAAGTAGTCCTCGTCTTCGTACAGTAAGATCCCAGTAGTACTGCAGTGCTGGAATTAGATAATCCAGAGCTGCTTTCCCTGCAATATTCCAAGGCAGTTTGATATAGTAGATATATGTCATTGTCAAATATCTTATAGGGCTCATTGTCGCACATTTGCACTGGACCAGAGAAAAAAAGAGGGACCCCACCATACTCACCTCTGGAAGCAGGAGAGAACACTGAGCAGACTTGTCAAGACAATGGGGTTTAGCTAGATTGTTTCCTCATGAAGCAAACTGTGCATGGAGAACAAGTATGATGTGATTACAATGGTCTATCATTCTATATTCTACGCGTTGCAAGCATGTATTAGTAATTGTTGGGGTAGGGGGTCCCCGCGCTAGTCTGTTTTCAAAATCTTCCGCATACGCCGTCAAAGACCACACTGACACCGTCAAGGGCAGTCCCAGTTTTCGCCGTCATCGCGGACTACGCCGACACCACCAAGGGCAACCTCGACGTCCTCGACGTCCGTCATCGTCGAAGTCTACGTCGACGACGCCAAAACGAGGACTACACGATGTCATCGACGATCGTCCCGATGTCCGTTGCCATCAAGATCTGCGTCGGCATTGTCAGGGACTGCGTTGACGTGCTTAGGAATTCCACCAAAGATGCTAGAGAATATTCCCGAAGACACCCGGAATATTCTTCCAAAATATCTTCTATACATGGAAATGACAACCACGCCCTTGTAAAAGTCCCTCTCGTGTGAGGACAAAATTGTAATCTCACCTTTTCTATCCTCAAACCCTATAAATACCCCCTAGGGGTAGAGAGGAGGGAGAGGAAAAATCTTGTAACCCTAATTCTACACTTCAATAGAAGGGTACTTTCACATCATCGTACACGAGGGGAGTTTCGCCTCCTCGTACACGACTTCAGTTTCACCACGTCGTACATGTCTCGTGCTTCACCTCGACGGACAACCGGAGGGTTATACTCGCTCGTACTCCTCGTGCACCGCCGACGGTCGCTGTAGCCGTTTGGAGGTGCCATAAATTTACTGTCTAGGCTTGTATCTACGACAGTTGGCGCCGTCTGTGGGAACCCGAGCGAAAAGCCATGTCAACTAGGATGACGTCGAGGAGAAGCTCGAGAACGACGTCAGCAACCGCGATGCATGCGACCTCTCCACAGGCACTGCTGACAGCAGGGGCTTGTCATTGTCATCACCCTCGGCAACACTCGCCCCTGACATCGCCTCCACGCGCGCTCTCAGGCTCGGCGAGGCGAGGGATGCGTCGTCAACATCGCCTCATCCACGCTCTCGGACTTGGCGTCCTCGGGCGACACCAGGGGCTGGTCATTGTCATCACCCTCGGCGACGCTCGCCGCTGACATCACCTCGACGCACGCTCTCAGGCTCGGCGACACCAGGGGCTTGTCGTTGAAATCACCCTCACGTGCGCTCTCAAGCTCGGCGATGCTAGGGATGCGTCGTCAACATCGCCCTCATCCGCGCTCTCGGACTTGGCGTCCTCCGGGCCCGCCCTCGGCGACGCAAGTGACGTGTCATTGACATCGCCCTCGTCCGCGCTCTCAGGCTTGACGTCCTCCGCACCCACCCTCGGCAGCTCCAGGGGCTCGTCGTCAACATCGCCCGTATGTGCGCTCGGACTTAAGTGTCCTCCGCCTCACCCTTGGTGACATCACGCAAGCTCGACGTCATCGACAGCCACACAGGTTCAGACTTGATGGCCTCAACGGCTGTCCTCGGCAACATCGCTCTAGCCCGACGTCAACATTGTCGGGGCATGGTTACGCCACCTGCGAGCGTGTGTTCAAACGTGCAGACGAGCATGCTCGCCCTCGGTGACATCACGCGACCTCGTCGTCCGGGTGACCACCTTCCACTTCAGACTGTGCGTCCTTCGCTCCTATCGTTGTCGGCACCGCACGGGATCATCATCGACATCTGTCACGCACGTCCGCATTGCTCGTCCCGCCTCGACCAAGCATGTCAGCAGCGGACATCTATATCAGCGTCACCACACTTCATCCACAAGTGTAAACAACTATGTCTCAGCGAAAGGCTTAACGCATTGACATGGCATCAAGCTCCCGCGCGATGTCGAGCCACCTCCATCCGGGATAGAGTGTCCCTTCCCTCCGGGGTCGCGACGTCGAAACAGGCATATATACGTCAAAGTAAGGCAAAAATGTTCTTACACGCACCACCGAGCGCTAAGTGTTTGCCACCATCGAGTGTCATGTGTTTGTCACCATCGAGTGACCGATTGTTTGTCGCCATCGAGAGCTCGATTGTTTGTCGCCATCGAGAGCCAAGTGTTTGCCACCATCGAGTGCCATATGTTGTCGTCATCATACACTAAGTAACTATAGCAATGGCACGTTAATTATTGGTCCCTGTCGCATGCGAAGTGCCCATGCCAGGAGAGGCATCAATACACTCTTAGCTACACGGGTGGGCATCAAAGGTTGTGGTTAGGGAAGACCATAAGCGCTCTCAGCCATGTCCTCGAGCGTTAGGTTTTTTCGTTGGGAGGCGGGGTGCTGCACACCTCGCAACACACTATCTCCTCCGACGCGATGGCTTAATAATCCCACCGGAACATGCCGCGTTAAAATTCACGCAAAAGGGCAAACACCTTGCAGGTACCGGACTTCGCGCTCGGCGCCAGCCATGTGCGCACACCAATATCGTCCCGCGATGTGTTCGCATCAACGTAGGCGACACCACAGATGTCTCGGCAAGGTATCACAGCACGCTCCAACACCACCCGCGGGCAAGGTACCACATGCGCCTCAACGCCCTCCCCGGGCACGGTCCGTGTGTGCCTCGACACCTTCCACGCTCGGCTCCATCTCGGCAAGGGGCATGCCTGTAGGCAAACCCAAAATCAGAGCGCGCGGACTCAATGTCCGCATCAGCGCAACATTGACATCTGTTTGCCTCATCCACGCGTGGTAACGGCACCATCTGGACAATGGGGCTCCCCCAGAAACAAAGCCGAACTGCCAGGTGTCATCACTCCGCTCGACATCGGCATGCCTTGCACAGCACAGCGTCGACACTCTACCCAGCATCGACGTCTAACGTCTGGCGCGGACGTACTCCTCGGCGTCGGCACCATCTGGACAAGGGGCTCTCCCAAAACAAAGCCGAACTGCCGGGCGTCATCACTTCCGCTCGACGTCGGCATGCCTTGCACAGCACAGCATCGACACTCTACCCAACATCGACGTCTAACGTCCGGCGCGGACGTACTCCTCGGTGCCGACATACTCGGCTGTCACGGACATGCTCTGTCCGACATCGGCACTCCGCCGTCACGGGCATGCTCCGTCTGAAGTTGACATGTTCCTCAACGTCAGCACGCTCCTCGACGTCGGCACTCCACCGTCACGGACATGCTCCATCAGACGTCGACACTCCGCCGGTGTGGACATACTCCTCGGCGTCGACATGCTCGGATGTCACGGACATGCTCTGTCCGACGTCGGCACTCCACCGTCACGGACATGCTCCATCCGAAGTCGACATGTTCCTCAACGTCAGCCCGCTCCTCGGCATCAACATACTCAGCTGTCACGGACATGCTCTGCCCGACGTCAGCACTCCGCCGTCCGAAGTCGACATGCCTCATCAGAAATGCTCCCCCGATGTCAACATGCCGACGTCGCCACGCTTCGCAAGTGTCGCCGTCGACATCAAGATGCTTCGTCCGGTGTTCGACACGCTCCGCGTGCACGGTAACCACGAGATAAAACCGGCAGGCGCCGTACACATCTTGTGCAGGCACGGTGCACGGCACCCACGGGACTAAGCCGGTGCCCACCGTGTGACTTCGACACCCTCCGCGCGCACGGTGCCCACAGGACAAAGCCGACGGGCACCGTACGCACCTCGACGCGCTCTGCGGGCACGGCACCCACGGGACTAAGCTGACGGGCACCGTACGCACCCCGACGCGCTCTGCACGCACGGCACCCACGGGACTAAGCTGGCAGGCACTGTACAGGCCTCGATGCACTCCGCGCGCATGACACCCACGGGACTAAGCCGGTGGGCACCATGCGCGCCGTGACATCCACCGCGCAACTGATAAACAAGCCTGCAAGAAAAAAATGAAGCCAAGCAGGACTCCGCACGCTAAAGCATCGCATCTCATACATCCTACGTGCACATGTCACTGTCACGGCAGTGCAAGTGCCCACCGAAGACGCCGATTTCACGAAAGTCTTCTGAGCCTCTTTCGAGCCCACCACAGCTGAGATCTGGACATGCGAACCCCACTGGACTCTGCTCTTGGGTGGCCAACTCCCGAGGCTCAGTCCACGCGAGCTCGGTGGCCGCACGAGTACGGCAGAGCCCGCGCGTCAAGCACCTGAAAAGCGCCGCATCCGTGCTAGAGGGGCCAAGGAAGCGGGAGTAGGCTGACTCGGCTACTCCCACCCCCTCGAGCAAGTCCTCCCCTTTACAGCGCGTGGAGATGTTGCCATCTCATCGCAATGGATCCGAAGCCTGTCGGACCACTTGATCCTCTGTGCACCCGGACTCTTGGTCCGGAGGTTCCGGGCTGGACCTCCGGGCAGCCTGGAATCCGGATGACTCTCCGGATGTGGGCTCTGCGTACCCGGAGTTTTGGTCCGGAGCGGCGGCCGGCACGGACGGAGCACGGCGGCCGGCGCGGACAGAGCACGGCGGCCGGACGGAGCACGGCTTGGAGGAGGCTGCATGGAGGGAAAAATGAGAAAGAGAGAGAGAGGGAGAGGGAGGGAGGAGAGTCTAAAAAATGGGCTTTATACCCGAGTTGGCCGAAACCGACTCGGGAAAATATCACCGAGCTGAAAATATCTCGGAACCGACTCACGTCGCACGGTCCGGAGGTTAGGTCCGGAAACGTCCGGACTGAACCTCCGGACCACCCAGATTCCGGGAGGCCTTCCGGACAACCTTCCGGGCTGGTCCAGGAGCCACTAGACTGGCTCGGAATTCCATCCGGAGGCCATCCGGATTCTGGGCGTCCCGGAGGTCCGGTCCGGAACCTCCGGGCGGAACCTCCGGACCTGCATTCAATACCAAATCCAAATCCAGCTCCAGTTTGAGAGGTTTTGGAAAAACAGCCATAACTTTCTCATACGAAGTCCGTTTTGGGTCCACGACCACTCAATCGAAGCTAACGACGAGACGCATCCGAAATTTCTACACGTGTATACACCTATCTTGCAGAGGGCATATCTCCTTCACCCGGACTCCGATTTGGGTGATTCTTATTTTCCTGGTCAGCTTGAGTCGAGGACTTGCTTTCCACCTTAATCCCAGCTTCTGCCGAGCACTTTTGCCGAAGTGCTATTTTCAAAATCTTCGATTTCGAGCCGGAATTTTCACTAGTCATTTCGTCGACTTTCTCGGAATTGGCTCAAACTTTCTGGAGACATAGAGTTTGGCGTCCTGCTCACAGCCGTGAAAACCATTCGACAATCGGAGCTGTCAAGCTCCCTCCCCGACGCTGCCACTCCCCTACCGTGGCAAGAAATCTGTAGTTTTTGCTACCACAGCGGCAACCTATCAACCAGCCGTGCTTGATCTGCTTGTACAGACGGTTCCAAGCTTTGAACCACCCGTACTTGACTGACATGCTCGGACCGCGCGCCGACACCTCAGGAATCGGTGCGCCGGTCCGGGCGTTCGTCACGCGACCGCCCGAATCGTCGAGGGGCTACTATTGGGGTAGGGGTCCCCGCGCTAGCCCGTTTTCTAAGTCTTCCGCATGCGCCGTCAAGGACCACACTGACACCGTCAAGGGCAGCCCTAGTCTTCGCCGTCATCGTGGACTATGCCGATACCACCAAGGGCGACCTTGACGTCCGTCACCGTCAAAGTCTACGTCGTCGATACCGCCAAGGGCAACCTCGACGTCCTCGACGTCCGTCATCGTCGAATTCTACGTCGACGACGCCAAAACAAGAACTACACCGACGTCACCGACGATCGTCCCGATGTCCGTTGCCATCAAGATCTGCGTCGACATTGTCAGGGACTGTGTTGACATGCTTAGGAATTCCACCAAAGATGCCAGAGAATATTCTCCAAAGATGCCTGTAATATTCTCCCAAAATATCTTCTATACATGGGAAATGACAACCACGCCCTTGTAAGAAAAAAATGATAAACAAGCCTGCAAGAAAAAAATGAAGCCGAGCAGGACTCCGCACGCTAAAGCATCGCATCTCATACATCCTACGTGCACATGTCACTGTCAACGGCAGTGGAAGTGCCCACCGAAGACGCCGATTTCACGAAAGTCTTCTGAGCCTCTTTCGAGCCCACCACAGCCGAGATCTGGACATGCGTGTTGGAAATATGCCCTAGAGGCAATAATAAATTGTTATTATCATATTTCTTGTTCATGATAAATGTTTATACTCCATGCTATAATTGTATTAACCGAAAACATAATACATGTGTGGTTTTATAAACAACACCGTGTCCCTAGCAATGCCTCTATCTAGCTAGCTCGTTGATTAAATGATGGTTAAGGTTTCCTAATCATGGACATGTGATGTCGGTTAATAACGGGGTCATGTCATTAGGAGAATTACATGATGGACAGACCCAAATTAAGTTAGGCAATTCGATCACGTCACAAAGTTCATATTGCATAGCTTTCCATTGTTAAATGTTCCGATCCTTAGACCATGAGATAATGCCACTCCCTGGTACCGGAAGAATGCTTTGGGGGGCATCAACCGTCACGCCGTAACAGGGTGATCATAAAGGTGTCTTTCAGGTATTTCGGAAAGTACTTGTTGGGTTGCATGTATCGAGAGTGAGATTTGTCCATCCATGTGACAGAGAGATATACTCTGGGCCCACTCAGTAAAGCACATTCTGTATCGCTTGCAAGCACGTGACTAAAGAGTTGGTCACAGAGGATGTGGCATTACGGAACGAGTAAAGAGTACTTGCCGGTAACGAGATTGAACTAGGTATGGTGATACCGACGATCAAATCTCGGGCAAGTAAAATATCGCGAGACAAAGGGAATGGAATATTCGACATCGTGGTTCAAACCGATAAAGATCTTCGTTGAATACGTGGGAGTCATTATGGACATCCAGGTCCCTCTATTGATTATTGATCGGAGAGGTGTCTCGATCATGTCCACATATTCCCGAACCCGTAGGGTCACACACTTAAGGTTCGTTGATGCTAGGGTAGAGAATGAGATATTAATATGGTGAGACCGAAATTTTGTTCGGAGTCTCGGATGGGATCCAGGACGTCACGAGGAGCTCCGGAATGGTCCGGAGATACAATTTCATATATGGGAAAGTATTTTTAGGGTTTCGGAAAGGTTCGGGATTTTTCCGGCAGAGTTCCGGAGAAGTTCTAGAAGGTTCCGGAGGGTTCTAGAGTAGGGCCCACTTATCCCGGAGGGGTCCACATGGACCAAGAGTACTGCATGAACAGTACACACGTGAATAGTATCGCGTGAACAGTAACCCCCCTCCCCAAGGAATAAGATCAAATCCCTTAAAAATAGGAGATAAGATCGAAAGGGGAGGCTTTTCTTGGGTGAGGGTACTGTTCACGCGCGTACTGTTCACACGTGTACTGTTCACGGGTACTATTCCTCCTCCTCCAAGTTTCCTCCTCTATATAAAGGAGGGGAGGGGCAGCCCTCCGTATAGATCCATCCCAGCCGCCGCCTCCCTCTCTCCCATCTCCTCTCTCTCGTGCGCAGCGCTTGGCGAAGCCCTGTTCGCGGAGAAACCCCACCACCTCCACCACCATGCCGTCATGCTGCTGGAGATCTCATCTACCTCTCCACCTCACCTTGCTGGATCAAGAAGGAGGAGACGTCATCGAGCCGTACGTGTGCACATCTCGGAGGTGCCGCTCGTTGCGGTGCTTGATCGGATTGGAACACGAGAAGATCCCTCTCGCGGCTGGGAGGTATAACCTAGCTGCGGGAGGCTGCGGGCTTCATTGACAACGGTCAAATTCTCCGCTGCGTTGACGTGTTCGTCGAGGGTATGTAAATATGATCTGTCTCTCGTTGCAAGCTTCTTCTAGATTGGATCTTGGTTTTCTAGATTGGATCTAGGTTTTCGTTTGCATCTCGTAGGAAAAATTTTGTTTTCTATGCTACGAATCCCATCAATGCGAACCCCACTGGACTCTGCTCTTGGGTGGCCAACTCCCGAGGCTCGGTCCACGCGAGCTCGGTGGCCGCACGAGTACGGCAGAGCCCGCGCGTCAAGCACAATAGGTCTTAGTTTCTTCTTCTTTTCTCCTTTTGGTGACAGGGATCTTGTATAATTAACATAGCCTACATTACAAATAACGTTTTCATAACAAAATTGCAGAATGATTACCATGTGAAGTCTGTAGACAACTCTGAAGGATATAGGCATAAATGATACGTAGGTTGATACACAAGACTCCCTACAAGGTGACGATAGCGAGTCGGATCAGAAAGAGGCTCACCATCAGAGGCACGAAGATGAACATTGAGCTCCATCGGAGTCTCAATGGGACGCTGATCAGTAAGGGAAGCCCTATCAAGAAGATCTTGAATGTATTTCTCTTGGGATATATAGAAACCATCAGAAGTAGAGGTAACCTCAATCCCAAGGAAATAGCGAAGAGGACCAAGATCAGACATAAGAAACTGATCATTAAGACGAGCCTTGACAAAGGCAATATACTCAGAATCTTCTCTGGTGATGACCATATCATCCACATACAAAAGAAGAAGAGTCCGACCACGGGACGAAGTGTGGACAAAAAGCGCAGGATCATGAGCACTAGCTGAAAAACCAGCAACAGTGACCACAGAGGTGAAGCGCTCAAACCAAGCACGAGGGGCTTGCTTAAGGCCATAAAGAGAGCGACGAAGGCGACAAATCATGCCATCGGGAACAGAATACCCAGGCGGGGGGTGCATGTAGACCTCCTCACGCAACTCACCATTAAGGAAGGCATTCTTGACATCAAGCTGAGAGATAGACCAGTGGCGAGCAGAGGCCACGGCAAGAAGAGTGCGAACAGTGGTCATATGCGCGACAGGAGCAAATGTCTCGTCATAGTCACGACCATGCTCCTGCTGAAAACCATGGGCCACAAGACGAGCCTTGTAGCGCTCAAGGGAACCATCGGAGCGGGTCTTAACTTTAAAGATCCACTTACAGGTGATGGGACGAACACGGGGAGGAATAGGGACAAGATCCCACGTGCCGGTGCGCTCAAGAGCAGCAAGCTCCTCGGCCATCGCATGCTGCTATTCAGGATGAACAACAGCATCACGGTAAGAAGTAGGCTCAGCAAGGGTAACACCAAGGAAGCCAAAGCAGTCGGGAGGCCGACGCGGGCGAGCGCGGAGGCCATACCTAGGAGAGGGTGGCGAATCCGGAGAAGAGGAGTCACCTAGAGAAGATGGCTCATCAGACGGAGATGGCTCAGGAGAAGGCACATCAGAAAGGGGCTCAACACGAGGACGACGTGTGTAGAAGAAAGGATAGGACATAAGAGGAAAGGGTGCCGGTGGAGCTGTAGGAGGTGATAGTGGCGAAGGATCGACAATAGGAGTAGGTGGAGATTCGGTGGGACGGGTAGAAGGGGGCACAACAGTAATCGGTGTATCTGGAAAGGTCAGAAAAGACAAGGGCTCAACAAGGGAAGGCGAAGGAGAAGCTGGACGCGGAAAGAAAGGACGAGACTCATCGAAGGTCACATCCCGAGAAATCCGCATACGACGAGCAGCAGGATCCCAACACCGATAGCCCTTATGCTCCAGACTATATCCGAGAAAGAGACACTCGACAGACTGAGCAGTAAGTTTGGTGCGCTCACGGGGAGCTAAAAGAACATAGCAAACGCAGCCAAACAGACGAAGTGTAGAGTAGTCAGGGAGAGAACCAGAAAGACGCTCAACGGGAATCTCACCCTGAAGGGCAGAAGAGGGCTGAATATTAACAATATATGCAGCAATAGAAACAGCCTCAGCCCAAAAGTGAGGTGGAATAGAAGCAGCTATCATGAGCGTAACGAGCAGTCTCAAGAAGGTGACGATGCTTACGCTCAGCAACACCATTCTGAGCATGAGCACCAGGATAAGAGAACTGAGCAAGAGTACCCTGTTCAGCAAGAAAACCACGAAGATGACGAGAAATATACTCGCCAGCAGAATCAGCACGAAAGACACGAATGGGAGTGGAGAACTGGGTACGAACCATGGTGGCAAACTGTTTATAGATGGAGAGAACCTCACTACGAGAAGACATGAAATATATCCAACTGTGACGAGAAAAATCATCTATAAAAATAATATAGAATCGATGACCCCCTTTCGAAATGAAGGGGGCCGGACCTCACACATCTGAGTGAACAAGATCAAAAGGACGCTGAGACACTGACTCACTATGAGGATAAGGTAACTGAATTTGCTTACCAAGCTTACAACCGTGACAATCTAAAGACATGTCTCCTGAGACAGACCCCAGAAGACCATGACGAACTAGCGACGATAGACGCGATCCACACAGATGACCAAGACGGTGATGCCACTGCTGGAAGGAGCCGGTAAACGAGCGGACAGACGCAGAGAGACTGGCAGCGGTGGCAGCGGAGGGAAGGTGAAGCCAGTCAAGCTCCCAGAGACGCTGAGAATCAAGGCGGCGAGGGCCAGAACCAACCAGAGTGCCCGTCTGACGGTCCTGAACACAACAATAGTCAGAGTCGAGAATAACCCGACAACCAAGATCAGTAATCTGTCCAGCAGAAAGAAGCTGCATGGTAAGGCGAGGCACATGAGCAACAGAAGGAACATGAAACAAAGAAGTGCTAAGAGTGCCTCGACTAGCAACAGGAAGAGGAGTACCATCAGCAGTAAGGACATGGACAGGAGAATGAAGAGGTCGAAGGGAAGAGAGAGTGGAGGAATCGGAAGTCATATGAAAAGATGCTCCGGAATCAAGAATCCATGGGGAAGTACCTGACTGTGTAGAGGGTGGTTTCTCATTGCTGGAAGAGGGAGTAGCAGAACCTGTCGCAGCGAGTAGACGTCGAAGGCGTGCGATTTCCTGCTCAGTGAACGAGATGGCAGCTGAGGGCGAGGCGAGGCGGGGGAGCCGGCAGTGGGCGGCGGCGCAGGCGGTGGACGACGGCCGGAGGAGCGCCGGCCCGACCTCAGCCAACGGCGGAACCAGGGAGGCCGGCGGACGGACAGACGAGCGGCCGGGGCAGGGGAGGCCAGCAGGCGACCGAGACGGCGGGGCCGGCGGGCAGGAGAGGCCGAAGGACGCCAGGAAGGAGCGAAGGCACGCGGGGAGCGGGGTGGCGGAGGATTGAAGCGTGAGTTGCAGCACGCGGTGAAAAAATTTCTAAACCCTAATCCTGCTCTGATACCATGTGAGGAAATATGCAACTTGAATCTATTGCACAGCCCAATAGGCATATATATAGTACAAGATGGCTTAGAATACAAGGCAAGTATAGAGTCCAATGCCAATACGAATACAACAGGTAACTACTATATCTCTAACAGATATGTCAAGAAGTTAGCTCTGGTGTTTGTGGGATGGCCATCACCTTGAAAACCCACTACACCGATGAAGATCATAATACTTCTTCTCTCCATGGATAAATATTTCATGCCTCTAATTGTGCAGTTAAATTAAGTCATTTTAAGCAAGGTACTATCCATATATCTGTCTTGCAAGCAATCTATCCACTAATAACCAGAGATATGACAGATATGCGCATCTTATGTGTTACGTAGACTAATAATATATCACAACTTCTAAATTAGCTTATCTTCTAAAGATTCTGCAGTATCGTTGCAGTAGTTTACGTAAAATATTCACGGCTAGGTATCCAAATCGAAGTTTGTGGGAGTTACTGTTTCAAATAAGAAGCCTACAACATTTGGATGAGCTTTATGAGAGACACTTTTGAAATCTTAGCATGACAAGTCAGTCAATTACATCTTTCTTTAATTGGCAATATCTGGAAATATTCTGAAGAAACTTAAGTCAATGTGATTGGAGTTCATGAAGTTTAAGTCATTATGATTGGATCTCATGAAATAGGTGGATTAGATTTTGTTCCTCTATCTATTTAACCTGACAATTTCTCTTCCTGATCTATGCATAAACTTATTTTTTTCAGAGAATTTTGTCCATGATACATTGCATAGATTGACAGCTTAATTTCCATTTTCCCCACACACTAGAACGTAAAGAGAAAAATAAGCATGTGATGATAATTCGGATGGCAGTAAGCTCCAGACAAAAGTGTAGTTTTTCCCCTAAGATTAACATGGCACTTACCAAATTCCATCTTAACTAAGATATGGTTTGTCCCTGTTCTCAAAACTAAGTTCTGGTTTGATCCTTGTATGATCCGCTCGAAACATGGGCTTCTTTTACTGATGTCAACAGAAGCAGAGCAAATTATGCACATTAGCTTAGGATGGGACATCAACCAAACATGATGAAGTCTTCGCACACTTATCTCTAGCATTGCTACTTTACAGATGCCCTGTATTGAGAATGACATCGTCAACTGTCATTTGAAAGTAAGACTGTTGTTGAGACCATGAAGCTTCTCCAATATCGCACTGCCTGCAAAGGCGATTGGATAATGATGAAATGTCACGATCAGAAAATACAATAATATTATGTGTAGCAGCATCCAAAAAGCTTCCAGTGCTATTCTGAAAGAGTAACTTGAAGTTTGATTTAACTCCATACTGAATATTAGTATCTTACTGACAAAAATATTTTGTACATATGACAGAGAAGAGGGTGCATATTTCTTGACAGGTAATTAATGAACTACCAGAACCTGTAATGGTGAAAATAAATCATTGATAGTAATACTTGATCAGATAGTCAACATAATGCACTAAGGAGACTAAAGTTTCTCACAGATAATAGACCAGCTGGCAAGGTAGTCGCACCACTACTTTTTCCCAGTGGGTAGGCAAATAACGAATTGATGTTACGAGTTAACTCTCAGTTTGTCAACTGAACGTGTTTCAGCACAATTTCCCCCAAAAGTTCGCACGGTGACACCAATAAGTATAACATTATACATTTATTTCATTGAGTCTTTCTACGGTCCTTGGTACCTCCTTTGTTGGAAGAGGTACCAGTACCTCCTGTACATTCTAAACAGAGTCCTTGGGAGCATGAGGTACCAGTACCTCCTCACCAAAAACGCACGAATACCTCTCCAAAATATATCCTTGATTTGCGTGAGATCAGTAGTGTTATCATGAAGGCGAACACAAGGCGATAGTGCACACTTGCAATCTGGGCAATCTCCCCTACCATTTGGTTGCGTCTGCTCCGATTCCAGCCATCTTTCCATGTCCAGTTCCTTTTGCTGGAGCAATCAGCAACACCTGCAAGCTGATAGATCTAAAGGACTAGCGATATCACGGTTCTTTGTAAGCTTGTACATGTCACGGATCTGGTCTCTGAATTCACCCAGTTCTCAAGTCCAGGTGGTCAACCAGGCCCAAACGATAATCTCCATGAATTAAGGAGCCTGCAAGGTTGCTTTCTTGATGGAAACTTCATCCGGTGAAGAATACCAAACACACGTCACTGGTCGCAAACACAAGTCAGCGACGCTCACAGCAGAGATCGCTGGACTTGTAATGAAACAGGAAGAACAAACCCGACAGCCTGCCAGACCAGCTGCACCCGTGAAAACCGCCGGGAGGCTGGACGCCACACTTGCATTACTGCGTTGCCGGTGTAACTCAACCTGTATGTGTAGTTCCTGGCCGATTTAATCTACCACTTGATCCAGATTCACAGCGATCATGATCACGACAATGACGCGGTGTTCTTGTTGAGATCCTGCTCGTAATCAATTGATTAATCGATCCCAGCAGCAGCTTCAGAAAGTCTAAAGACGATGCAAGCATGTGGGGAATTTACAATGCTATAATGATTTGTACCTCCTTTCGTCTGCTCACAATGGTGAGATAGTACCAGCATGTTTGTTGTCGTTGGATGTACATAACTTGGACGGCTGAGCTACTTTTCAAGGACTGTAGAAAGTCTCTATTTCATTATAGAAAACTAGACCTACAGGGGTAGAAGCCCCCGTGGCATTTTTATAGGAAGAAGAAACAACCATGAGCCACAACGTGGAGGCCAGGCCTCAAACGCAAGATGAGCTGGGCATGTACTCACGCCACTAGCCAACCGAGCGACGCTCGGTTCTCATACATTTATCTCATTATTAGTTTCTCAGTGTTTGGCAGTGAGGATTTATTGGCTAGAAATCAACGTGCAAGTCAAGAACAACGGGAAAAAATAAATTAAGCCAGGGTATTACATGGTTCCCTTTCAAGCAAAAAATTAGGGGATTACATGGTCATTTACATTATTCAAACCTACAAAACTCAACATAAATTTATACTAACATGTATGCTAAGGAGATATCATTTGCACTGAACATTAAAAAAGAGAATGAAGCTGATGATCTAACCAGCCTCGTCTAAAATAGCCTTGGCCTCATGTCAGCAACAGGCCTAGGCATTGCACACATGCATGAAAAGAGCAATGCTTTCTACGGCTTAGTACCGAATAGGAAATTCAGAGTGGTACCACAGCCTTCATTGACAGCCTTCAACCTTTGGTTCAAACTAAAAATACAATTGGGGTCCTCTCATTTAGCCCACTGTCATCATTATCCATCATCGAGACCTAACAACACTTAAACATGACATACATTAACCATCAAAAGTCGAATTAAAGGCCAAGGTAGAGATGCTTTCACCTATCATATCTATCAGCAACCGCTTGGTGAGATCTACATTTCACCTCAACATAGCTTATCGGCTCAGCCTCGGGCCTGCTCTTTAAGTACCCGCCTCCAAGTATCTCCATGTTTGAGCATGGCCTTCATCCTCGTGTCCATCTCTGTAAATGCGAATTGGCGGTACCACCAATCCTAACAAGCACTAGTGATTAGCGAACACCACTGAACACCATAGATTGGTCCATCGCTTCAATGATTGACGGCATCAAATAGAACTTGTGGCTGTAGCCTATATGTTTCCGATGTGTTCGTGCGTAATGTAGGGTGCGTGGAACTACCACACGAGTGGGCATTGCTCGCCGAGGGCGGCGGGCCGGCAGCATCGCAGGCTGCTCCCTCCGTCTTGTTAACCCCTTCCGACTATAACTATTCTTCTTTGCCTGATCCTGCTCGCGCTAACCTTCATCTACTACCACGACTACTGCTACTACTACCGATATTTGCGGTGTGCTGGGTGCTGGCTGCCGCGGCGGGTGGCTGCTCGCGGCGCGCGGTCGAAGGGTTCTGCGGTCAGCATCGAGGGGAGGGGTGGGGGCGGCGGTTGTGCTGTTTTCTTCCGCTCTTCCCATGCTCGTCACGGACTCACGGTTCGGGTGATACGTGGTGGACTGGTGGGCTCGTGTAGCCGTGGGCCTGCGAGTGCGAGCTATCAATCCTTTTGAGTGTCTGGATCAGTGAGCTGTGGCCCATAAGATAGTGTGCTTATGGGCTCTCAGTGCATCGTTGATGTTACAGTTCTATAGCTCCGCAATTTAGAGCACTGTGCGCATGCGTTGTATAGACACGGACGGGCGCGCGCTGTCCGCGCGGAGCTGTCTGATGTTTTCCTCTCTAACATTGTTGATGCACGTGTTCATTTTTTTGTCAGGTAGCACTGGCCACAAGTAGACTATGCTATGAGGCAAATGGTTGAGTGTGGTGACATTTGCATCCTGTCCCCTGATGTTTTCGTAATTTCGTGATCATTTCTGTAATTTGAATAAAAAACTATAAAGTACATATCTCTTAAATCGAGGATCCGATTGAACTAACAAGTTTCTTGTGTCCGGGTCTTTGAAATAAGACTAATTTTGATTATATTTTAGTTTTACTTTGATGGTGTCACTTACAGTTTGACTAGCAATTATGATTAATTGTTTCCTAGACAGGTTCACCAATGTTATTTAGGTTGTGATAGTTGATAGGGAGATGTAAGGTTTTATCATTCCTTGGTTGGATCCCCGTTCCCCTCCAATTTTCTGGATGATTCCCTTTTCCACTTGGCCATCAGATAGATGCCAAGTAGGACCTAGATTTCACCACTATACGGGTTCCCTTTTTCAGTTGTCCCTCAGATAGATGTCGAGTGGAATTTAGATTTCATTGTTCCTAGGCGGTTCCCATTTTCTGATTGCCCCTTAGATAGATGTTGAGTATGAATTAACTTTGACCGTCCCTCAGATGGCTTCGGTTTTCTAATGACCTGTTAGATAGATGCCATAGAGAACTTAGCTTTTACCATTCTCCGGATGACTTTCCTTTTTCTATTTGCCCCTTACATAGATGTTAGATAGGAGTTAGCTTTCATCGTTCCTCAAACAAGTACTGTTCTCTAATTTCTTATTAGATAAATGTCGGATAAGACTTAACTCTCGTCGTTTCCTATACATGTTCCCTAGTCCTACTCCGCTTCAGCTAGATGTCAGTGAGGCATTAGGTTTAGTATCTTGGAGGGGTTCCGCAATTCAACTCCTCTTTAGATAGATGTCGGGTAGCCTTTAGCTTTCACTATTTTGTAGATGGGTTTTTCATTTGGACTTGCTTTTCATGTAATACCAACTTGTTTCTATTTATGACGAATCTTGCTTTCTAATTGGGTGCTTATGACACTTGATTTTTATGTGATATCAACTTGCTTCTATTTATGGTGCAACTTGCTCTCTAGTTTAGTGCTTATGTTGAAAGTTGTTTTTTATGTAGTATTAACTTGATTCAGTTTAGAGTGAGACTTGTTTTCAATTTATATAATAACTTGTTTTCGTTTACGGTAAAACGTGTTTTCTAGTTCATGTAATACCAATTTGCTTTCCGTTTATCAGTTAGGCAACTTCAGTGTTGTTTATTATTTTTGCATAAATTAAAAATTTTCCATCACAAAAGACATGCTGAGTTGCCGATTTTTTTTTAAATATATAAACAAAAAACTTAGGATCATACATCATGTTTTCAACAAACTAACTCATTCATTAATATTGACAACTTTATTTCTAACTTGCTTTTATTGTTTCCAGCACTGGTTCCTATTCCAATTTGCTTCCCTTCGTGATAAAAAAACTTGCTTTCTTATTGGATGATGATAAGTAAAAAACGTATCGAGTATTTTCGCATTTAATGATGCATTTTTGTTATATTTTTATCATTATTTTTAGATTATTAAATAAACTGTCATATGTCTATTTCTCCCTTTATTCTCTATATGCAGGAAAAATACTGCAAAAATCAGAAAATCGAGTGTATTTGGTACATCTGGAGGGGCAAGACAACGTGCAAAATGAGGCAGCCAACAGAGCCACCACGTGGCGGGACGATAGAAGGGGGCGGCACCCCCTGTCGCCTCCACCTACCTGCTGGAAGCCCTAGGGCTCCGCTGGCGGCGCCATTTTGCAGGGTATATCCATTCCGCCCTCGAATAACCCTTTGTGGAGTTTCACCTACATATATAGAAGGGTTCACGTCACGAAGAAAAAAGAGGTGGCAAGACAGATTATAGGGTACCTGCCAGGAGCCCCAGTTTTCTATCTTCATCAACACCACGAATTCCATGCATAAGTCATCCTTTCCAACAAGCCTCCATAGTTGGAAACTCCTTGTAATTCATCTACGATCATCAAAACATTCGAGATTGGTTTGTGTTTGGTATTCGTCAATATATGAATTCAATCATTTATTCATTCTTGTTGATTTGCATGATATGCGAGTAATCCATGGAGGTTATGGTTTGTAGCAATAACTATATAGCAATCTCTCTATGTTTTAATGGTCATTCATTTTTGGCGCCATCAATTGTGTTATTGTGATTGCGATCAATATTCGGTGCAATCAATTTATTCATTGATATTGATTATAAATATTAATCTGACGCCCCAAAAGGGATCATAGTAGTGGTTATTTGTCTTGTCGAATCCCTTTGCTAGACATGGTTATATTAATGGAAAGGAGACGACACTTGGTGAAATGAGTGGCATAAATCCGCGATTGAAAGCTATAAGTCTAATCTACTAGAAGAAGTTAAGAAGACTAATACTTTATTCCTTAGCCGATGCAAGTGACATTGCACAAACTTGAATTAATGGTAGAGGTGCATAATATTTATCTCAATAAAATAATTTTCTCC
Source organism: Stipa capillata (assembly GCA_019208055.1). Lineage (NCBI taxonomy): Eukaryota > Viridiplantae > Streptophyta > Magnoliopsida > Poales > Poaceae > Stipa > Stipa capillata. The sequence continues at coordinate 119,274 of JAGXJF010004441.1, forward strand.
ATTAATTAGGTATTTATTTTATATGCTTCACTTATATTTAATAACAGACAAAACTTTCAACGGAATTTTCTCACATGTTCATTTTCGCTTTGCTAATTTCTTTTGAAATGACATGTTAGCGCTCCCCAAAGAAAAATATTCAAGTTTGTTCAAATATTCAGTGTTATCACTTTCTAGCACTAATTTGATTTTACGATTTATAAATAGTTTGAAAACACATTGGTTGAGGGTCTCTTTGATTCATAGGATTTCTAAAACACGGATTAGAAAAAACGCATAAATTTGATTCATGCCACGTTGTATTCTATAAAAACTGAAAACACATGAATATGTAATAGAAGTTAATTGGTTGCATCATAGAAAAATACAAGAATTTTCTAGGGATTAGATGCATGCATAGTCGTCATATATACAAATGGAAAATTTCAAAAGCTTAAACTCAATGGAAATATTTATTAGAACTGAGTGCAAAATAACCCATACAAAAAAATATAAAGGTTCTAATCTACGAGTCAAACAACCACTATGAGAAAAAATATATTAAAAATTGAAATGTTCTAAAAGTTATTTAAAATCCTTTTTGAATAAAAAGACTAGCCAAAAATACGAAGAAGGGCGGCGCTGCTAGGCTTAAGTCCACTTTTACAGAGTCCCGCCAAAACCACCATGTTAGAAATTTGTCACCTGCCATAGTTTATTTCCCACGTCCCACCAGTCAGAGATCAATTGCTACACGATCCCGCTTTTTTCCCGTAAAACTTATTCAAAATGGACGCCCAGAACGCGAAATTTCAGACCCCGCCTGCCAATTCACCGATCCGCGCCAGTCCACGCCATCGATCCGAGGCATCTCCGGAAATCCAAATCTCGTCCATCCATTTCCTCTCCATCGAACGGCGCAAACTGCCTCAACACCCCACCGTTTCCCCTTTAAATAGCGTTCCTCCCCCACCTCCTCCCGCTCATCTCTCTCAACCACCAAATCCCACTCCAAAATCCCCAAATCCCCCTCCTCCAAAGGTACGATAGATCCTTCATTTGCTGTCTCTTTCGAATTGCAGTTCAAAATATGGTTCGATTCTCATCCCTCGCGTGTTTGATCGGATTGCAGGTTCCTCTCCCCTCGGAGTTCGAGCGACCGCAGGAGCAGACATGTCGGGGCGCGGGAAGGGCGGCAAGGGGCTGGGGAAGGGCGGCGCGAAGCGCCACCGCAAGGTTCTGCGCGACAACATCCAGGGCATCACCAAGCCGGCGATCCGGAGGCTGGCTAGGAGGGGCGGCGTGAAGCGCATCTCGGGGCTGATCTACGAGGAGACCCGCGGCGTGCTCAAGATCTTCCTGGAGAACGTCATCCGTGACGCCGTGACCTACACGGAGCACGCCCGCCGCAAGACCGTCACAGCCATGGACGTCGTCTACGCGCTCAAGCGCCAGGGCCGCACGCTCTACGGCTTCGGCGGCTGAAGAGGCCCGGTGCTGACTGGCCGTGGCACAAGTCTTGGCTCGCGGTCAAGAAATGGCAGAGGCGAAGAGGAAAAACTGTAATTGATTTGGGTTATTTTCGTAGTTTCCTGGGTAGTAGTAGCAGGAGCAGTAGATGGTTGATGGTTAAATCGTTCTAGACTTCCTAGTGCAAAGTTTGTTCAGTGTTTGCTTCCGTGTTCTGAACTTGTGATGGGCAAATCTGGTGTTTGCCGAGTTATATGATTCCAGTATTAACAAAGTTGGTCTTCAGCTACGAATCGTTGGCTATTGATGATCTTGTTCATGTGCCACGTTTTGCTCTATGTAAAGTTTGTCTGGATGTTGCTTTGTTCTTCCAGTGGTTGTCTTGTGCAAAGCTTGCCGTGGTTGTCTTGCTTCGAGTATTAACAAAATGTTGACATTTGCTGGAACCGTATGCGGCAGTGGTCTGGTTCTACACAAGAGTTTTATGAGCGATATTGGTGCTCTTGGCTGCAAATTTGTTTACTGTGTTCTGCCTGTAGCTGTTGGTGCAAATCCTATTGTTAAGTGTGTTCTATTCTAGCCTTGTAGTTGGTAAAATCGTTTGGATTTGCTTTCGTACTGTGAAACTTGCTTGGCCCAGCCCCAACTGAAGCTAGTTTCGCAAAAGTTTCGACCCCTTACGACCTGGCTCGTTGTGCTCCAATGCTCCCTCTGCCTGCAGTCCACTGATTGACATGCCAATGTGCTGTTCTTGCGATTTGTCTGGTTGGACCAGGGAAACGCACTGCCTAGCTACGAAGTTCGTTTGATTTTGGAAGACTTTCACATGGATATAAGCAAAGCTTTGTATTATTGCCGGAAAAAGAAATTTGGAAGAAAAGGCTAGGCCATCTGAATTTTGCTCCAGAGCTGCCCCCAAGGTTTCGCAGGCCGTCCAGCGGAACCAGTCTGGGGCTAGGCCCATTGGCTCCCACCCCAATAAAGCCAAGCCCAGCACACGTTTCTTCCCTGTTACTCCTCGTCGACTCTCACCCCTCCCGATTCGCCGACGCCCTCCTCCTCTCCTCCTCCCCTTCTGTCTACGGAGGGAAAAAACCACAATCCGCATTCCCCAAATCCCAATCCAATCCGCCGCCTCCAACACTTCTCTCCTCCAAACTGCGCCCAATCCCAACGGCGAGCCAAACGAATCTTCCTCTCGTGTCTGCTCGCCCAGTCTCGCTTTGCCCCCCACGCCTCTGATTTCTCGCGTGCCACTGTTTTTGCTTGGCGCGCGAGGTTCCGCCCGATCCGGCTCTATTGACCGTACAGGCCGCGAATTGGTTTGGCTCTGCTAGGGCTTCTGCTCGAGCTCTGGAGCTCCGGAGGGCGGGGGATGGCGGCCCAGGGCGGCGAGGCGGCTGCCGGATCCGACGTGAAGCCCAACGAGGTATGCTTCCGCTGCTCCTGATTCGGGAGGAATCTCGAGCTTGGCTGGCCTTTGCTTCCGCTTTGTTTGGCGTCGTGATCCTTCCCTGGGTGTGCGTGCGATTCGTTCTGCCTCGGGTGTGTTTTGGTTTGAGATGCAGATGGGTCGCGCCCACGGCTAGGATGCTAGTTGATTGCTATAGTATCTGCTTGTTCGCGTTGCTATGGAAGATTTAGGTCCACAGGAGCGCTTGGATAGCTAGTTCTAGCTGGTGGAAGTTGTACTTAGTATATATTTTTGCTAATGTCCTGCTTCACGAGTGTAGCAAACTCAATCACCGGAATAACTAAAGTAGACTGCCTGTCACGAATAGTGATATTGTTGTGTTTTGCTACTGTTGCTTCGCCCATACGCAGTAATGGATACAGGGTCTGCCATTCTGCCTTTCTAGTGGTTAAGCCCTCCTGGTAGTTAGTCAATGTGGTAAGTTTTATATATAAGAAAATTCGTGAAGTACTCAGTGTGCCAGCCTTTTGGAAGCTCAAATTTACCGCACTTCTATGTTGGCTCCAACATGGCTGCTCATGTACGATGACTTACCAGAAGTTTGTTTGACTTTAATTGTGATAATGTTGTTTGTTTAATGAATTTGTATGCAGCTTTTAGGGAATTTTTTTTTCTGTATGCTGTATCCTCTATTCTTGCATGATAAGTAAATATGGCTGGCTGGAGCTGTCATGAATAAAGTTTTAAATGTTACTGTTTTGTTATACTGCCCGGGCAATGTAAGGCGGCCATTTCCTTTTGAAACAGGCATGACCCAGTAGTAGTGTTAGTGTGTAAACTGGTGTTTCTAAAGCTGGGATCAAAGAGCTAAGGATAAAACCCCTGATCCACGACCACATTAATTGGTATCTGAGGGGCTTATTATTACCTAGGTCAAAGATACCAGTAATAGTGGCAGCTTGTAAACCGGTATTCCTACAGCTAGGATCAAAGAACTACTTCTTTTTTTCTTTTGAAAAGAGAACGAGCTACTGATGAAACCCCTGAGCTGTAACCACCTATGTTGTCCTGATATTCGATGGACGATGGTGATAAGGATACGGCGATTCAGAGTTTCCCTGAAGCAGGCTACGGTGATATGCTGGTATATATAGTTGAAAATATAAAACCGTGAAGGCTATGAGAGTGAGAATACGAGGCAGCATCCAGACTCCAAGAGGTGGCAGTAAGTGGGAGGGAGTAGGGAAAGCAACGATTCTCCATCCACGATTGGGATGGGGAACTTCTGTCCGGCTGCGGTAATTACCAGCCAAAATTCATCCCCATCAGGGATCACGGGCCTGTGTCCGTTCGTCCACTTCCCAAACTGGTTCACTGCATAGGGACCCGACAAGCATATCTCAGTGGGTCCAGGATGCAGTGGTACATGGAATGGAGCAAAAAAGTCACCCCTAGATCTAGATCACGGACTCCACAAGTCCATAGCATTTAGCGGACATTCCCTTCCCCCATTCACTCGCAGAGCCTCTATCTCCCCATTTGCCGCCCACTCTGGTCCCCTCCCCCATTAGTATTGAATACAACATCTGATAGCGGTACATCAACTTGATGAAGTATGAAGTTGACCTAGGTGACCACATCAATAGATATCTTTGGTCCTGTATTATAGGAGGCCGTTTGAAAGTAATGCCCTAATTATATATGGCAAGCTCATTGGGTGATTGTTTGTTCTCATCAATGCATGGTGGGCATCAATTGCCGGCTGGCATTATGGCATACCTTTCACTTCTTCAGTTGGGTCATGGGTTTGGCTGTACTTGTGAAGATTTAAGATTTGGGTTAACCATTTGTGAAGCAACTGAAATTTTCTTAAGCAGAAGTGGCACTTTTTTTGTCCATTGGATCAACATCCAATCATTTGGCAAATGGCACATCAATCTCCATGCAAATCCAATTGTCACAAAATTGAATTGAGAAAAAAAATCAACTTAAAATAGCAAAACTGTTTAACATTTGTGTTAAGTTGTTACATGCTGTTGCACAAATTGCTGTTTGAAGTCAGTTAATGCTGTCATTTCATTGTTTTTTGTATTCTGCAGAGATTAGTCGATGTGGAGTGTCTCATTGATGTCATTACTCATTTGTTTGTTACCTCAGCCATTTAGATATTTCTGTCTGTGTATCATGGTTGCTTACTTTTACTAACTGAGTTTCGTATTTCTTTTAGTTTTTGTCTTGTTTGCGAGAATAGCACTGTATTTCATTCAATGTTCTAAAAAGTGCTGCCTCTAGAACCTAATCAGGCTACCGGGGGCTAGGCGGCTGCTAGGCGTCCACCTGTGTGGGAGGTGGCGCCTAGTGCGTATGTGCCCACCTTTTAGAACAGTGATTGTATTTTAATGATACATTTTTTGTTCAAGATACATAATTATGGGCTGATAATAGTTTCTCTGTTTATTCTCACTAAATAACAGGGCTGGAGCATGGTGCAGCCAAGTTCATCTCCGTACCAACCTTCAGCATCTGGTCATCATCCGTGGTCTTCTTCAGCTGGGGCTTCCTGGAACTATTCAGTGGATAATTCAAACCAAAATGCAGTTTATTATGATCCACAAAGGGATGTCTCAGTTTCAGGAGCTACTCAAAATTTGACAATTGGCGCAACTCATGTGGTTCAACCAGCCATGGGAACAACTAATGCAACCAATGCTTATGCGCCTTACTCGAATTCTGTTCAACCTGGCTACAGTGATGCACAATATCCAAACTATTACTATAACTATCCACAATCTGCAAATGATTCGGTTCAACAAGGAGTAGATCAAAGTTCAGGTGCTGCTTATCAGCCTCTTACTTCATTTCAGAATTCAGGATCTTACGTTGGTCCTACAAGTAACACATATTATAATGCTGGTGCTCATCAGACTGCCCCAGGATATACAACCAACAACAACTATTATCAAAACACTGCCTGGGCTGGAGGAAGTTCTGGCGATAATCATGTCCAAGCATATCAGACTTACACTCCATCAGATACTAATGCAGCCCAGAGTTCTAGTTCTCTATCCACCAATTCTTTCCCCTATCCTCAACAGTACAACCAGTGGTCTTATTATTATGATCAGTCTGCACCAAATTCCAGTGGCTTTGCAGTTGCCGGCAGCAGTGCATCCGATACAAAAACTACTACTGTTTGTTCTGGTTATGCATATCCCAGCACCCAGCCACCTCCACCGGGCACTACACAATGGAAAGGTGATGCTGTTGCACCTACTGCACCTCCTCCACAGGTATTTGTATTTGTTCTGATATCTTATTTTTAAGCTTTTATAGATTTAACATCAATTTGGATTGCCTCCTGTGGGCAAAGACTCCGGAGCCTCCATGTAGCTTGTCCATGAGGATTTTTTTTTCTGTAAACGCATCTTTATGCTACTGCTTGTGGACAGTGTGGTTGATATGATGTAGTGGCTTCAGGATGTTGGTGTGGGTCATCCCTTGTTCTCCTTGGTTATTCATCTTAATTTTTTTATATAATTCCTCTGCAATATGATCATTTATGGCACTCGATCTATTTGCTGCACATGGATTTTGCTGTGCCTCAATTCAGTTTTTTCCTCTTTTGGTCCTTACATGCCCTTGCCTTTTTTCGCGAAGATATATTTTACATGCACTCTTTCACATACAGTTCTAGAACATTGCAATTCTCCTTATGTTATGTATTCCCATAATTGTGCTTGCCCTAGAATGATAGTTTCTTTAACAGTTCTTGTGGTGCTATTGCTTAATCTCTTTATTTGGTTTTGTCCTACACAAACAATGAAGCTACTACTTTACGGTTAATTGAAACCTTGCATTCGGTGACAATTGATGCACCATTATACCTAATTTCTGATTCCCGAACACATTGGCCATGGAGCTGTGGTATTTTAACTTCTAAATACATCCATAAAAGACTACTGGAAACTGTGATGTGCCTTTAATTTGAAGGGTTTTGTTGCATATGTTAAATTCCATTTACTTCTATGACCATGATGAACTCCAAATTCTAACTGTTACCAATTGCCAGGCACCGGGGATCTCAGGGTTTCAAAGCCAGCACATCAACCAGGCACCAGGCGCAGGGTTTCAAACCCAGCACGTCAACCAGGCACCAGGCGCCCCAGGATTCCAAAGCCAGCACGTCAACCAGGCACCAGGCGGTCCAGGGTTTCAAAGCCAGCACGTCAACCAGGCACCAGGCGCCCCAGGATTCCAAAGCCAGCACGTCAACCAGGCACCAGGCGGCCCAGGGTTTCAAAGCCAGCACGTCAACCAGGCACCAGGCGCCCCAGGATTTCAAAGCCACGTCAACCAGGCACCAGGTGCCCCAGGTTTTGAAAACCAGTATGCTAACCAGGCAGCCGGAATGCCAGGGTTTCAGAACCAGTTTGTCAACCAGGCACCAGCATACCAACAAAGCTCTGCAAATTATAGCCAGTTACCACTAAGTAACCAAGCAGATCAACACAAGGCTCTGCATGCGCAAGGTCCAAGCTCAAATGTTTATTCAGTCAATCATGTTTACGAATACTCTCAGTCAACTTTGCAGGGTTCTACGACACCAGATGCTTGCAGGATAAATAAGATACAGATCCCAGCAAACCCTCGAGTAGCTCCAGGTTTTCCAGTGGCATTGCCCAAGGCAGAGAAGAAAATTTTGGAAGCTGATTCATCGCTGAAACCTGCTTATGTTAGTGTTTCCATGCCCAAGAATGATGTGAAAGCAGCTCAAGGTGGTCATGAAGCTGCAACGCAGGTGAATTTGAGTTCTATTTACTTCATTTCTTTTATGAAACAGCTACAGTGAACTATTTGCTACCAAAGATGGTTGGACAGGTTACAAATAAGGAACATTAAAAAGAAAACACTTCATTATTTTTGTTGAGTACCACTGATGCTATGATCATACAGCTTAAGCTGGACGGGTCTTCACTCCTTGAGGCACAGGAACCAACCCTATGGAAATGTAAACATGCTAAAACTGAAATGCCAGTGTGTAAGAGTAAAATCACTGAAATTGGATTTGTACACTCCTGACTCCCATATAAGTGCCCAGATTCAATCTTTTCAAAGTCAAGATACACCTTATGTTTGCGGCATCATATATCGATGTTCATAACATTCTTGATATCTTTGCACTCATCATCAGCCTGTTTTGCATTATTTTTGTGCTGTTTAGGGATCAATCCCCGTCTCACTTCGTACTTATGTTGAGCGGAATCTTTCCCGTTGCAAGGATGATGCCCAGAGGTCTGCTGCCCAAAGTATCTTGAAGGAGGTTGAGTAATCTGTTTTTTATATTATTCTTTTATCATTGTTTTGACTTCTTCTTGCCTGAATATTCATTATATAGTATAACCAGCAGTCATGAGATGTTTGATAAATTTGACAAAATAAAATCTTTAGTTGATTTTAGTTGTGTGTATCGCATTGCCTTATTAAAAATTATATTTCCCTGTCTTAATCTTTCAAGTTTGATAAGAAGTCTGTTAACTTCCAGTTTTTCCTTTCCTATAATATCAGATAATCACCAAAGCAACTGCTGATGGGTCCCTTCATACTAAGAACTGGGACACTGAGGCTCTATTTGCTTTGCCAGAAAATGCTACGAGCACAAATATGACAAGGTGTGCTGCCCCCTCCCCCACCCACCCACCCACCCACAATATTTCTTTCCTTTATGGACAATTTAACTTATGCTTTTGGGACAGTACTGCACTAACCAGCAAAATCATATATTCATATGCTTGTACACAGCCTTTTTGATAGTCTTATTCTTTGGGAATATTTGTTTTACCTCAATTTGTACTATTTGGATGTTGGAATGTGAAGCTAATGGCCATCGATTCATAATCATGTAGAAGGGTAATGTGCTCCACTTTGTTCGTTATGAATGAAATTTCACATTTTTCTTAACCCTTGAACCTATAATAAGTTTGTTGAAAACTGAAAACAACTGTACCATACTAGATACCACCATCGAAGTGGCATCACGGGCAACAGTCACCAAAAGAAAATTATTTTTCCTAGGAACTATTAAAAGCATAAGTAGAAACAAGTGGAAAACAAGATAAGTTAAATGGCCTTGGACTGTAAATTCAGTGTGATAAGAGGGTGTGTGGGTCATTGGCCTGCTTAAGCAGGTTCAGTGCACACTTCAGTTTTTCAGTATAAAAGACGCTTATGCTTACCTGAGAAGCCCCCAAAGATACACCTCATCAGGGAGGACTTAGGATTATGGTAGCTTTAAGCTAAGAAGCTCTCCCAAACAGGGAATAAACCAGTCTTTATTTTTTTATATCCTTTGGCAGCACCTCAAAGGGTTCAAGTCCCTTCTCATTCTCAACATCTAGGAGGAGCCCGAGTAGACGTACGAAAAGTAGGTGGGAGCCTGTTGCAGAGGAAAAAGTTACTAACAAGGTGGAAGTGGTTTCTAAAGAATCAACAAAAAGTAATGCCTACAGTAGTTGGGGAAACAACTAAAAGAATGGTAAGCTCTCAGATGGGTTCACATTACTTACATGCCTTTCATTTTGGAAACTGTGATCAGCACCCAAAGCTCGATTATTTACTCAAATTATTTTGTTGTAAATACTTAGCTGCATATGTTGCAGGGGAACAGTTGGGATCTCGGGAAGTTTCTCCAATCTCGCCAAGCTCCTCCGAGCCAGTGCAGTCAGAGGCCTACTAAAAAGCAGCGGATTGGTGATAATAGAAGTCTAGCAAAAAATGGAAATGCTTCAAGCGACAGTGATAAGGAGCAGGATCTTACAAAATATTATGCCAGTTCAATCACACTAGCAAATTCACCGGAGGAGAAGAAACGACGGGAGCATAGATCTAAGCGTTTTGAACGTGGTCAGGGTGCATCATCAAAATCTAGAAGTTCCGTACAGCATAAGGATGGAACAGCCAATATATATACAGGGAGAGCTATGTCAATGCTTCTTAATAGTAGTAATGGAGGTGGTGCTAACTTGGCGGTGGAGGATTTAGATTGGGATGCACTGACAATCAAGGGAACATGTCAGGAGATTGAGAAACGATATCTACGCCTTACATCAGCACCTGATCCTGCCACTGTGAGGATGCTTTGCTAATTGCCTTGTAAATTGTAGGATGGAAAACATAACATTGATAGAAAACTTAGATCTAGAGATTAATTAATACTCGTTGCTGTTTTCTTGCTTTAGTTTTCTGATCACTCCTTTTGCAGGTAAGGCCAGAAGATGTCTTAGAGAAAGCTCTTCACATGGTTGAAACATCTGAAAAGAATTACCTCTATAAATGTGATCAACTGAAGTCTATTAGGCAAGACCTTACTGTTCAGAGGATTCAGAATGAGCTGACTGTCAAGGTATTCTTTGATAACCTCCTATTGTGTACACTGCAGTGCATTATAGTATCAACAGTTAGATGAATCATACTGTTATTTTACTTATCTCGTTGTTTAAAATCTTTTGATTCACCAGAAAGTTATTTAATATTCAATCATATGCACTGTTTTTTTAAACAAGAATCATATGTCATATTTGATTTTTGACGAGGGCATCAGTCCGGCTTTCCAAAATTGTTTGATTCTTTCCCTCTATATCTTCCATATTGATTGTTTCATTCTCATTTCAGGTTTATGAAACTCATGCACGTCTAGCACTTCAAGCTGGAGACTTGGCCGAATATAATCAGGGTTCGCTTGTCTTGTTATGATTCACCTTATTGCCTGAAACAAGTAGTGCAATCATGTGGCATGTGCTATTCTATTCCCTATCCTAGTTTGCGTAATGTGCAATAAAGGAAGAAAAAAAGGACACTTATGATGATAGTGGCGCTTGTCTACTGGTTAATTGTCTTGCTAGCAATCACCTATTCTTGGTTGCAGAAACGAGGCTGGGGCGAGTGTCTGCCCTGGTCCCTGGCGGAACTCGCTGCCGGCCTTTACTACTGTTGACTTCCTTGTGTAACTTCCTTTAGGATGCGCCACCCTCGTCATTAGTTTCTAGTTATGTCCCTGCAAGTTCTGTTACAAAAACATAGCCTATGCGATATATTGCTGTTTGCAATCGTTGTAGTAATGTTGGTTGTAGTGAAGTGTTGATCTTCTTAACTGTCTTCTGAAACTGGCTGCTGTATTCTTACTTGATAATATTGATGGTCTAGTTGCCTAAAAAAGAATCAAATCAACATCCTAGTTTATTAATTATTTTTGGTTGCAACTCTTGGCAGTGCCAATCGCAGCTGACAAGGTTATATGCTGAAGGAATCCGGGGCTGTCATCTTGAGTTCTCTGCTTACAACTTGCTGTGTGCCATGTTACACTCTAATAACAAAAGAGTTTTGCTTTCATCGATGGCAAGGTATATATATATATTGCATAGTAAGGGCATATATGTATTGGTTATTTCGTTGCTACATTAGCCATATTTGATGCATCCATTGTCCTCAGCTTGTCAAAGGAAGCCAAGCTAGACGGAACCGTCAAGCATGCCCTTGCAGTTCATTCTGCTGTTTCATCTGGAAACTATGTCATGTTTTTCAAATTATACAAGACAGCACCCAGCTTGAATTCGTGTCTTATGGGTACAGATGATGTTTATTTCTTTCTTTCATTTATCAAAATTCTGTCAATTTGAGATGTTCATTATTTCATTAAGATGACGTTTTGCTACTTACGCTATTCGCTCTGGCAGATCTCCATGTTGAGCGGATGCGCTTTGAGGCAATAAAATGCATGTCTAAATCATATCGCCCAACTGTACCTGTGAGATATGCTGCACGAGTTTTGGGATTCACAAGAATTGATGAAGTTTGTGAGGCTAAAGTAGCTGATGGATTGGAAGAATGTGAGGAATGGTTAAAAGCGCATGGTGCCGTTCTTTCAGTAGATAACAGTAATGGGGAACTGCAGATAGACACAAAGGTGAGCCTTGCACCAGGTTCATGTAATTTGTTTTGCGTTATCTTGTGGTCTTTGAAACATTAGTTTTTTCTATATTGCTTGGCAGGTTTCTTCTACTTCTCTATCCATGCCGGAACCTGATAATGCTGTTTCACATGGTGATGCATCTCTTGCCGTGGATGATTTCTTGGCGCGAGCATCATAAACGATGTCATGGTGATTGGTGATTATTTTTTACTCTTTCGGCACTGAGCTTTGGATGTACTGGTTTAGTGCATATTGCAAATGCCAGTAGAGGAATACTCTATGAATGCAGGACATGAAGATGAAATGGATCAGATGAAGGATAAGCACTGGCTCTTAAAACGAATTGTCTTCAAGAACAGAATGCACGCGGCACGTGAGTAGGTGACTTTTTAGTAGCCTCACATTATGCTCTGATGCCGTGGGAATCATTGGCAAGGCCTGATAACTCTCCAGTCCTGTGAGTTTCATATCACAAACAAATTATGGGGCAGCATTAACAGAGATGAATCACCTGCTCAAAGTTATATATGTTAGGGCACGATTTTTGTACCTTGCCAGCTAGAAGTTAGGTGTATATGTTGTCGAGAATGTGGTCATCCAATTCAGTGTATTGTACAATTTTTATTCACATAGAGGTTGGTCTGATGTCACTTATTCTTCGCTGATTAACTGCAAATAGCTCATAGGAATTTGACAATACTGACATTGTTATGAAATTTTGTTCCCTTATTTTCTTGGGGAAGCAAAGGAAGTCATATTTCTTAATGCTTGATAGTAAAAGTGAGTAATGTTAGCTTGAGACATTTTGTACCACCATGTGGTGGACCATTGTAAACTGCATCGTTGCAGAATCCTCCACAATAATGATTTTGTAATTTTTTGTGACAAGTATTTTTTTGTTTGTCTTGTGTCTGAGTTGGATGGTGCTGATTTGAAACTATAAATTAGTGCCAATGAGTAATTACCCCACAGTTCGTTTCACCAAATTTAATGATTTTTTCATGTCATGTATAAAAATATATTCCAAATGGTTTAATGCATTGGCTATAACAATTAGGAAAAGTCAACTTTTGAACCCTCAACTATTATCAAAGTTTTAAGTTTGGTCCCTCGTCTCTATATCGGATATGCTTTGTTCTTCAACTCTATACCGAATATTATTAATCCATAGTGTTAAAACCGTGTGGATTTGGTCTCTCACCCCACTGAAAGTGGTTTTGACGATGATGTGACAACGATTTCACACAAGTAGCAGCCAAGTCAGCATAAAAAAATAAAATATTTAGGAAAAATAGAAGAAAATAAAAAAGATTATTTTTTCAAAAACTCGGCTATTCAAAGAAAAATTAGGAAAAAACAGATTAAAAAATTCAGGAACTTTAGAAACAAATATGAAAATATCAGTTTTTAAGGAAGCTAAACAATTGTATAAATACTAGATTTTTTGAAATGAAAATTTACAAATAAATCGGAAGAAGTACATAAGTACAAATTTGAAGGAAAATAAGGGAAAAAACTAGGGAAAACCAGGAAATTTAGAAAATCAAGAATATTCTGGAAAATTTACTATGAAATTTTTTATAATGTAGAAAAAGTTAATTTTTTGAATTTTATAGAAATCCAAAGTTTTTAACATTATGCATTTTTAGAATTCCTATAATCTTTAGTAAATTTTCTATAATATTTTTGTTTTTTTCCAATTTTTTTCTGAAAAAGTTTAGCTTTCCTCCATTTTTGTGCTGACTCGGCTACCATGTTCACAAAACTGTTGCCTTGTGATAATCTAAACCACTTTAGTGAGGCCAAGGACCAAAATAGATGATTTTGGCACTTGAGGGACCAAAAAAATTCGGTACAGAGTTAAGGGACCAAACTTAGACTTTGACAATAGTTGAAGGATCAAAAATAAATTTTTTCCTAACAATTAACAGTACTGCCTCGTTTTAGAATTTGCGTCATTCAAGCATTTTATCATTTGATCACTAATATAGAAAAAAATTACCAACTTCTACAACACTATATTGATACTAGATCTGTCATGAAATATATTTTCATTATGTATTCCTTTATTTCACTATATATGTCCCTAGTTTTAGAAAACTCTGTTTCAATATATCTCTACAGGTGGAAACCATGATATGTCGGTGTCATTTTCCCCCTTGTGCCCCCTCTACTAATGGGTGCTGATTTTTACGTCCCCAAAATGCACGCATGCATGCATTGATGTTGGTAGAGCAAATGCCTACCGGAGCATGTGGAGTGATTACTTTGTCTTTGGTATAATTAGAGGTAGCATGGTCTATTTTCAGCTCAGTTAATGATTTTTCTTTATCTGGGCTGAGCACAGATATAGTAAGACACTAAGATAATATGTCTTAAGTAGCTCTTCTAGTTATGGACTCGATAAATATAAGCCTCCCGATCGTCGTCGCTAGACATCTTGGTAGAACAATTTTGTTGATTTATGTGAAACAACAGCCTGCACTACTCTTTATGATACTTACTATAGTTATAAGCGTCTGCGTGATTTACTTCTGCTTTACTATTCATTATTCATTGCCCTTGCAAAATAGTAATACTGAGAGAAAAGTGCGCGCAAGTATGTTAAGTGCTTGTGGCTTGCGCAGTCTGTACATGTGGTTATAATAACCATCTATCACAAGAACCCCTATTGACATCACATGAAAGATTGAAAGTGCTGCTGGCCTGACATTGATTAGAAGAGTTGCTAACGACAACATTTATTTCCAGATGATGTATTTCGCATCACGAGTGCTACTACTATGAAACCAACTGTAGCAACATTATACGGTTCGCTCAAGAAGGGGCGAAAGCAACGCTACTGCAGCACCTACTACCTATTTCACAAAAGTTAGTGTTACAGTAACTGCAGCGACAGTACATAAATCTCTCCGAGCTAATGTTGGAAGACTAAAATAATGGCAAATCAGATCTTCGTTCTTTCCAACTCCTGTGTATATTTATACACGCCCCCAAGTCCCCTTCCGAATTCCGATCGAGAAGACTCGAGTTTGACGTCAAATGTCATGGTCGTGGAGGGCTTCCCGCTGGCACTATTAACACACGAATCCCACTGGTATCATGGTTTGGGTAGCAAGAAAGCAGCAAGGAATTCGCGCGTGCACGGATGATGCTGTGTGAATGGGCACCGTACAAACGATGTACTCGGGTGTGGGCAAGGGATTTCCTTGACACACCACACCCCGGGGTGTCCGGCATCCTCGTGGACACGGGACCGGGAGTACGTCGACGGCTGCACGCGCGACGCCGACGTGTCCTCCCCACGGCGCGGACGGCAGGGCACAGCCTGGGCGGCCGCCCCGTTTCACCTGGACTGCACCGTTTTGTCGGTAGCTAGTAGTAGTGGTAGTAGTACGAGTTAAGCCGCGGCCGGCCGGCAGCTCTACGGCCGAGACGAGACGGCAGTCGCGAGCGCAAGGCTTCGCCGCTTCGGCTCGAGAGAGCGAGTGGGGACGAGAAAAGCGGCGGACGAGGTGTACTTACGGTGAGCTGGTGGCAGCTCGGCCGGCCCCGCCCCGTGATGAGTTATGGCGCAACGTGAAGCCTGATTGCTGATTGATCGAGCGGCTGCGGCGCGCGGGAGAAAGGCAGGAAGCACCTGCACCTGCACCGCCACCCTCCGCCCGCGGGCCGCGGCAACGGAGCCGACCAAGGGGAATTAAACCCGCGGGCGGGGCGCCGACTTTTTGTTCTTCCGTGAGCGCGGTTTGCCGTCGGCGAGCCGGCGCTGTCTGGCCGCGTGAACATTTATGGACCTCCCTGGGGTGAGGTTTTCGCCGTTTCGATCATTCGATGCTCCAATTGAGCCGGAGAGGCCTGTGCTGCGGTTATCAGTGGCTTTCCGCTTTCCCTTCCGGAAAAGGATAAACCATTTTTGTAGGCTTTTACCATGGGCATATGCATGTGTCATGGGTGGGAAACTGGCAATGGAGCTTGGAGCGTATGCAGAGTTGCAAAGTACTGGACCTACCAACCCGATGTTCAATTTTAGGTTCGCCTATTTCTGGGAACTTTTGTTTGCCTATTTCCCTTGAACATTGCACCTCCAATATTCTTACTTAAATAACATCTAAACAAGCAAGCGATGTTTATGATATTCTTGTACAAACATGAGCAGCCTTAGCCCTTAATCACCGAGCTTCTCAATTACAAGTCGTAGCATGTCGTCACATGTACAGATCTACTACAAAATGTTCTAGATGAAACTAACTGTGTGTAACGTGCAGCACGCATGGCCCAAGCCACAGAGCCACCCATTCCGGCATGCTTAAAACAGGAGCACGTACGTTTAACAGCACAGAAGATCCTAAACAAAACCCAAGTCGCAGTTCCCATCACCCACCCAAACCTAAATCGCACCCATTGGACGAGTCAGCTAACCCACCCTCTCCTGGGAGACCATGCAAGGCACCCCGCCGCCACCGCGCGCAGAATGGCTCGCGTTGGTCACCACCCCGTCTCCTACACCACCACGTCCGGCCCGTATCGTCCGTCTCACGCGTCCCTCCGCGCCGGCTACGCACCCGCGCGCCACGACCGCTCGTGCCACTGCTCTCCTTTAAAACATGAGCTCCCAGCATCGCAAAAGTCTTAACCACACCTTGGAGAAGCGCCATCGATCGCGCAGACCCCACGCCGTCGTCTCATCCTCAACACCACACCCCCCTGGCCTCACCCCTCTCCTCTTACTTAAACTTGGTTTTGCGGTCTCTTGCCATAGCGCCAGTAGCCAGCTGAAAGTTATACGTTCGTTGGTTGGAGTTAGCTAGCTGCTCTGTAGTAGTACATGCATGCGATGGCGCGCGCCGTGCACGACCGCCTGCCGTTCCTCGCCTCGCCCCCGGCGCCCTCTCCCGCATCGGCGAGGGGTAGGAACCCGTCCCTCGGTGAGATGCTCCGTCTCGTCGGCGCGGCCACCGTCGACCCGGAAGGCACGGACGACGATGGTTCCGGCCTCCGTGTTCTCCCTTCCGATGCCGATGCCCACGCCTGGCTCCGGCGACATCAATGCGGGCGCTGCGCCAGGCCGTACCATCCAGTTCCGGCTGGCGTTCACCAACCTGACCTACAGCGTCCGGCGCGCGCGCCCTGGTGGAGGCGGCGGGCTCCGCCTGCCCCTGCAGCGCCGCTGCGACCGCGTCACCGCGGCGCCCGACGTGCACGCGTCGCGGACGAAGGCGCTGCTGGATGGCATCTCTGGGGAGGCGAAGGAGGGCGAGATCCTCGCCGTGATGGGCGCGAGCGGCTCCGCAAGTCCACGCTCATCGACGCGCTCGCCAACCGTATCTCCCGCGACGCGCTCAAGGGCGCCGTCACGCTCAACGGCGAGGCGCTCACGGGCAACATCCTCAAGTCCATCTCCGCGTACGTGATGCAGGACGATCTGCTGTTCCCCATGCTCACTGTCACCGAGACGCTCTCCTTCGCCGCCGACTTCCGCCTGCCGCGCTCGCTGTCCGCGGCCAAGAAGCGCGCACGCGTGCAGGCGCTCATCGAACAACTCGGCCTCCGGACAGCAGCCAACACCATCATCGGCGACGAGGGCCACCGCGGGGTCTCTGGAGGCGAGCGCCGCAGGGTCTCCATCGGCACCGACATCATCCACGACCCGATCCTCCTGTTCCTCGACGAGCCCACTTCGGGGCTCGACTCCACCTCGGCGTTCATGGTGGTCAAGGTGCTACGCCGCATTGCCGAGAGCGGCAGCATTGTCATCACCTCCATCCACCAGCCGAGCCAGCGTATCCTCGGCCTCCTGGACCGCCTTATCCTCCTCTCCGGTGGTCGGACCGTCTTCAGTGGAGCCCCCTCCGCCCTCCCGATCTACTTCGCCGAGTTCGGCTTCCCGGTTCCGGACGACGAGAACCGCGCCGAGTTCGCGCTCGACCTAATCCGCGAGTTCGAGTCGTCGCCGACGGGGACTAAACCTCTCGTCGACTTCCACCGTACATGGAAGCTCATGCACGCGGCGGGCCACGACTCGCCGGACGCTTCGCGCGCGCCCGCGATGTCGCTGAAGGAGGCCATCAGCGCAAGCATCTCGCGCGGGAAGCTGGTGTCCGGATCGGACGTGGCCGGGGAAGCGGCGTCGATGCATACCTACGCGAACCCGTTCTGGGTGGAGATGAAGGTGCTGACGAAGCGGTCGGCGATCAACACGCGGCGCATGCCGGAGCTGTTCCTCATCCGGCTCGCCGCCGTGGTCGTCACCGGCGCGATCCTGGCCACCGTCTTCTTCCGGCTCGACCAGTCGCCCAAGGGCGCGCAGGAGCGGCTCGGCTTCTTCGCCTTTGCCATGTCCACCATGTTCTACACCTGCGCGGACGCGCTCCCGGTGTTCCTCCAGGAGCGGTACGTCTTCCTCCGGGAGACGGCCTACGGTGCGTACCGCCGCGCCTCCTACGTGCTCTCCAACGCCATCGTCTCCTTCCCGCCGCTCGTCGTCCTGTCGCTCGCCTTCGCCCTCACCACCTTCTTCGCCGTCGGCCTCGCGGGCGGCGCGTCCGGGTTCGCCTTCTACGCGCTCGCCATCCTCGCGTCCTTCTGGGCCGGGAGCGGCTTCGTGACGTTCCTCTCGGGGGTCATACCGCACGTCATGATCGGCTACACCGTCGTCGTCGCCATCCTCGCCTACTTCCTGCTCTTCAGCGGCTTCTTCATAAATCGGGACAGGATCCCGGCATACTGGCTGTGGTTCCACTACCTGTCCCTCGTCAAGTACCCGTTCGAGGGGGTACTGCAGAACGAGTTCGGCCGCGGCGGCGAGTGCTTCGTGCGCGGCGTGCAGATCTTCGACAACTCGCCGCTCGCGGCGCTGCCGGACGCGGTGAAGGCGCGGGTGCTGGCGTCCATCAGCTCGGCGCTCGGGGTGGGGATCGGTGCCGACACGTGCGTGGCCAACGGGCGCAGCGTGCTGCGGCAGGCGGCGGTGACGCAGCTCGGCAAGTGGGAGTGCCTGCTCGTCACGGCGGCGTGGGGGTTCCTCTTCCGGCTGCTCTTCTACTTCAGCCTCGTGCTCGGTAGCAAGAACAAGAGGAGGTGATCGACGTCGTCGTGCATTCGTACAGAGGCGCCCGCACGCGCGCGCGTATACATAAATTTGCATTGTGGAATTGGCCGTCGAAGGCATGGAAGAAGAAGGGTGCAAAAAGAAGTGGAAGACCTGATTAATTAGATGCAATCACCTATCAGTTTCTGCAATTGTTAAACAGATTGTATTTTTTTCCCTTGTGATTTGGTAGTCAAATAAGTGGTTTTGCAAGTATACATAAGCTTCATCTCCAGTACCTTTTTTTTTCAATCTTCTTTCTTTAGTATGTCAAAGACTTATGAAATGATGTGATAGTATCTGGTTGTTTCCTTGCTTACTCATTGTTAAATCTCAGAGAAGCGAAAGAGAAAGGAACCATGGTTTTTTGTTGTGTTCTGGTTGTTCTCTTATTCGTTTCTTCCTTTTCCCTTTTTTGCTGAGTTGTGCTTTGAAACTTCAGGCGTAATGCATGCGCTGTGTTGTTCACTGCTGTAAAAAAGGAGCACTCTAACAAAGATGGATTAGATAAGAACCTTGCGGGAGGGAGGAGATTGGTCATTGGTTGGGTATGGTTAGGTATGTCGTATCCAAAGGGTTAAGGGTCATACCTGCATTGGTGGGTCTTAATGAATGACTACATGATAACGTGCATACTAGCTTACGCGTTACATTACATGTCTTCTGATTTGCTTTTCTTATGGTTCTAGTGCTACTTTCAAAATCTACGTTTTGCTTCTGTAACTCAACTAGCTGGTTCTAGAGGTTTTTTTCTTCTCTTCTTTCACTTCTGCTTAACCACTGATAGCCTAGCTAGTTTCCATAGATACAGCCTTGATAGTTGAAAGAAACGTAGCTGGGTTCTCGCAATGATCAAATAACTGAATGGTTAACATCCCCTACTACTAATATCATGTGCTTGTTGCTGCTGATTCTTAGGTTTGAACGACAGAAGAAGCGGTAACTGAACCATTTCAGAGGAAACATCATTATGATCATCATCATATACGAGAGGTCGGTTGTTGGGCAAGCAGATCTCTAAGAGAGAGCTAGCAGCAAAGCACACACCAATCCGGCATAGTCAGGCAAGACCTCGTGGTTTTTCTCAGGCCTGAGCTCAGATGAGAGGCTTAGCTAGATGAGCTGCACCGTACCAAACCGTGGAGACTGAGAGGCTTGTACGGCAAACCTGAATCTGGGAACTGTTTTTTTAATCATGTAGACTTGCCTTTCGGAATTGCCCTTGTGACTACATGTATGCTTGCATACGGTTCGCCCCTGCTCTTTGTGTAGGTCAGCGATCCCCTACCAAACGCGTACGTGCCGGATCGTCTGCGATTGGACAGCAAGCAGCTGGTTGTTGCCTGCGAGTTGATTTTGAAATAGTTGCCTGCGAGTTGATGGCTGAGAGTCAACGGTACATTCAAGGGGCTTAATGCTCAAACTTTTACAGTAAGATTTGTCAGAGCTACATGTTTTTCTTCACCAATTTGCCGAGAGCATCTCTAACAGTCCACGATTAGCTATTTCTTAGAAGTCGTCACATCAGTATTTTAGTGATGTGAAGGAGAGAATGAGAGGAAAGATGATAAAATTGTTTCTAGGGAAGAAATGATTATGTTACTAGTAGTAAGGAGTAAGAAATAATCAAAATCCTTGTTAGAGGGTTTAGTTGTTTTCTCCGTAAAGTTAAGGTCCAATCAAAATCAAGCACATATGTAATATTTTATAGTCTTAGTTAGAAGGTGAAAAAATAACTATTGGAGAGATTGTTTCTTTGTATAAAATTTGGTCTCCTCTCTCCTTGTTACAAGCTAGGAAATGAACTATTAGAGATGAAAAACAACTTTTCCACAGAAGATTCGTCCAAAGCACTTTTTTTTGAAGATTTTGTGTTGCTTTTAGCCGCTGTGGAGATTGGACATATTTACAGAATGTTTGGGATGCAGGATTTCACAGGAAATAATTTAATTCAAAATTAGAGAGAAATTCCGCTAATGAGGCCTAAAATCCTCATATTTTCTCGTGATACTGTTACATGTCCACTCATGAATTGTGATAACACCCTGGGTCATGGGCTCTTCACAATTAGGACCTATTGTGGAAAGCGTGAACTTTATAGGAATTACACAGCAGTCGGTTCATTTCGCATAGAAAATAAGAATTTATGTACCCTAAAAAAAAGAAGAGCTTATGTGTTTCAAATGGGACTTTAATTTGTTCAAGGTGATCGAATAAATATTCATGTGCAGGTAGGCATACATGCAAGTCGTTTTTTTCTTTTGAGGAAAGCAAGTCGTTTCTATCGAAGCATAGTTTTAGAAGTTGTCTGATCTCATGCCCCGGGTGCTAAAACCTGCCTCTAGTTCCTTTTGTCCATAAACTTGGCCAAAACTGATAACTAATTTAGCCATCCAGATTTGGTAACACCAAAATTTGGTCTAGTTTCTGTGTGCTACATTTGGGCACAAATTACATGCGCCTTATTCTCTTTTAGTGTCAAGAACACAAAATGCACATTCCCTACGGGAAATAAGAAGTCGCACTTTAGCAACTAATTTGGGAAAATGCGAGTGAATAAATCATTATTGTACAATAAGCTGTTATTTTATCCGAGTAGATGTACGTCAGCTATAACATGTGCATTCGCAATAAACAGACATGCACAAATATGCTCATTTATGATAATAAAAATAAAAAATTAGCGCACTATAGTTGCTATATGAGTCCTTTAATTTTTATTCTTTTTTACACTAATAAACACTATATTTTTGCATAATTTTTAAGAGTGCACATGTTATGCAGTTTTGTAAAAGTAAAGAAGATAAATGCACGGGGCAAATCCGCGTGCTGCTTCCTTGTACCTACGTTAATATAATTAACCGTGGTGCTAAGTATAACTTTTCTAACAAAAACGAACAAATCCCTAGAAGAATCGAACTCTTGCAACTTCCCAAGGAACATGCTTTATGTACATGGTTTGATGTTGGAGTTGTAGGACTCGGTGCGGACGTCAACGGTGACTCGCGTCATCCCCAGTCCCGGGCACGCAGCTAGCGAAGAAGAGGCTGTAGCCGTCGCCATGGCGCGTGGATGACAGGGAAGATTTTTGTCCAAGGCGCCGTTGCACCCGTAGTTCGGGGGGCTGGGTTAGGAGAGATCTCAGGCTTGGCGAGCGTGGAGGAGGCCTTGGCATCGGGGAGCGCGCGAGTCAGATGGCCACCGGTTTTGATGGACTTGGAATTGTGCGTGGGCTAGGCTGCAGTGGGCTGAGCCACATTCTGTAGCCCCGTAGGAGCAAGAGCAACCGAGCGAGATCAGAACACCCTTCTCTCAAAACAAAAAAGGACAGAACTACGCGGCGACCATACCCCAGCTAAGCCTTTGTAGCGACGGGCCGACAGCCCCGAGTCACTCCTCCGAGTTGGGCCGCTAACTGGGCCGATCGTGCGCGCGCGCGCCAGAAGGCGGGACTCTCCAGTGAAGCGCGTGGGAGTCTCTCCAGCAAAGCGCGCCGCATTTGCCCGCCAGAGCGGCCAGCCTGTCCACCCACCCCCTCCATCACGCAAACACTGCCTCATTCTCCCCTATCTTCTTCTTCCTCAAGTCATGTGCGGGAACAAAAATGGCAGATGTGGTCCCTCTTAATCCCAAATCAACATAACAAGAGAAGAAAAGCAGATCCTTTCAATAGCGAGGTAAGCACTATTTTCCCCAACAAACCCTATCATAATTGATCAAAAAAGCAACAAAAACTGACATCACTTAATCACAGAAAATTTGCACATTCTTCGGCTGTATGTCACCAAGCATCAAAAAGAAAGCACACATATAAATGTATACATGTTTTAGATAAGTAGGATATAAGTTATAGACCCCGTTTGTTTTTCCTTCACAACGATATGTGCAGATATCAGAACATCTTCCACAAAAACCTGCCAGCACCCACCAAACAGAGGACATCTGAGTTGCATTTATGTGATATCAGCTGCACCTCCCTAGCCTTGTCACTCAACCCTTCGAAAAAAAAACACATAGTTACTTCAGAAAAATGTCAACTGCACCTAATTTGAGGGTAAAAAAATAACAGACATGTATATAAATCTGATGACTAATAGTGCATGTTCATTGCAAAAGAAATTCCAGGTAAAGAAAAATGCATCTAGAATCCCAAAACCCTCAACAACTTGTTCACCCTAACCAATCTCATCTAGGTATGAATTTGACACCATTCCTTCATATACCACTCAGTTGTTATCTAGTTTTATATACTGTGTTACCGGGTTACATATACCAACCTACCATGTTACTATCTAACAGTTATTTGCCCCCCTCCCGCATTGTCAATGGCCATGACTCAACACCCCTGCAACACCAAGTGCTACTCATCAGGATGCCAGTTTTGAGGCAACACACGCATCTGCCATGGTAGTGCATGGTCCAGGAAACTCCAACTTGCATGCCACCACAGAACATACTTTGGATGGCTCTAGTGAACACACACCTCATCTTGCTCTTGACAACAACGGAAATGATGGTATTCCTGAAGTTATGTCTAGCCCGCAGCAGCCATTCAAGTTGATGAGATTTGACACTTTGGAGGAGGCAGAGAAACACTACAAGGTGTATGCCAGACGCAAGGGTTTTGGGGTAAGGTATGACTACAGGAGGAAGTCTGAAGTTCATGAAAAAATTACCAGGGCTTCACTAGTGTGCCACAAAGCTGGCAAAAATGCAACAGACAAGGAGGACACGCAAAAACCCAAACCAATCTTGAAGCAACGGCGGAAAAGCACTACTGTTAGGACAGATTGCACTGCCCGGATGATTGTGAAACACCAGAATAACAGTTGGTGTGGTGACTGAGTTCAACGATGACCACAATCATCCCCTCATAGCCAAATGGTCATTAACTGGTTATCTACGATCACACCGACACATACCAGATGATGAGAAAGAATTCATCAAGATGCTTCACGCATACAATTTGGAGACGAGCCGTCAAATGCAAATACTAGCAGAACTATATGGCTGTCTTGACAATATTCCATACACAGTGAAAGATGTTGCCAACTATAGAGCATCATTGCGTCTTGAGCACCGCCTCACGGACATGCAAGTTACAATGACATACTTTGAAAAGATGAGAACTGAGGACAAGGACTTCTACTACAAATTTCAGTTGGATGATGAAAACAGGCTACAGAATCTATATTGGATTGATGGTGCAGCTAGAAGAGCATATAAATTTTTCAATGATTGTATATCATTTGATACCACATACATGACTAATATCTACAAGATGCCATGTGCCCCTTTTATTGGAATAAACAGCCATGGACAGTCAATACAGTTTGGCTGTGGGTTCTTGAGGAATGAGCTCACAACAAGCTTTGTGTAACTGTTTGAGACATTTCTTGAAGCAATAGGGGTTTACCACCAGCCAACATAATTACAGACCAAGATTTTGCAATGAGAAATGCAATAGACCAGGTGTTCCCAGCTGCAAGACATAGAAATTGCCGCTGGCACATAATGAAAAAGGCGACTGAAAAACTTGGATCTTTTTTTGGTCGTAGGCCACAGCTACATGCAGAATTTGAAGACTGCATAAACAACAGTCTGTCTATAGAAGAATTTGATCAGAAATGGAACAGCATGATACAGAGACAAGCAGTCGGAGACAATGAAGAGCTGGCCATCTTTTCGACAGGAGAAGCTGGTGGGTGCCCGCCTACTTCACACACGACTTCTATCCCTTCCTCCAGTCCACCCAGCGTAGTGAGGGATTCAATGCTGTCCTAAAGAAGTATGTGAACCCCCAAACTCTATATATGAATTTGTGCAACAATATGCCACAATACAAGAGAAAATTATGACAGCCGAGGACAAGCAAGAGGCCGATACAGCCATTACTGTGCTTGGCACATGGTGCAGACACCCAATTGAAGTTCAGATGGCAAAGGTGTATACTAGAACATTTACTACAGATTCCAGGCAGAAATGCATTCGAGCATGTCATATAATTGCCAGCACATAGGCAACAACATGTACTTGCTGATTTCTATAGTGGGTTTTGTACCACAGTATGGAACAAGAACCTACCAAGTTGCTGTAGATGTTCAAAACAGGGTGTACAGCTGCCAATGCTGCAAATTTGAAAGGGATGGGATACTTTGCTGCCACATTCTGAAAGTAAGTGGAAATGTATACCTTCCAGCTACCAGGGATACAAAGTGTGCTCACTGTGTTTTCTCTCTTGCATTGCAGGTGATGCTGCAGTTAGGTGTGACTGAGATGCTGCAACCATATGTGCTAAAAAGGTGGACATGGGATGCAAAGGAGATGTTATATGACCCAGAAATTCAACCAGCTGTTCAACAACACAAAATGCCCGACGAGTCTAGGATAAGGATGAGGTTAGCAGTTATGTGCAGTCAATTCACAAAGCTAGTGAGAGAAGCATGTGTCTCAGAGGACGGCATACGAATAGCAACTTCACACATGAAAGAAATGAAGAACGAGCTCGCCACACTAAAAAGGAGTCAGCAAAGGATGAGAGCGAGAACTGCTACTGCTGCTCTTGCAAGTACACCTGCTCCTGTTGTTGCCCCTGATGCAACCACATATGCTGCAGCTCCTACCTCCAGTACAGCGGCTTCACATGCATCTAACATAGGGACAGTCAGGGACCCCCCAAAGTCCAACACAAAAGGGCGGAAGAAGATGAAAGCATATAAACACCCGCTAGACATTGTTGTGAAGGAGAAAAGAACATGCAGACTCTGTGGTTCAAAAGAACATGACGAACGCACGTGCTCACAAAGGGCATCGTTTGCACCTACGAATACAATGTGACCCTAGACCATTTCACCATATTAATTTTGTCTTGTAATACTTGCGCATGCAACTATGTACTGTTCTGAGCCGGCTTACTGCCTAATGGTCAATTACCATGATATACAATCTCAAATACCGCTTAAAAATATACGAGTTGCCATGATTTATATTCTGGATTACCACTTAAAAATTCGAATGACATAGCATCTAGTGCACTGATCGAAAAAAACAAATTCAGGATGCAAAAAGGTGCAGGGGGAATGTACCTTAACACATATTTTTGTCGAGATGTTCTCTCCATAGCTTTACTTGATTGTGTGGAGATGATAACCAATTATACACCATCACCTTCTTTAGGTTTGCAATCTGCTGTTGGCGCACATCAGGGAACTGTTGTCCATCCAAAAGTTCAATAAACTTCAGCATAAAAAAAACCGCAATCCGTCCTATATAGAACAAACAAATAAACATAAAAATGCTCAGATGAAAAAATTAAACATGACACTTAAGTCTTAGAAACAAACACATAGAGACAATAAAGTACAAGCGATACTCACGAGTTGGTTTGTTTTGGCACATTGATGACCTCAAGCTTGTACTCTTCGATCTGCACCCTGAACTTCCCATAGTACACCTGCCATGCTGCCTTGATTCTCTTCATGACTTCTGTAGCGTGGGCCATAAGTCCACTGTCAGATGCACCACGTAGAGAGTCAAGCACCTCGAACCTTTGTGCTACCAAGTTAAGGCACACCAAATACCAATGAGATGGATCCATCACTCCAGTCCCAAGTTTTTGCAAGACTGGAAACATGATCTGGTACCAAAAGCATAAAAAAGAAAATGTAATTATCAGAATTCCTGACTGCAGCTACCACTTAAAATGCATTAACTTACCAAAATAAATTAAAAAAGCATAGCTGAGTGTAAAAGCACAAACTTACTAGTTCTTGGCAACTCAGAGCAAAGTCCTCACGTCTTTCAAATTCCAATGCAATAAATTTCTTATCTATATGTCCTTCAAGCAAGAACTTTGTGATCAAAAATGAAAAAACAATCTTCTTTTCTACCTTGTGATGCTCATTGATATAATAAATTCCAATTTCGGTAACACTGTTGGATAATTCACCCCTAGGCTTCATAGATTCAGCCAATTCCTCGGTGCATACCCATGTTGGAGGATATTGAATAAGTTTCATTCTGGTGATGCATGAAAAAAAATAGATAACATCAGATCGCGAGCAAAAAGGAATAGAAGAAAAAACAAAAAAATATACTAGCAAGTGAGTGGGTTTTTACTTCTTGATCCTTGACCCCTTTGCATTCTTGGCACTGAGCTTAACCTTTTTGTATACATCTTCATGTTTGTCAGTAACATTCACCTGTAGAAAAAATGATCAAAAAAGAAAAAAAGAATAAACTTCTCAAGATAACTGGCTAAGATTACGAAGTTTACTGCATATACTTACTAGACTATATAAAACAAGAACAGAACAATAATGACGACCTCAGAACTGTCAAATGGAGAGAGCTTGAATCTGGATGCTTTCTTTACTCTGCCTTTGCGGGGCTGTGGCTTCGGCATAGTGCTTTTGGCAGCAGCTGATCCCAGCTCGTGTGACACAGCACAAGTGGCAACTACCCCTCTGCATTTTTCTTTTGCTTCTTTCTCCATTTGACTGAGTGCCAAATTTGTTTCTTCATCAATCTCATCAATCTCCCCAGCAAAAAATGCTGATAACATATCGATGCTTCCTGCTGAGGGCATCCTATTTGCTTTAGCTAGTTCTACATAAAAAAACAACATCGAGATGATAGTTTGCAAAAAAAAGGACACATAACAAAAACATACTACATAAAAACAAACACTAATAAGGTTCTAGTATCCCAGTTATCACATTGTCATCCCATGGTTACCACGCATACTAATAAACAAAAAGAATACCTTCAGAGGGTGCCCATGCTAGTGGCATCACATCATTGGGTGATGGCAGCATTATTATAACTCGTCCATCATCCCTGCTGGGTGGCGTAGGTGTCAAACCAAGGGAGAACGGTGGGGGTGTAAACATCCCAGGACGATTGTCTCTTGAGCTGCCTGAACATGATGCTGCAATTCCGCTACCAGTTCCCGAATCTGCAGTGATAGAAGGAGAGATCACAATGCCCGTGCTGGCATCAGTGCCTTTTGTGTGTTCTGCAGCATCCTTGTCAATCTGTCCCTCTGACAATAACAAGGATTCCCTTGCTTCTTTCTGACCAATACCCAACTTCCTTACTGTATCTGATAATCCACTGACAAGCTCTTTAATCTCAATTGGTACATTCACTGGCCTCATACCACCTTCCAATGCCATGTTCACCCTTCCGATGACCTCTTTAGCCCATGCTGATGACTTAACTGGGCAGCCGTCATAACTGGTTTTGGAAGGTCCTTCCACAACATTGACATTAACTGTTGGTGACAGCATAATAGCCCTACTTATGCTGCCACCTTCACGCATACCTCCTTCACATGGATCAACATCTGCTGTGGGTGACAGGACGATGGCCTTGCTAGCAGCACTACCATCGCTGCCAGCTCCATTAGCATCTGTAATTCCTCTGCTTCCAGCTTTTCCCACTGCCACACCTCTGATCGCTGCAGGTGTACTGATTTCAATAGGCTTGGACTTACTCCCAAGCCTAGCTACAGCTTGAAACCCTGCAAGACGGGGTGACCTCCTTGGTGATTGTTTTTAACCAAGCTATGGACAGGTGAGTGAACATTTTTCCTGTTACATTTCAAAAGATGGCATGACATAACAGTTGCCAAGATAAAAAACTACAGTTACCGACATAACGTCAAGCATTAGCCAGAATATTATTCTAGGATGACCGGATATATTAGGCTGGACCAACAGAAAAAAAAATCATATAATGACAGGGGCACAAATGGGTCTGTGTTTTGTTACTTTTCATATAGTTACATCCAAAAAGGCAAAAAAGGTGAATCTTAGAAAGAAAAAAATAAAAAAATAAATGTTACCTTTTAGGGATCATTTTGCAAGAAGGCACAACAATTGGAGCGGTGTCACTCTTCTTCTTTTTGCTTCTGGTGATACATCATAGCTATCCTTCAGTAGCCCAAGCTTTTTTGCAACTAAGTATTTTATCTCATTATGAACCCCTTCTGTGCCTGGTAGTGCATCTTCAACCCTGTGCCTTCTTTCATTCCACTCAAAGTCTGTGCGAGATCAGATGCGCTTCCCTCATTATACACTGCAAACCCTAGCTATTATCCTCTGATTCAGCATGCTCCCCCACCAACGATGGGCATGAGGCAGGACACTCCTCATAGGGACCTGATGATAAAGACAATTGGGACAAAAGTAAAAGTAGAAAATCATCATGGGGCTCTGTGATGTTAACCACACCTTCTCCACCATCGTCCTGACTCATCTGGCCGCCTCCAACACCTACGGTTGCAATCCCATCATAGACACCGGCGGTCTCATCCTCATTGTTGCTAGACCTGCCAAGACCATCTGCACAACCTCCAATTTCCTCAGACTCCCCCTCACTGTCCTCATTGTCTGTCCCATCATCCTCACCCTCGCTCTCCTCATTGTCTGTCCCATCATCCTCCCCCTCGCTGTCCTCATTGTCTGTCCCATCATCCTCCCCCTTGCTGTCCTCAATGTCTATCCCATCATCCTCCCCAGTGTCAGATCGAGCGCTTTGACGACTCTTCTGCCCCACTGCACTAGAACGAGGTGTAGATGTACCTCTGCTAAATGCAGAGACCTTACCAAACATCCTGCCAACAGATGCACTGCCTGTTGGACCCATTGTTGTCCACCCTTGCACAAGTGTGCTAAGCAATCCACCTAAACCTGATGCAATGTTTCCCATCAAATCAACAACCTTTGCACGTTCCTGCAATTAAAACAAAAAACAGAAGGTGTGAAGAAGGGTCAATGTTCAGTCTACTTTACCTGTTCAGGGCAACTAGGGTCAATGTTGACATTCATCCATTGCTCAAACCCAGCAGGTCCACCAAATAAACTCATGTTTACAGCAAATGCAGGTTTCAACTGCTTGCATACACTGACAAAAAAGCAAAGGAAATAAAAAGGGAACGATAAGTTCCCATATTCACAACAATAAGCAAAAATATATAACCTTAAAAAAGTAACTCCCTATTAAGTGGTAACTCGTGACAACAAATTTGGTGCCCCCTCAACATCATAAATTGGTAACCCTTACCAACAAAAACAGGTACCTCAAAAAACATAATGTGGTACTCTCTCCAACCAATATGGTATCCTCAACACCATTAAAAAAGGGTAACTCATTATTAACCAACACGATAGCTGCTAGGCGACGCTCGGATCCCATATTCACAACAATAAGCAGAATATATAAACTTGATACAACATGTCACCATTGATTTGCAACAACCTGCTACTTGATACAAAAATTATGAGCAATTCACACCATTGATGCAGAGTCTAAGCATTGCATTGTTTTTCCATGTTTTACCACTTCGGATAGCAAAAAAAAGAAGTTTCAAAACAACCTAACACCCCCTCATAACCATTAAAAAAAGTAACACCCTATTAAGTGGTAACTCGTGACAACAAATCTGGTGCCCCTCAACATCATAAATTGGTAATCCTTGCCAACAAAAACAGGTAACTTCAAAAAACATATTGTGGTAACTCTCTCCAACCAATATGGTATCCTGACCACCATTAAAACGGTAACTCATTATTAAGCAACACGATAGCTGCATGACCACCTCCCCCACCATATATCAACTTGACTAAAAACCAAACCTGCCAAAACCCCACCGATGAACTTGAAAAGAAACAAAAAAATTACACAAAAAAAATCTAACCTCCAATCTCCCGAATGATTGAGCATCGTCACACTGTACATCCAAACCAGTGATGTGCTCTATAGCTTCTTTTGTTCACACATTGACCCTGAATTGGCCATCACCAGTCCTATCTCACTCATGTTGCACTCTAGTGAATCTATATAACGTAACTAAAAAGAAGATAAACATATCATAAGATCATGAGGAAAAAATTAATAGAAAAACAGAGATTGTTATAGAGAAAAAATGCTTATCATCTCACCATCACGTATAATACACAACCCTTTTTACACTTTGCTTTCGAAAGCTGCTCATGCAGCTGCTCCAACACAAAACCACACAAATTCAGATGATTCACATTGCCAATGTTTTCCTGAAAAAAAGAATTTCTCATGTAGTCCAAAAAATAAAAACTCAAAACAAAAAACAAGGTACCAAATTACCAAAATAGGATAGCACTTGTTGCTGATTTTGTTGGCAGTGGTTGGGGCAAATAGCATCCACAGCCTCTTGAAAGTGTCATCCGCTTGTCTATAATCTATTGGAATCCTAGCAACTATTGTAACCTTTGGCCGGTGCCATCACTGGGGAACAAACTCTCGGATATGCTTGCCTCCAAATCAAAATCCTCACATATTTTACCTTTTCAATCCCACGTGGGATACCCAAGATGTCATGCACGGACTCCTCTGTCAACGGAATACTGCCGCGACCAGGAATGACAAAGGCGCGTGTCTTTGGATTGTACAAACTTGTAAGCCATGTAATTAGTGGGTTGTGAAGATTGTCACACTTTATATCCAGAAGGCTTGACAAACCCATCTCAGAAATCAAATTCTTCTGCTCAACGGTGAGGTGTTTGTATAACTTCACAATAGCAGCAGGTGACGCTCAGTTCCTCTCAACAACAAGTACCTACAGCACAAAAAACATATCTGATAACTGTAGACAACTAACAGGGTAAATGGTGCAACACAAACTGGTTATTGATACATAAGTAACAGGGTAAAGCAAGTACGGTAACTCTACACAATTAACATGATAACTTATAAAAAAGAAACTGGTGACTCAGACATAATTACACAGCGTAACCTTGCGCCTTTTCATTCCATCCGATCTTTTACCCCTACGATTGCCATCATCTTGAGCCTTCTTCCTTCTTGCCATTGTACTTACTGCACATAATGCGAACTAATTTTACCATGCAAACACATCATTACATAGGGGTTAAAAACGAAGAAAAAACATGCAGCAACATATATGTACCACCATCATACCACACACAAAAAATACACCCACACCGTCGTCCCTCCACCCCCCACACTATGCTCGATGTTGATCACGTCTTCTCCCCCCCCCTTCAACCCCCACGCCTCCAGCACGTCCGAACAAAAATGATACGAGCATTGATGGCAACCCATCACACATCATCATCTCTGAAAAAAATCACGGTCCTCGTCCTCTTTCAGAAATTTAAAACATGAACAAAACCCCCCAAAAAAAAACAGTCTAAACCCTAAAACCCACACTCCTCGCAACAACAACAGAGATTGCTAACAAATCTCCACCTGACGGCGACTCTCGTACAAAATCCCGCCACAAAAAAACACATGCATCACCACCCTCCCGCACAAAAATCACATGAATCGCAGGAATTAAAAACCCTTCGATGAACACCATGAACGCAGTGTTGGCTCCACCCGCCCCCGCATGCCTACGACGATCGAGCGAGCGCCACTACCCATCCCCATCATCGATCTAGAAACCCTTTCCACCTACAACCGAATGCCCCATCTAAAAATCAACCTTGACCTTCATCTACCTTGCCACCCCCCTCTCCCACACAAAACACTTCTAAAACCGCCAAAATGCAGCACAAAAACGAGGAAGCGAACAGGGGGAAAAATGACTCACCATACACTCCGGCGAGCCGGCGACGAACGCTAGAAACGGCGACGGAAGAAAAAAGGAGCGAGAACCGCTTCTAGAAGTTATGACGGAGCGCCTCCCGAAATTTGAACAGTTCCCGTCGACGCCGCTGAAAGTAATCCGTCTCGCGCGGGACAAAACACCAGCGCTCACCTCTGTCCCGCCGTCCGAATCACGGGCGTAATCCAACGGGCAGTATCTCGCCCCACCGCTTGATCCAACGGATAAAATCCCGCGTCGTAACTTTGATCCGATGGACAATAACCCAACCGCATAGATCAATCCGATGGACAAAACACGGTTCGCTACGAGAGACATTCCAGCGCACGTGCCCCGGATAGATTTTCCGAAGAAAAAAAAGATCAGAACACCCCAAAATGGAGATGGATGTTATAAAGCTTAGCCATGAGACAGGGAGAGGATTCCTCTGTTTGGAAACGCATCAATTTTATAATAAACAGTTTGATTTTCATATAGGATCACTGTGATGCTTCCATAACGTGTATACGTGCAGAAGCACTGCTGGCCTAGAGAAAGCCTGAACATGGAGGCATTTTGGTTGTTTTGGCCCCTCCCGAGTGCTTTTAGCAATACTAAGCCCCCTCCCAATCGCAATGGCAATTTTGTCTCCGAGATTCCAAGAGCGCATTCGTACCGCCTACCGGCTCGGAGGAGCAACCTCGCTATAAAAGACAAGGCACAAACAATGATGAGAGCATATCTGCTGGCCCTGAATCAAGACTCGAGTATCTCCGTTGTCAGTCTGCTCCACATTGGTCAGCTCAAATACAATTCAGACTTAAGTATCAAAAGCATCAGGATTTCACTTTCAGAAAGACCAGCCAACAAAAGATTGATGTCCCACAGCTTCCAAAAGTATCACATCATATGGATAGTGACAATAAGATAAATATTACCTGAAAGCCAATAAGATAAAAATTACCTGTGCTATGATTTTACCTGGTAATGAGCCAAATAATGACTTTCTTTAGAACAAGAAACATAGTTGAGCCTTTAGAGAATGGGCACAACAAAAAGATTGCTCACACATGACATGATCTAGTGTTTTCCATGGTTTGAGATGAAGTACAAGTATGCATCAAGAAGCATGTCGACGAAATGTTATCCTGGGCCTTAGCAGTGACACCAAGTTTCCAACCTATGGTGACGCACGAACAAGCACGCCACCTTTGCAGAACTGTATCCCCCTTCTGTGTCAGTGATTCCCAGTAATCACCGGAACGTGTATCAGACTGAAGTATCAAAAGCATCCGAATTTCACTTTCAGCAAGACCAGCTAGCAAACAATTGCAACCCACAACTTCCAAATTATCACATCATCGGCATATGTGGATAATAATATACAAAATACCTGAAAGCCTACAACTTATGCTATGATTTTATCTGCCAATAATAACTTTCTTTGGAGCAAGAAACATAGTTTAGAAAACGAACATGATAACAAGGTAGCTCACAGATGATCCCATTGTTTGCATGGTTCAAGATGAATTACAGGTATGCATCAAGAAACAGGCCTCACCAATGACTCCAAGTTTCCAAACTATGATTGTCCGTAGATGCTCGTTTGGCGCATAATTATCTTAGCAACCAGACGGTGATGCACAAACAAGCACACCACCTTTGCAGAATTGTATCCCCCTTCCATGTTACTAATTCTCAGTAATCATCAGAAAGTTTCTCCAACAAACTAACAAATCTACTTGTCACAGAATAAGGCATCAATTAAGATATATTTATGAGTGCTCGCGATACCAATAAAATCATTTGCCATAAAGGAAATAGACAAAGGGGCACGAAGAAGCAAGCTCAAGACTTGCCAAAAAGACAAACAGGGATTAAATCCCCCCTAATTGGCAACATAAGCAATCCCATTATCCCCAGTCTCATCAGCAACATTTGAAGCTAAAAGAAATGAGTAGAAAAGAAGTGAAGACTTACCACAATACATACACAAATATAGGCTAAATCCTGCATATGTATAGTATGATCAAAGTCACAAGGACGAGAAATGAAACGGATAGGGCTGTACTCCCACATCATCATGTATCCCCTTCGACACTCTAGAGCTCAAACTCCTCCTCGCGGAGTGCCAGCTCTGCAGCTTCCTCCTCGTCATCATCAAGAGCAAAGTACTGGTTCCTCTCAGCCGGCTTGAACATGTAGAACATGAACATGTAGAATGCCATGGTGGCCACCTCCTCTGCTGCAACACTTACCCATCTGTACTTGTAGTTTGTGATTGTCTTGAGCGCATACACAATGATCCTAGTGAAGTACAAGTATCCAATAACGACAACATAGAACTGGCGGAAAAGCGTGAGCTTGGCGAGGGTTCGGGCCGCCTTGCCATCTGTCTTGGATGACTCCCGCAACGAACGCATTGACCACACAACCGGGAAGAGCACCGCACAGCAGCAAGCTACATCAACAAACAAGAAGATCTGGTTCCATGTTACCCATTCCTGCAAGAACGGCCCGGTCTCACCGACCACTGCTGCAGCAATGTTAGCTGCAACCTGCAACGGGATCACCGCCATGAGCACCTTCTTCTCCTTGTCCTGCAGGAAGGGCTTCAGGAATGACCACCCGGTCCCAATCAGCGCAATCACGGCGAATAAGATCACACCCTTCACAAGCTGGAACAGATAGAACATCACGTCCCACCCATGCGATGACCCCGTGATGCGGATGTAGTGCTGGTCCTCGGCCGCCGAGATGCAGTACAGCATACGGGCGGCGAGCAGGCCTGACATGAGGTGGTGGATGCGGTGCGCGGAGAGGCGATTGTGGTAGAGGGTGACGTACAGCCACCCGGCCAAGAACACGACGTAGCCGACGGCGAAGAAGGCATAGATCGTCGGGACGGGGGCCTGGCCGACGGAGAGGTAGTCCTTGGTGCCGTCCGGGTTGGTGTTGTACATGTCCGTGCGGACCTCCATGGTGACGGTAGTCTCGGGCGCGCAGTTGGCGAAGAAGAGGCTGTACTCGTCGGGGTGGGTGATAGGGAAGGTCTTGTTGTAGTGACCGCTGGCATCGAGTTCGGCGAAGCTGAAGAGCGGCGTGACGTAGCGGCTGGAGAGGACACATCGCGGGTTGGGGTCGGGGTTGGGGTTCAGATCCGTCGGCGGCGGCTGCTGCTCGTAGATGGCCTCGAAGAGCGCCTCGTCGGAGAGGATGAAGAACCCGAGCTGCGCCGGATCCGGCTTGGCGAGCTTGGAGGAGGCCGTGGCGCCGGAGACGGAGATGGACACAGAACCGCGGTGGGAGAACCCGAACTTCTCGAAGAGGATGGACGGGCGGGAGTCCTCCTTGAAGGACTCCTGCTTGATCTCCGCCGCCGCCGGACGGAGGAAGAATCCGGCGACGGCGAGGAGGAGGAGGAGGTGCGCAGCGGCTGAGGCCATCGCGGCGAGATCTGGGGGAGAGGGGAGGCGGAGTCGGGGAGGTGCGCGAACTGGCCAGACGGGTCGGGGCGGTGACTTTCCCTTGCAGCCTGTTTGGCAACGGGGGTAAGGGGAACTTGGAAGGGAGTTTATCGGATGATTAGAGATAGGAAGTTGATTCTTAGTCCTATTTTTGTTTGGTATATAATAAGAATCATTAGCGAGAATCTGAGAGGTAGTTATTTTCTCTTGTTGGTTAGTAGGTTTAGATATGGAAATAAAATGTATTATTATTTTATTGTCTATTTGTTAACACTCTGTCTGATTAAACATGCTTGAGCTGTTGTGTTGTAGTTTCTTGCTGCTCCCTTGTTCTGGATCTGCAAAGAGACAAGCTAAAAAACAATTTGTGCTGCAATCGAACAAGACGTAGACAGATGAATACAAAAAGGGAGCAGGTAGACCATAACATAAAAGAGTTGATATAGACATGCAAAGGAAAAATATGAAAAAAAATAGGATAAAGAAGTGCATTTGCCAGTGTATCAAATGAATCAACAAAACCTGGTCTCAGACGGAAAGAAAGGAGAGCAAGATAAAACATAAAAATGTACATTCAAGTTGAACATACTTATCTAGAAGTAATAGAGCACGACACTCAAGTGGATACGTAATAACGTGGTTTTAGCATTTAACATGAGTTCAACCGTGAACTACTCCAGAAATGCTGTATCAAATGATGACCATAGAAAAATAAATTGTCATCAAGCAAATGTTCCAACTAGTGACTTTAAAAGCATAACAACTATTACCATTCCTGCACTAAAAAACAAACTAACAATATTAGTTGAATTATAAATCCGAACAAGGACATTCATTTTTTTGTCACATCAAGTTACCAGTGAACAAACACCACTTTGTACTCGTCACACCTTTGTAAGAAAAGATTGGTCTATCTGACATCATGACCAATGACACAAACACACATGACAACTTCTTCAACAGTGAGACCAGGTAATTTCTGCAGAACATCAAGCAACTTGGTTCTACTGGCCGTTGCTTGCTCATGAATTTTAGCTTCATGCCTCAATGCCTTCTAGATATTATTCATGGTTTTTGCATTCTCCCGCTCTGCTTGCAAGAACTTTACAAGTGAATTAGACGCACAAGCCCCGACTCAACTGTATCATCTTCCACATACGTTCTCTTGCGGTCATGCTTAAAACCACCAGATGAGTTAGTGTTATCATATGCTTGAGCAACATCTTTCTTGGCATGTTCGCTAGTAGGTTGTGCACCTATCGTGTATTCACCTTCCGCCGCTTGCTCTCCAAGACCTTTAGCATCCCCTCCTTTAGCCAAATCACTAGCATAAACCTCACATAGCTTGTCAAAAGTGACCATAGGTTTCGTGTACATAGGACCTGCTCCTTCATAGAACTACAAAAGAACATAAATATTCATTAGAAACTGAATGATACTGGACAAAACAATGAAAGAAGACAACTTGATTTGCCAAATAAATGATAAGATATTGTACCTTTGCCCAAACCATATATGTCTCTCTATCTCCAGTTACTACGTTCTTCTCGTCATCCCATCCAAACCCACTACATTTTGCATAATTTCCAAAACATATGAAAGTTGCTTCTCCAGAATCTTCACTTTTGACTTGATTCGGGGATCAGCTTTCAAATTAGCATGTGGTACTTCTTTAGCCATTTCCTTCTCAATGTATGTAAGGTAGCCAGACTAGCGACCGGTGTCTACTTTCCAAGAAGAATCGTTCATTTCATAGAGAATAACAATGAGTAGCTTTTCCTCATCGGCTGTTCATGTTCTCTTGTCTCTCTTTATGGATTTTAACCTGCTCTCTTTTGACTTGGTACTATCCTAGTTTATTCAGATAACAATAAAATGTGTACACAAACAATAAAGATAATAATAAGTCATAAAGGAAATATAATATTCCCAAACTCTCCTTGCACAACAGAAAGTAAATGAAAAAAAATTATTATAGTATAAGGAGAAAACAAATAGTAATAGATAATGATTTTTCACAACCAGATAGTTGAATAAATATTTAAACTATGACACCTAACATGTACTAGTAATCGTGCACGTGCAAGGCACGTCTCGACTATTATAAATCAATATAAGCATCTCACAAACACAAGAAATATATTCAGACTTAAGAACTCATGCAACCATGTCAGCCATATAAAGCACATTAGGTATTTGAATTGGATGAGATCTAACCGGTTAGAAAACTGCATACATAACTGTTTTGTACCATGTCAGCATGAGTAATAAAACATCAACTACCAGATGTAGAACCTAGAGGGAATTGTACTACTTCTCTAGGTTTCAGATGATGAATACTTTGCCACAAAGTTTGTTATTGGAGTTGAGTATTAGGTTGCAAGAATTCAACATTTACTTTTGAAATGTGTATACCGGATGTTCCGACTCAGGAACCGGGTGTTCCAATGTTGCAAAATTTATGGCCACGTGCTTTCTAATGTATTAGAGTTTCGTCAATTTGTCTCGTAAAAATTGATGGAATTATTTTCTCGACTAACTTGGGTCAAGTGAAAAATTTATGCTCGGATCTGGTTTGCTTGTCTACTAGTGTGCATGGTTAATGAGTGCGACGGTGGTTCGGTCACGAGGATCGGGATAACCCCTGGAGGGCGGAGATGCAATCAAAGTGGTGGTGACGATATCAGGCGGCTCAAGACGGAGCCTTAGTGGACAAGGCAAAGGTGGAGACAAGATGTGAGGACCAAGTTGGTGCGAGGGCACTTTTGTAAAAATGCGGACACCACTGAAGCAAAATCAAAGAAATCACAGCGGCGGCCAACGATGCGGTTTAGGATTAGGCTTGCGGTGGTAGGAAGGTTTGAGGGTGGATAGGTGGCTTAGACCATTTGGGATGCGTGCTAAGTGCCCTATGCCCTTAAGTGGGCTTTAAGGTCCAAGTGGAGAGGGGTATGCCCCTTCCACTATAAATAGGAGATGGTGGGTTTGTTAAACCCTAATTTTTTGGACAATCCTTTGTAAGAGCTGCTCAAAAGAGCTTTGGCCTAAGATGATAGGCTTTTAAAACATCAAGAAATCAATACAAAAACAGTTCCAAGAAGATCCATGTGTTTCTCCATGTAGTTGTGAGTTTCTTCCCTTTTTGTTGTTTGGATTTTTGTTCTCTTACTTTTCCTGTGGATTGATTCTTGATATATCAAGTTAGTGATGGAGAGATCATACTTACCTTGATTCCATCCAAGCATATTCAAGAAATCGATCCTTTACTTCGTGTTTTGAGTTTGCTTGTAAGAAAAGTAAGAATGGGGATTTCATGATCAACTCGTTTGGAGAATTTTGTTTCTGAGATTTGAATGTTGGAATAGATTGCTAGGACATGTGAGAAGTCTCCATATTGATTGCATATCATAATTCCTCACGTGCACCTAGAAATCGATGGTTTGCCTTTGTTGGAAATATGCCCTAGAGGCAATAATAAAGTTGTTATTATTCTATTTTCATGTTCATGATTTAGTTTATGTTCTATGCTAGAATTGCATTGGTTCTTGAATATGAGATTCAGAGGAAAACCTAATTGCATGTGTGGAATAATAAACACCATTCAGATCCCTAGTCAGGCCTCTGGACTAGCTCATGTATTGTTGATGATCTTGTTTTCCTGATCATGGGCATTGTTAATGTAACAAGGATGCCGGCAATAATGGGAACACATTGTTAGGGTAACAATGGTGTTGGATAGACCCCCTTATGAGATACTGCGAGATCACTTCGTCAATATGTTGTCAGTATCTTCTCATGATGTGTTATCGTTTACTTGCGTCCTTAGACCATGAGAATATCATAGACCCGGATACCGGATGGTTGCTTTGGGGTCATCAAACGTTACTCCGTAACTGGGTAATTATAAAGGTGACTTCCAGGTACACCAGAAAGTATATCGTGGTTCTAGATATGTCAAGACTGGGATTTGCCCATCCGGCGATGGAGAGATACACTCTGGGCCCACTCGGTATTACGGTGTCCAGCATCGCCTGGCCAGGTATTGTGACTAAAAGGTTAGTCACGGGGATACCGGAATACGGAAACGAGAAAAGAGTACAAACCGGTAACGAGGATAACTAGGTATGGTGATCAAGGAGTTGATCACAGGGATACCGTCAAAGTCTCGTCTCGGGTTGTGTAACGTATCGTGAGGCAAAAGGAATTGTATGCGACAATACAAGGTTCGCTCGATAAAGATCTTCGATGATATGTGGGAGTCGTTATGGGTGTCCAGATCCCGCTGACGATTATTGACCGGAAGGTGTCCCGGACATGTCCACATATACTCGAACCTATAGGGCCACACGCTTAACGTTTTAGCGACATTTAGGAATGCTACGATTTATGGAGAACGAGAGAGAAGGGTTCCGAAAGTGTTTCGGATGATCTCGAAAGTGTTCCGGGAGGTCCCGGATGGTTCCGGTGATGTCCGGAAGTGTTCCGAAAAGTATTGGAAGGTTCTGAAAAGTATTGGAAGGTTCTAGAAGGTTCTAGAAATTCTAGAAGGTTCTGGAAGGTTCTAGAAATTCTAGAAGGTTCTAGTGGAGTTGGACTCCAACTCCAACAGGGTGTCCCTGCTGGAGTAGGACTCCACCTGCCTAGGGAGAGCTGCCCCAACCCCTATAAATAGAGGGGCAGGGCACCTCAAAGAGCATCCAGGCAGCCCCAGAAGCAGCCCTAAACCCTAGGCCGGCCATTTTTAGATTGGCCACAGCCTTCTTTTTCTCTCTCTTCTAGATTGGATCTAGTACAGCTGCCGGCGCGCTGCTGCTTCTCCTTCTCGTAGATCCCCGCTGTTCTTGTGTGCTAGTCCACACATTACTGCGGTGTCGCTGATCCGGTACGCGTGGATACCTCAGAGACATCGTATACTTCGGCGTTCGATCGGGCAAACTATTCGCGAGGAGATCGCTCTCGCGGCTGGGAGGTATAACCTAGCTGCGGGAGTCTGCGGACTTCATCGACATCGGTCAACTTCTCCGCTGCATTGACGTGATCGTCGAAGGTATGATCTCGTTGCCTGCACCTCGATAGTGATCTTGGGGTGGATTGTGCGCGGTAAATTTTTGTTTTGCGTAGCACGTTCCCCAACAGTGGTATCAGAGCGGTACTATGCGTAGTTGTAGGTACGACTAGAGCCTATGTGATATGCGGCATTGCACATATGATGTGCGGGGTGTTAGATGAGATCTACCACCGGATTTTCTTGTTGTTTCCCTCTCATTGCAAAATTTTGATCTCGGCGGCATCGTGAAATTTTCAGAGGTCCGACGAACCTTACGATCTTCGGATCGAGACATGCTAAGGATGACTTTGGTTTCACTTTAGTTGAGAAAGATAAATTTGCAATGAGCGGGCTTGTAGATGTGATCTACACGGGGGTCATGCGTATGACGAAGTTTAGTATGGGGTTCGAGATTTCCGAGTCTCCAATTCCAGACACCCCGACAGTTAAATAACTGCAAGAGCAATCATGCTTATGGTAACGTAGGTAGCAAACGATTTGCAACGTAGCCATAAAGCCACGTATTGTAGCATAAACGTTAGAGGCGTCTAACTTGTTTTTGCAGGGTATGCATGTGATGTGGTATAGCCTATGTGATGCAATGTGATTGTATGAGATGCAAAGTGTTTGTAATTTTAATTTTGTCATGACCTGCGTGTCATGAGTACGGCAATCGGCTGGAGCCAATACGATTGTCATTATTTATTGTATTGACCTACGCGTCAACTGGAAAGCCATGTAGTGCATTTATTTTATTAGCTATGTGATAGCAAATAGTTGTAATTGCAAGGACATGGTGGTGACAATCTTACATCGATGGACCTCGACGCTCCATCGTACGCGAAGAAGGAGTTCTCCGTCAAAAGATGTTGAAGAAGTCTTCTTCAACAAAAGGGGTTATACCATATCACAATAATTTAATTGCATGTGATGTTCATCCCTTTTATGCACCTTGTTTGATGCGTGGTAGATATTATTAAATAGGGTGATCCCTCACACAAATATCAAAGTAGTTAGTGTTCTTCCAAGTGTAGTACCGTCTGGAGTATTTGCCATTCTGAGGTGCGTCATGTCACATGGGTAAGATATGTTTGACATATATGAGGCGGGCGCGAACCGTTCGCGCAGCAGAGCACTCGGTTGTCTTGACGAGCTTTGCAAGATCGTCTTGGGCTCGGAACACACCCATCGAAAGATGAACAAGAGTCATATGGGATATGATTGGCATGTTGACCTACCAGTCTCGTTATTCCATCATCAGTGATGTCACATCAATGGTGGAGTAAGTGAGT
The DNA here is from genome assembly GCA_019208055.1 of Stipa capillata. NCBI lineage: Eukaryota > Viridiplantae > Streptophyta > Magnoliopsida > Poales > Poaceae > Stipa > Stipa capillata. The sequence continues at coordinate 161,589 of JAGXJF010004441.1, forward strand.
CGTGGATCTTGAATCACTAATAATCAATTATGAGGGATATTGGTTTTAGTGGGAGCTTACTCTAATTAAGTGTTAATTTGAGTTGCTTTAATCATGAACAATGTCTAAAGTGTATTTGTTTTTAAGTTGTAGATCTATGGCACCCGTAACCACCTTTCCACTATGCGCGTTGCTTGAGAAAGAAAAACTGAATTTATCTGGGAAACAACTTTACGGACTGGTACCGTAATGTGAGGATTGTCCTCAAGAGTGCCAAGAAGGACTGTGTCCTATCGCAAACTCTCGGTGAACTCCCCGCTAACGCTACGGATGATGAGACTCGTATCTATCAATCTAAGAGCGATGATTCCATTGCAGTACAGTGTATCATGCTTGCCTCCATGGAACCTGATCTTCAAAAGCGTTTTGAGAATTGGGCTGCTTATGAGTTAATCCAGGAGCTGAAAGCTTTGTTTCAGAAGCAAGCAAGGACTGAAAGATATGAGATATCCAAAGCCTTGTTTGAATGCAAGATGGCTGAGGGCAGCTCAGTGAGTCAGCACGTACTCAGATTGTCTGGGTACGCGCAAAGGTTGGATGCGCTAGGTTTTCCAATCTCCCAAGAGTTGGGCACTGATCTTGTTCTTGCTTCCCTCCCTCCGAGCTATAGTAGCTTCATCATGAACTACAACATGAATGGGATGGAAAAGAGTATGGGTGAATTGTTCACTATGCTTAAAACTGCTGAAAGTGGAATCCAGAAGGACGCCAATCATGTGATGATGGTGAATAAAACAACCAACTTCAAGAAGAAGGGCAAGTCTAAGAAAAAGGGCAAATCCAAGGGTGCTAGTATGACTGACACGCCTAAGAAGTCCAAGACTGGCGCCACTTCTGATGTTGAGTGCTTCTTCTGTAAAGAGAAGGGACACTGGAAGAGGAACTGCAAGAAATATCTGGCAGAAAAGAAGAAGTCTGGAAAGTCCAGCTCAGGTATGAGTGTCATACATGTTATTGATGTATTCCTTGCTGGTCTGCAATGTAATTCTTGGGTATTGGATACCGGATCGGTTGCTCATATTTGCAACTCGATGCAGGAACTACAGAGGCCTAAGCGACTGGCAAAGGATGAGGTGACGATGCGCGTCGGGAACGGAGTAAAAGTTACTGTGCTCGCCGTCGGTGTCCTACCTCTACATTTATCTTCAGGATTTATATTAGAGCTTAGTAATTGTTACTATGTTGCGGCCTTGAGCAAAAACATTATTTCTGGATCATGTTTGTTGCAAGACGGTTATTCGTTTAAGTCTGAGAACAATGGTTGTTCGATTTATATGGATAATATGTTTTATGGCCATGCTCCCGTTGTGAATGGATTATTTATTATGAATCTTGATGGTAATACACACATCCATAACACTGACGCTAAACGTCGCAAGATAAACGATTTGAATTCCACTTATTTGTGGCACTGCCGTTTGGGTCATATTGGAAAGAAGCGCATGAAGAAACTCCATTGTGATGGACTTTTGGAGTCATTTGATTATGAATCATTTGACACTTGCGAGGCTTGTCTAATGGGTAAAATGACTAAAACGCCGTTCACAGGCCACGTAGAACGGGCGACTGACTTATTGGAGATCATACATACGGATGTATGTGGTCCAATGAGTATAGCTGCACGCGGTGGATTCCTCTACTTCATTACCTTCACGGATGATTTGAGTAGATATGGGTATATCTATTTGATGAGACATAAGTCTGAAACCTTTGAAAAGTTCAAAGAATTTCAGCATGAAGTAGAAAATCATCGTAACAAGAAAATCAAGTTTCTGCGATCAGATCGCGGAGGGGAGTATTTGAGTTACGAGTTTAGCGAACATCTGAAGAGTTGCGGAATTGTTTCACAGCTTATGCCTCCCGGAACGCCACAGAGGAATGGAGTGTCCGAGAGACGTAATCGAATCTTGTTGAACATGGTAAGATCGATGATGTCATTAACTGAACTGCCATTGTCTTTTTGGGGTTATGCTTTAGAGACTGCCGCTTTTACACTAAATAGAGCACCATCTAAATCCGTTAAAACGACACCATATGAGATATGGCATGGGAAGAAACCCAACTTGTCTTTTCTTAAAATTTGGGGATGCGATGCATATGTAAAGCGTTTACAACCAAATAAGCTCGATCCCAAATCGGATAAATGCTTCTTTGTTGGTTATCCCAAAGGAACTGTTGGGTATTCCTTCTATCACCGCACCGAAGGCAAAGTGTTTGTCGCAAAGAACGGTGTGTTTCTCGAGAAAAGTTTCGCAAAGTGAGTGGGAGGATAGTGCAACTCGATGAGATTGGTGAATCTTCGTCATTAGGTCAAAGTGATGCAACGCCGGAAGTGGTTCCGGAGTTTCCCACAATGACTGATACGGAAGCCCCTACATGTGATGTAGAGACTTTGGTCGAGCCAGCAGCTGAACCACGAAGGTCTGGTAGGATTCGCACGAAACCACAGTGGTTTTCGGACGAGGTATTGTTGTTAGACAACGATAAGCCTGCGACCTATACGGAAGTAATGATGGGCCCTGACTCCGTTAAATGGCTAGACGCCATGAAATCCGAGATAGAATCCATGTACGAGAACCAAGTTTGGAACTTGGTGGACCCTCCTGAAGGCGTGAGGCCTATCGAATGTAAATGGATCTATAAAAAGAAAACAGACGCGGATGGGAATGTATACATCTATAAAGCTCGACTTGTCGCAAAGGGTTTCCGACAAGTTCAAGGAGTTGACTACGACGAGACATTCTCTCCCGTAGCGATGCTTAAGTCTGTTCGGATTCTTCTAGCGATTGCTGCATATTTCGATTACGAGATATGGCAAATGGATGTCAAAACAGCGTTCCTGAATGGGAAGCTAACCGAGGACGTGTATATGATACAGCCCGAGGGTTTTGTCAATCCAAAGGATGCTGGAAAGGTATGCAAACTTCAGAGATCCATCTATGGACTGAAGCAAGCATCACGGAGTTGGAATCTTCGCTTTGATGAAGTGGTCAAAGGGTTTGGCTTCATCAGGAACTGCGAAGAGGCTTGTGTTTACAAGAAAGTAAGTGGGAGCGCAATAGCATTTCTAATACTCTATGTGGATGACATATTGTTGATTGGGAATGATGTATCTTTTCTTGACAATATTAAGACTTCGTTGAAAAATAGTTTTTCAATGAAAGACTTAGGCGAGGCAGCATACATATTAGGTATAAAGATCTATAGAGATAGATCAAAGCGCCTAATAGGGCTAAGCCAGAGTACATATATAGATAAAGTACTGAAGAGGTTCAGTATGGAAAACGCCAAGAAGGGGTTCTTGCCGATGTCGCATGGGAAAAGTTTGAGCAAGAATCAGTGTCCTTCGACAACTGATGAGCGAGAACGCATGAGTAAGATTCCATACGCATCCGCGATTGGGTCAATCATGTACGCCATGATATGTACACGACCAGATGTGTCCTATGCTCTAAGTGTTACGAGCAGATACCAGAGTGATCCAGGTCATGATCATTGGACAGCAGTGAAGAATATCCTAAAGTACCTGAAGAGGACTAAGGATATGTTTCTCGTATACGGTGGTGACGAAGAGCTCGTTGTAAAGGGTTACACCGACGCCAGCTTTGTCACAGATCCGGACGATTTTCGATCTCAATCAGGCTTAGTGTATACACTGAACGGTGGCGCAGTGAGCTGGAAGAGTTCCAAGCAGGACACTGTGGCGGATTCTACAACGGAGGCTGAGTATATCGCCGCTTCAGAAGCGGCAAAGGAGGGCGTTTGGATTAAGAAGTTCGTCACCGAGCTTGGTGTGGTTCCGAGCGCGCTGGATCCTATGGAGCTCTATTGTGACAATAGTGGCGCCATAGCTCAGGCCAAGGAGCCAAGGTCCCACCAGAAGTCCAAACATATACAACGCCGATTCCACATCATTCGTGAATTGGTGGAGCGTGGAGACGTAAAGATATGCAAAATACACACGGATCTGAATGTGTCAGATCCGCTGACGAAGCCTCTACCACAAGCAAAGCATGAGCAACACCGGAATGCCATAGGTGTTAGGAGCTTAAGCATTGGCTAGATTATTGACTCTAGTACAAGTGGGAGACTATTGGAAATATGCCCTAGAGGCAATAATAAAGTTGTTATTATTCTATTTTCATGTTCATGATTTAGTTTATGTTCTATGCTAGAATTGCATTGGTTCTTGAATATGAGATTCAGAGGAAAACCTAATTGCATGTGTGGAATAATAAACACCATTCAGATCCCTAGTCAGGCCTCTGGACTAGCTCATGTATTGTTGATGATCTTGTTTTCCTGATCATGGGCATTGTTAATGTAACAAGGATGCCGGCAATAATGGGAACACATTGTTAGGGTAACAATGGTGTTGGATAGACCCCCTTATGAGATACTGCGAGATCACTTCGTCAATATGTTGTCAGTATCTTCTCATGATGTGTTATCGTTTACTTGCGTCCTTAGACCATGAGAATATCATAGACCCGGATACCGGATGGTTGCTTTGGGGTCATCAAACGTTACTCCGTAACTGGGTAATTATAAAGGTGACTTCCAGGTACACCAGAAAGTATATCGTGGTTCTAGATATGTCAAGACTGGGATTTGCCCATCCGGCGATGGAGAGATACACTCTGGGCCCACTCGGTATTACGGTGTCCAGCATCGCCTGGCCAGGTATTGTGACTAAAAGGTTAGTCACGGGGATACCGGAATACGGAAACGAGAAAAGAGTACAAACCGGTAACGAGGATAACTAGGTATGGTGATCAAGGAGTTGATCACAGGGATACCGTCAAAGTCTCGTCTCGGGTTGTGTAACGTATCGTGAGGCAAAAGGAATTGTATGCGACAATACAAGGTTCGCTCGATAAAGATCTTCGATGATATGTGGGAGTCGTTATGGGTGTCCAGATCCCGCTGACGATTATTGACCGGAAGGTGTCCCGGACATGTCCACATATACTCGAACCTATAGGGCCACACGCTTAACGTTTTAGCGACATTTAGGAATGCTACGATTTATGGAGAACGAGAGAGAAGGGTTCCGAAAGTGTTTCGGATGATCTCGAAAGTGTTCCGGGAGGTCCCGGATGGTTCCGGTGATGTCCGGAAGTGTTCCGAAAAGTATTGGAAGGTTCTGAAAAGTATTGGAAGGTTCTAGAAGGTTCTAGAAATTCTAGAAGGTTCTGGAAGGTTCTAGAAATTCTAGAAGGTTCTAGTGGAGTTGGACTCCAACTCCAACAGGGTGTCCCTGCTGGAGTAGGACTCCACCTGCCTAGGGAGAGCTGCCCCAACCCCTATAAATAGAGGGGCAGGGCACCTCAAAGAGCATCCAGGCAGCCCCAGAAGCAGCCCTAAACCCTAGGCCGGCCATTTTTAGATTGGCCACAGCCTTCTTTTTCTCTCTCTTCTAGATTGGATCTAGTACAGCTGCCGGCGCGCTGCTGCTTCTCCTTCTCGTAGATCCCCGCTGTTCTTGTGTGCTGGTCCACACATTACTGCGGTGTCGCTGATCCGGTACGCGTGGATACCTCAGAGACATCGTATACTTCGGCGTTCGATCGGGCAAACTATTCGCGAGGAGATCGCTCTCGCGGCTGGGAGGTATAACCTAGCTGCGGGAGTCTGCGGACTTCATCGACATCGGTCAACTTCTCCGCTGCATTGACGTGATCGTCGAAGGTATGATCTCGTTGCCTGCACCTCGATAGTGATCTTGGGGTGGATTGTGCGCGGTAAATTTTTGTTTTGCGTAGCACGTTCCCCAACAACCTTTTCTTTCAATCTTTAGGGTAGTTTGGAGAGAGTTGAGAAAAGATGGTTTTTTAGGTGAAACAAATTGTGATTAACTCTTGATCTAGCATCACAATACCATTCTCTAACTTCCTGCAAAGTTTCATCGAATTTTGTTGGACGGCTTTTTGAACTAGAGCGAAAGTTGCATCAATTTTCTGTGTTCTGAAAATCAAAATCCGAACAGTCTGGATTTCACCCTGAGGGTCTGGATAGTACTCTTGGTCTTACAGTAGGTTTCCGGACTGTCACCCGGAGGGTCCGAATTGATCCAGATTTGCACTGTTGTTGCTTCAGACGTTCACTATTTTGGCCATAACTTTTACGTCCGGACTCGGAATTCAGTGATCTTGGACTTGTTTCGAAGCTATTGACGAGCTCTACATCACCAAGGATTTTTGGGGGTTTTTTTTTGCTGAATTTCACTCTGATCATACTAGTCCTTATGTGACCTTGTATGTGAAGGTTAGGACCAAGAAATTTGAAATCTACATTCAACCCCCCCTCCCTTGTCGGAAGCCATTGATCCAACACCAGACATAAGTAGGACGAACTAAACAATAGCAGAATGACACTACACCCCAACTTTACTCTCACTATCTTATTGTAATAAAAGTATCGACATCTCAAATGATTTGAAATAAATAGTCATCCTCTCTGACATTGAACAACAGAAAAGCCCCAAAGCTGGATTATAATTTATTACCAAAAGATCAAACAAAAAGGTCACAAATAGATTTTCCCGTAAACGTATCTAGATTTGAAATCACTTTGCTAGACATATTTGATCATATTTGATCTATCCTTAATTAAATAAATAAGTTCAAGCGTCTTAGAATAAATTGCGTAAGATAGACTCCATACGTGAAAAACCAAAAATTGGCTCATGACCTTCTACATTCAATCGAATCCAATAACTTATTCAGATTACTATCTCTGGTGGCAACTATATCAATATCACGAGCTCCAACAAAAACCATAGCTCCTATAGATCACACAAAATCCAAGAAGCCAATTGCACGTTCTTTTTTTCACCCCTGTTCTTCGTGGTTCCTATCGATCTCAAACTCCATATCACTTGCTGTCCTCATGGCACATGGTGGAGATGCAAAGGATGGCGATGTTGGTGCATGGAGATGAATCCGAGGAGGAGGGTGGCATCAGCGCACAGATGAAGACATAACCTATTCTCAACTCTCAACACAATGCATTAATTCGGATGTAGTACTTGAAGTGGTTAAATAAACTTCTTTATGAAATCATGTTTCAACTCTACTTCTGCAGGATCATTTCAAATTATTGAATCAAGAAGATGGTACTATTTCACCGTGACAAGATACACTGAAGAGTGCAAAAATAGATGAGACAAGGATGTGCACAAGAGAACTCAAGCAATGCAGTGTCTCAGGTTGTCAGATTATACACACTCTGGTATTGTTTAAGTGGTCCAAAAAGTATATCTTAATAAAACAAACCAGCATAAACCAACACCTGACTGTGAATATGTGTAGCTATTAAATAAAATGTGTGGGTGTGTGTACTTTTAGTCAAGTGAAAAACGTATTTACATGTACATTACAAGAAATTTAACTTCAGATATGTGGAAAGGAACATGGAAGGGGCCACAAAATTGGTATTTAGAAAACACACCTGGCAGGAAGTCCTGTTACTACACAAGCACATTTCTCTAGATCTGTAAGAAAAAAAGAGAGAATAGGAGTAAGTTTAATGCAGTAGCTTGAACTCAAAGTGGCACACACACATGCATTTGACAGGAACTGCTAGAGGCAGAAAGGAAAAGAAAAGTAACAGTACCGACGAAATCCTGACTCTTACAAGGAGCTCAAGTCATACAAAGCTCGGGCAAACAAGATGCCCCACTGATTAATTCCAAATATGATTCCCCTAATTCAGCACAATATAGATAACTGTAATCTAGCATGTAAAGGCACGTTTGACCCTATTCATCATGTTTGGACCAAAATATAATTTTATTATCAAATTTCACATTCATAAACAACTTATTTCATCTCTATTTGGATAACGAAAAAAGACACCAGAGAGATGCTAGTGTCTCTTGAATCTCACCTATAAAATAAAGAGCGGAAAATGATTCATACTCAGCTCCAGATTAATACTACATGTGTTGATCCCTGTTAAGTGTAATAATAGTGAAGTGAGATCATATGGTTCTAAGCAAGTAATTTTTTTCATACTAAAATATTCACATGCTTTAGCATAACGATAATCACACCATGCTACATCATGCAAAGGATGACATAAGTTCTATGAAATAAAGAAATTAAAAAGATAAAGAATAGTTATAACTTGACAACCGAAACAAACATCAACTTGCACTTGAGTACATTACGACACATAAGGAAGACTGATGACACATAAAGAAACTCTACTGACACCACAAATTTAAAAGTTCATCGATGAAAGCAAAAGTCAGACCATTCTTATTCTTATTTATTTGTATGCAACATGGCTAGTCTAGTTGGTTCATGCTGCTCTCTGACTCTGACGAGGACGGGATAGAAATCACCTCTGCACCAAACGGTATAGGTGTAATCTTACTGTTTCCTTTCTTCTTAGCAGGCATGATAGTTGTGTGATCATCAGCGCCATCCCCCAGGTAGTTGAAGAGATACTTCACCGAGGAAGCTTGTGCAGATCCAGAACCACTAGCAAACTTGAGCTTCTTAGCAGGTGGATTCATCTATGATGTCCTTATTCTCCTGCTTGATGGCGTCCCTTCAGCTACCAGCCAATCAGAACAACTTTTTGTACACTAACTACACAAAACTAAACAACAATGCCTCACCTCAGAGCTCATACATCATAATTTTCCAGCACAGGATCCTACTTGGACTGTGAAGGTGACGTGCACCAGCAAGGCTCCAGCGGATGGCTTTCCTATGGCAATTGGCGAGTGATGTGGGACAGCTAGTGTATGTGTGGGGAAAAGGGACAGAGAAATAGGGGGCAACCGCAAGGGGGTGAGAGAGGACCGAGGCAAGGAGGGGGCGTCGAAGCGGGGTGAAGGCAGCCGGAGAGGGAGGGCCGGGAGAGGCGGCCAGAGAGGGAGGGGACTAGGACGGCGGCCGCAGCGTGTGAGGGAGGCGAGGGCACCACGACGTGTAGGACCAATAGGGGAGCTACAGTGTGCGAGGACAGTAGGGGCAATTGGGATATCGAGCAAGGTGGAAGGTTAGCGTGGGTGTGGTTAAGAGGACTACTCCATAGCTGCCGAATGATAATTAGGAAAATAGATTAATGATATTGGATGGTTGAGATTTATAGTATTATAATAAAAATGGTATCTTTCATATTGATATAGGTATTAATATAAGTATAGATATAGATATAGACATAGATATAGAGTAGCGTGTATCACCCTCCTCGTCTTTTCCATATTTCATCAGCCAACTAGCCTCTTTTCTTAGTCCACTGTGACAGATGTTTCGGTGGAACGAATGGCATCCCCATTTACTTGTTGCTGCTGAAGTCCTTGTGCCGTCCGGGTTAGTGTTGTACATGTCAGTGCGAACCTCCATGGTGACGGTAGTCTCGGGCGCGCAGTTGGCGAAGAAGAGGCTGTACTCGTCGGGGTGGGTGACGGGGAAGGTGTGGTTGTAGTGGCCGCTGGCGTCGAGGACGGCGAAGTTGATGAGCGTCGCGACATAGGGGCTGGAGAGGACGCATCCTAGGTTGGGGTCGGGGTTGGGGTTCAGATCCGTGGGCCTTGAGCGCCTGGTCAGAGATAAGGAAGAACCCGAGCTGCGACGGGTCTGGTTTGGCGAGCTTGGAGGAGGCCGTGGCGCTGGAGACAGAGATAGACACCCACCAGCGGTGGAAAAACCGAAACTTCTCGACGAGGATGAACGGGCGGGAGTCCTCCTTGAAGGACTCCTGCTTGATCTCCGCCGCCGTCGGACGGAGGAAGAATCCAGCAACGGCGAGGAAGAGGAGGAGGAGGTGCGCAACGGCGGAGGCCATCGTGGCGAGACATGAGGGAGAGGCGGAGTCTGGGAGGTGAGCAAAATGGCTAGACGGGTCGGGGCGGTGACTTTCCCTTGGGCTTATAGAGATGAGATGGCGGTCGAACCGGTCATTGGATTGCTTCTAGATTGGTGTGGCCGTGGCGGCCCGGGATGGATAGCAGGGAAGCAACAACGGGGGTTTCGCTTCGTCTGGAGCGTTGGATGATATATGGACGGCCCAGTGGGATTTGGCGAACACGTATATGCAACGGCAACGAAGGTCACGAAGCTTTGCAACACGAAAGATTTGGGGATTGACGGATTGTGCAAGAGAGAGAAGAAAACTCTAGAGCTAAATAGTTTAAGAATAGACCCCTAGAAACAAAAGGATGCTAGGAATAGATACACTAGTAGCCAGAGTGCGTGCGGACAGTGAGATTCTAGTGTGATCACTGTGTTTCGGCGGACAGTTTGCAAGGTGGCATATAATGCACAGGGAGGTTTTGATGGGGGAAAAGGAGAGACGGGAACAAGAAGATCCGAACAGTTCATCTCTGGAGTCGGCCATGCACGGGGATGTTTTGGGGTGGTTCCGGACGAGTGAGTTTCACGCCGTCTCGTTGTCGTCCCGAGTTTGGATTCACACGTTTGCCGTGTGCTCCCTGTCACGAAATCTGCAATCTGGTTGGTGATTGCGCCGCGCGCGTTGTGCACCAAGCAGCACGGCGCCTCCCGATCTCCCACGATACGTACGCCCGCTCCGGTAACTGCTGGTCGTGCACGCACGGTGCGACGTTCTATGGAGCCGGCGGTCCGGCTCGTCGTCAACGTTCCCCGTCGGCGGATGCACTTCGACGAAAAACCGTGGCCCTCGCGTCCCATTCCACGCCCGAGCCGCTGAAAACGGTGGTGGCGCACACACGCGCGCGTCATGCACCACCGACAGGCGATCACTTAACGAATTAACGTGCTGCAATTCAAACTGGCAGGCAGATTGACCGCCGGTAGCCCGGTAGGCGTGTCATGTCCTCGCGCTTTGCCGCCTGGCCTGTGAGAAGGAAAATGCCGGGAGTGTGTGCAGCTGAGCGGCCATTGCAGTATGCGGGCCTGTGAGGCTGTGGCTTCCACTGTTCCACAAAACTCTGGCCTGTGGGTCGTGATCAGGCCGAAACAAGTTCCCCCCTAATTCTTACAGGTTATATTTCTCTGAGACTGACTCCAGGTCTCCAGCAGTTCAGAACCAAAATCACTCGGCCCCGTTCATGTCATGTCTGCCGTGCGTTTGGACGCTTCTCCTTGATGCTACTCGTGTTGGAGCACCGCGAGCGTTCGTGTGCTCCGCGACCATGGCGCCGTGCCGCCGCGGAGGTCCATGTGACGACGTCGGAAGCAGCCGCCGACCTCTCCGAGAAAGAGGCGCTCGACGCCGGCGAGCCAGGGAGGCGGTGGTTGACTGGTTGCCAAGGCCACGTGACAAGAGGAACCAGCGGAGGCTGCCAAGTTGGGCCGGATAAGGGGATAGCGGGAGGGGATTACAGAATCAATCCACTTTTGCGATGGGCTTAACCCTTCACTTAGGATGGACGGACCGGTCCGATGGAAAAAAGTGTTAAATCTGGGATAAGACCCGCGATCCAGTTTGGTTTCGATTTTCTCGAGTTCGAAGATGGACTACTGAAAGGTCCAGAGGCACGTTTCTCCGAGGCTCTCACGGTGTTCGTCCCGGAGAAATCGGTAGGCCAACTAGGCCTCGCGTTGATTGTTCTTCCTGTCCTGTGATTTCTTGGCGGCGGCGAGAAATCTCACACTAATTTGTAGGAATTTCCCAACGCAGAAACCTTTCTGAGTGACTGGACAAAATGAGCCATTAACAGGGCTTGCTGCGTGTTTGGTCGAAGGGAAGTGAGAAGAGGGAATAGGAGTTTGGAAGTTATGAATTAGGAAAGGAGTTCATTTTTCAATTTAGAATCTTTGTCAAGTTCACGTTATAGTCTCGAACTCTAAAACAATCTGATTTAAGACTCTGAACTCTTAACACTGTCTGATTTTTAACCCTCACCTGGTATTAGCCTCTTTGACTGGATTTGACCTTCGTATTAGCCACATGTCTTCCACTTCACAGAGCCAACTTGTCATTCATTCTCTCCCGCATTCCATGCCTATCTGGGTCAACTGCCGCCACCTTCCGTCGCATAGCTCCATCGCACCCCCTTCTTACCCTCGCATCTCTACACATGCGAGGATAATATGACCACCTTACCTACCATGAACACATAGGTAGGCCTCAACAACAATGAAAGGGGATGGTGATGGCAGTCCTCCTGCATCGGTGGCGGTTTAGTTAGCCAACGTTGGTGCTGGACCCCCAGCGTTGAAGGCGAGGGAGAGAAAGCGAAGGAAGATGTGGGAACAAGGGCTAGGGGAGAGAGGCGACGCTGACATCCCATCATTTTCACTCTATATATGTACCATGAGCACCCCTGGTACACTAGTATTTTGATCTATATTCTATCTCGATTTACAAAATAGAGTAATTTGGCACAGGTAATTGGGCGCTCTATACCGCTCGTATAAAGCGTGCACTGGTGCTCGAGCGCTAAAAATCCTCGCTCCTAGCTTGTCATTCATTCTCTGTCGTATTCCATGCCTATTTGGGTCAATGGCCACCGCCTCCCATCGCGTAGCTCCATTGCACCCCTTTTCGCCATCGCATCTCTACACGCGAGGATAATATGACCTCCTTAGCTACCATGAACACATAGGCAGGCCCCGACAACAATGAAAGAGGACGAGATGGTAGTCCTCCTTCGTTGGCAGCATGTAGTTAGCCAGCACCGGTGTTGGACCCCTAGCGTCGAAGGCGAGGGAGAGAAAGCAAAGGGAGATGTGGGAACGAGGGCCAGGGGAGAGAGGTGACTGTCGATAGCCCATCCTTTTTGCTTTGTACATGTACCATGTGCACCTCCGGTACACTAGTATTTCGATCTGTATTCTATTTCAATTTACAAATAGAGTAATTTGGCACAAATCACTAGGCGCTCTTTACCGCTTGTATAAAGCGTGCACTAATGTTTGAGCGCTGAAAATCCTCAATCCTAACTTGTCATTCATTCTCTATTGCATTCCATGCCTATCTGGGTCAACGGCCACCGCCTCCCATCGCGTAGCTCCATTGCACCCCTTTTCGCCATCGCATCTCTAGACGCGAGGATAATATGACCTCCTTAGCTACCATGAACACATAGTCAAGCCCTTCAACAATGAAAGAGGACGAGATACAACGGCCACTGCCTCCCGTCGTGTAGCTCCATCACAGCCCCTTCTCGCCCTTGCATCTTTGCACACACGAGGATAATATGACCTCCTTAGCTACCATGAACGCATACGTAGGCCCTGATCGCAACAAAAGAGGACGGCGATGGCATACTGATGACAAGCAGATGCGACAATGTTGAGCTTTATGGTGGAAGCGATTTTAGCAACCGATCGGACTGAAACAACATAGGAGAAAGGATCAGAAGGGTCAAGCAATGATAGGGAAGACCATGTGGAGGTCGAAAGATCACTAAAGTAGACGAAATTGGGGTGGCAACGATGAGAGTGTGATTGGTGATTGGAGTGGATTTAAGGTGACGCTAGGGGAGAAAAAGAAGGTGAATTAATGACATCTAGATCTCTATGGGCGATGTGCAGTCACGTGGTGAATATCGGGGTCAAATCTAGTCAAAGAGGCTAAAACCAAGTAAGGGTTGAAAAATCAAATGGTATTAAGAGTTCAGGTTCTTAAATCAAACCAGTTTAGAGTTTGAGGTTGAAATATAAACTCAAGCAAGAGTTCAAGGTTGAAAATTTGACTTTTTCCTGTGAGTTATCGAGTCATTTGTTTAGTTGGTGGACATGAGAATTTAGATGGATAATGCATGGGAATGGTGGGAGTTGAGGGTCTAGCTCCCACCATTTAATTAACAGGGAGGATGGTTAGAATTGGAAGGTAATTGTCCTTTAGAGAACATCTCATCCCTTCACCATAACTCATGTTATCATCTCTAAGCTAATTTTATATGATTTTTCACTAACCAAACAAAAGATTGAGACTAAAATGCAAAGACTCGTGCCTAATCCCTCTACTTAGTCCTTTATCATAACTTATGTTATCATATCTAAGCTAATTTTCCACGATCTCTCTCTACTCAACCCTTCATCATAACTTATGTTATCATCTCTAAGCTAATTTCCTACATCTCCTTCTACTCAGCTCTTCATCATAACTTATGTGATTATCTCTAAGCTAATTTCTCACAATTTTCCACTAACCAAACCGAAGATTGTGACTAAAATGCAAAGTTCCATGCCTAATCCCCCTACTAACTCTCTCCTCTAAACTCCCATGCCCCTCCCATTGCTTGCTAAACATGCTGGGTTGTTGAACGAATCGGTTGTATTGAAGTGGTATTTGCTTTGCCAAATGAACCAGCATATAGTTCGCCTCAGAATTCATGAACTAGATTGCAGCTTGTAGCCGGAAGATAAGGAGATACATGTGTTTTTTCTTGACGTCATTTTCGATTAATGTAGGAAATTTTAGTTGAATTTACTTGTTTTAGATATATCAACACGTTAAGCTACTTGATATGAAGAAGTGCAGACCATTTGATAAATTTCCGCCTTACAGGCTCAATCGTATCTTCAGGTCGCTAACGCAGTTGACATCGTCTCTCACCCTATTCTGCAGTCAGCACTCAGCATTGTCGCCTTGCTGATGCCTGTTGTCTTCTGCAGGATCAACCTGGGTTTGACAGGTAATTTGTGACCTTCATGATGTTAATTAAGAACTCTCAAGCTGGAGAGGGAGAATCAAGAGCTGTCCAATAGGCGCATTGACATGCCTCCAAGTAGCTTGGCAACCTTAACTCAATGTAAGCTATTCCATTTTCTCTTGGTTCCAACTCTGTACAAAATAATCTTCAGTTGTGGAGTAAAGCTAAGTATAAGAAAATAGTATATGTGAATTAACATATTATATTATTATGCTTCGGATGATTAATCACATCATTTATGCGCGATCCTCTATACTATTCTTGAATTGTCTAGTCATAATATGCCCGCAATGCTGAAACTCTAGTGTGACAAGCTACTTACAAGTGCATTTGCAAAATGAGCAGCAGCCAGGTTGTGTGTTCCCCTTGGTACATGCGTGCGTGAGTTTGTCAGAGCTGAGCATGCAATTTCCCTCTACATCTTGCACGTTAGCAAAAATGTAATACTTTGGTAATACCGGGAAAAAACAATACAGTAAGAGCACAATTTTCTTTAAGATTTATAAAGAGCGCAAGTATGGAGCGCCTGGCCGATGTACTGTCTGTATGTAATGCAATGCTTTCGCAGAATCAGGTGATGGCGCCTGAAGTGCGAAACAGGTAGTATGGTGCATGTACCACACTGCATAAACTCCGATAAAGAATCTCCACGTCTGCAACTTTCTCATAAGATAAGGCTTTTTTTCCTTGATAAAAGACATTTGTTCCGTTCGCCTAAAATAAGTTATCAAGCAACTAGTTGCCAGTCACATCGCAGAATATGTAAACAGTACAAAGAAACCTGGTGGGGTTGTAACCAAGTTACACACGAACCGTTCGGCTTTAGCTCGATAGTTACAGGTACAAAGTGCTCACGGGCTAAGCTGCCTAAGCATTATTCAAACATCTAAACCAGGCAATATAACTACTTTTTGCCATATGTTATACGGAGTAATGATTACTGACTGGGATCGGAACCTGGAAACCAACAGAGTGTATGTAAATCTTTCTCTTAATCAATGAAATGAGGCAAAGCTTTTGCCTCCGTTTGGGAAAAGAAAAACCTATTCAGTCAAAATTCTGCACGAACTTTCTGCCTATAGGCGATCAGAGGCCCCAGAATTGCTGCAAGACCACAGAAGCGTTGTTCTTGGTTCCAAGTTTGGAGAAGCGGCAAAGAACACCTCGAGCTTTGAGAGCTTTCAAATGGCCCTCCTTCCTTTTTACAGGGCAAACGAATAAAAATTAGCTCCCACCAACAAATGTCCGGCAGCTGGGCTTGGCATGCGCTACACAAAATCAACACATACAGTTAAAGCACCCTACAGCGTGTTAGATTACTGTACAGGAAAGAAAACTTCTAGTCTAACATAAGTTAATCGTTTAGGGTTTATACTGTCGCCTCTCACGGGTCATGAATTTCCAGGTACAATCATGTCACTGGATGTCACTATGTCGGTAAGAGGTGGGTATGAATTTTTGCAGGGGTGGTGCACTGCACTGTTTCTATAATATTTCCAGGTGCCTAAGAATGTGGTGGGCAAGCACGAATCTTTTTCAAGTTCCAACCACCAGCAACCACGTAATAGTGCTATAAAAGTATTCAGAGAACTTTAGACCTGCAATTCAGGGGATTAACTGTTCGGGCTTGTCAACTTTGTAGGGCGATATTTCCACATATATATACATACATACATATATATATATATATATATATACATAATATTTAATATATGGTGTTAGTAGGGGGTGTTAGGTACTTGATCAACACCTAACCTAGTTGACATCCCTATCTAATCGGCTCCCTTACCTGCAAAAGAATACAGGATTAGAGTTTGTCAATGGGTGTTAGGTTAGGTATAATAATACCATCGGTTAGTAGTGAGGGTTGATGTTATTCCTATGATACATGTAAGCAATTTGTCGAACGTTGCTTAGCTGGTGCTAGGGGTGCTAGCAGATACAACGAAGGGCAGAGGCGTATCAGAAAGGACTTTAACATGTAGCGCATGAAAACTTGACTAATCTGTGTACAGAGATGTTTACCAGGTAGCAAATACCTCTTGTTTGCCAAAACTTGCGGCCTGCCCAGATTCTTATACCTCAAGGTTTCTTCCGAGGCAATTCGCCCTTGATGTTGAAGAAGATCTGCATGTGAAAACAAGGAGCGAGTAATTTACAAACAGGAGAGAGTATTTTAGCCGAGATAAGAATGAGATAAACATATACGGAGTAGATCAAGTAGAAAACTAGAACTAGATAAGACAGATATTATTAATGCACCACGAAGGCCTCGATGAGAGCTAATGCACGCCCAGAGCTGCACGCCCAGTAATCAATAATTACGCCAAACAGGCAAAGTTGACAGTGGATCCCAGGCAAGGAACTGCTGCTGCTAGAAGAGCAGAAGTGCAGGAGAGATGACGAAAAGGACACAAAACAACACCTAGCCGCGCACGCCCAGTTTGGACAGGAAACTTAAACAAGGGGCCTGGTCTCTGGCTACTGATGTCACCCTCACGCTTCCATAGGTTGACATTAAGACGAAATAAACAAATAGCACATTGCTCCATGTTTTGAGGGCATGCGCCCTTCCCTTCAAATCTAAAATCACAAGCTTGAACCTGAATTGGTCAAGCATCGACAATATGTTCGTATGTCTTGGAAGCCAATTCACTCCACAGGAAGCTTCATACACATCCAAGGTCTTCCCCACGTCAGGTTGTTTGACGGCGACAATTTAAATTAACCCTCATGCGTATCTCCAACCTCAACATGGAATACGGCCTTCGAATCTCGACTACCATTAAGCAATCCAACTATCAGAAAACAACTTCCTACACTTCCTTGATCGAAAAGAGCATGAAGCTTTCCAGTGCAACCATCTCAGTTAGCATGCGGACCAAGCGGTTCGGCACCCTCTGCATATCAGCAGGCGCGAGGCAGTTTGCAAATCATTTATTGCTAAAAGTGCGCAACTCATCGGCCTAGCACTTAATGGCTAACTTGTAACTCTTCACATTCAAGCAAACAAATAGGTTAAGTCATGGAAAGAGGAGAAGCATGCAAAGGAAGGAACAAGTGAAACAACCTAATCACCTAATGCGCTGCAGCCACAAATAGAGCAATAATAGAGAATGACAGTAACTATGCACCACAGTACTGCATTACATATAGCCGCGACAGAGAGGATTAGGATGCAAACAAAAGGCAGATCATAGGGGCAAAGGTAGGACCCTCATAAGAAGTATAAGCCAATTTATAACCTCTTCAGCTACAGGCATTCTGCTTTAAAGCACCCTCCAACCCCTTCCACTTCCTTCCTAAAACACAGCCACCATCTATGCCAAAACCACACCAAATCAAAAGCGTCACTCACCAAAAACACAAGGCAGGCAACGACAATGGCAAGACATGGCCCCCAAAGCCATGAGCAACCACTCCAAGAAGAGGACTACATAGATATGGACTTGAGCTCACCTGCAGCAGCAGAGGTGGTCACCACCACGGCAAGCTTGCTCTGCTACACCACAGCCATGGCAGCCTCGCCACAACACTCAAGGGAGTTTGAGTTCCACATGTCGGCTCCGCTTGACCAGTGGGAGCCCATGGAATCACCAGCAGATGAGCTCTTCTACGAGGGCAAGCTGCTACCGCTCCACCTTTCACCACGCATCCAGATGGTTGAAAAGCTCCTTGAGAGTGCGGCTGACAAGGGCCTCCTCTCCGTGAGCACTGCCCCAGCGACACCATACCAGTCATGCAATGTTTCACCGGCAAATTCATGTTATGCCAGTGGTGAGCTCAGTGCGGAGCATTACTTCCATGAATGCACATCCGTCAGTATTGCTGCTGCTGAGATGCAAGCAGCATGTGAGAAGAAGCCATGGTCAAAGAAGCTCAAGTTCATCAGGAATCTCAACCTTGGCCTCAAGCTCAAGGCATCAAAAGCTTACCTCAAGACAATATTTGCCGCTAAAGCAGGGAATCCGGATGACAGGAGTGCTGCACCTAGAGCAAATGAGTTTTCCACTGCCCAGATCAAGAGTTGGAGGAAGAACTCATTTGGCCAGATCAGAAGCAACAGGTACATAGCCTCGCCCATCAGCAACAATACCACACTCGGAGGGAAGCTCAAAGAAGATGAGTGCGGCCATAGGAGGTCCTTCTCCAGCGTCATTATCCGATACTCGTCATCAAACAAGACGTCCTCTGCTTCATCATCGTCATGCAGTTCGGCAAATTCATCCTCCTCCATCCCAAGCTCAAATGACTCTGGTGTGGGGCCAGTGCTGAGGAGGAGCAGCAGTGCGAGCTCAGAGATGGACAATCCAATCCAGGGCGCAATAGCATACTGCAAGAAGTCGCAGCAACTGGCTTCGGTGAGGAAGAGTGCAAGCGACGCAGGTTTCCGGTTTATTTCATCATCAGCGTCAAAGATAGCTGCAGAATCTGAAGATGCAGAAGACAATATTGAGGTTTGCCGACAGCGATAGTATAAATGTACAAAAATTCAACACCCCGATAATTCTCTACACTTCTGATCTTGTGCTTCCTGCAGACATGATATTTGTTAAAATGTTATGCCCTTCAAAAAAAAATTCAGATATGTAAGTAACTTCTGTCAACGAACAAACAGTTTTAATACGGTCCCAAATAGCAGTTTAGCACTTGACATGGCTGTGGACGTACCGAACTATAGAAAAAAATCCCACCAATAAACTAAATTAAGGTAACCATTTCTTGCGATGGAAGGGAATATATTACTCAACCAGAACGAGTACAATCTCTTCAATATCCTCTGGGCAACTACCTAGCCAGCAAGCCATATGATCTGAACGTTTACCCAGCATTGCCAACTCATGACTCACTCTATTCTGGTCTCTAGCAATCTTAACCAATTGCACATCCCTTTTACCGTGAAGTAGCAACTTCACCTCCTGAATCCTGTGAGCTAAGATGGAGCGATCCGGACATCCGGCCGAGAGCAACGCAACTACCTCCGCACAGTCTGACTCCATCAATATAGGTCCATTCGTCCATTGGTGCGCCAAAGCAATCTCTTCGCTGCATGCCGCTAATTCCGTATCCAATGCACCCGAACAGTTCCTCAAAGATCTGCACGCGGCAAACACGACCGCCCCCATATGATCGCAAAGCACCATACCTGCACCAGCCCGATTGCTCCCTACGTCATATGCTCCATCACATTTAGCTTCATCCATCCAGCCGGCGGGGGAATCTAGCTGAGCTGCTCCGCTTGAGAAACTCCTACACAAACACGAGAATGAGAAGAGTAATCTAAAAGATTCACAACTTGCTTACCTTTAGCGAAGTCGGCAGTAGGGAACTGATGAATAGAAACCAGGGATTCCACATAGCTGAGAAGAAAACGCTTTGAGGACTCAATAGGGGGCCGGCTGTTTATCGTGAGTAACTTTATTATGATTATGCCATATTTGCCACAAAAGCATCAGCACCCTCAACCGCTGGCCTTCACTCGTATTAGAAATTAAGATGAGGATCCAATCAGTCTCGTGAATTCGGAGTGAGTCCTCCGGCGGCAAATCCCATTCGCTGCGCATGGTAACCATTTCTTTGATCAGCATCCATTTTACAGATGCACGTGTAGTAAGTTCGTAATCGAAAGGAGAGGTAATAGAAACACATATCAGAAGTCACAGATAATGAGACATAATTAACTGAAGACGGCCAATTACTTTTTGGGTGAATCTGGCATTTTGTCCCATGTTTGGTTGTATAGCTACTCCACATGCATGTGTCAGTTTGATTAAATCCTACCTACTTTCTGTTTCTTGAACACAGCACAAGAAACATACTCTCAAAAGGTTGTGTTTCAAATATTTGCCTATGGTGGAACCAGTGCGGAGCTTGACTGGATATTAAGCAAGGGCCAATCAATAAATAGTGGATTAATTCATTGTATAAAGAGCTAATGCATGGCTTGATTAAGTATCTAACCAATGTAATATCAATACATATTAATGAAATTTCGATTTTAGCGGCCCCAAGGTAGCTCCGCCAGTGGGTGGAACATAGGTAAATAACTAAGTAAGATGGTGTTCTTTACAAAGTAATTAAAGAGATTATAAAAAAGAAGGCAAGACAATGAAGCTTTTATTATGCAGCCTAACTGCAGCTTGAATATTACATTATGACAAAGACCTCACTTATGCAAGTAACAATGGCATCAATACACCATTACAGTCACTCAAAAGAGTCCAGCTTATGTATTAAAAAAGCTTTTCAGGAAGTTGCACCTTGAAGTCATTAATTAACTGACATTTTCCCGCGCGATTGCGCGGTGCTAATTCACATCGCCACCAGTAATCAGCTA
This sequence comes from Stipa capillata, assembly GCA_019208055.1. Lineage (NCBI taxonomy): Eukaryota > Viridiplantae > Streptophyta > Magnoliopsida > Poales > Poaceae > Stipa > Stipa capillata. The sequence goes on from JAGXJF010004441.1 coordinate 182,570, forward strand.
CATACCTTGCCAAAAAAATCAGCAGTAAAGTTAGAAGTACTTAAAGGTAAGGGATAATCCGTGTGGTAACACAATATCAAGTTCTGTTGTTGAATAGTTTCAAATATTCGAACATAATATGTAGCAGCAATCTCGACAGCCTTCTAGAACCCTGCAAAGGTTATGACAACATGGGTTAGTGCATGTTATTATATGTTGAATCATAACAAAAATTGAAATGATCCAAAAGGAAGTACACAGGGTAGGCAGTACGTATTTAGGTTGTTTGTTCAAATGAGGTGAACATATGCATAACAGAGATATTACTTGTAGTGTCAGCTTGGTGCAATGAACTGAAGCTGTATACTATCCAAAACAACAATAAATTGGACACAGTGCTTGAAAACAAAATCTCCATCCAAGAGAACTGAAATTAACTTGCAACAAATTCTACACTGCAAACTAAAAAGCTCACATATATCTAATGGATGATCCAGATTCAATGTCCTATCTCTCTAAGAAAAAGATTCAGTATCCTAACATAGAAATTTCTCTTCTTTTTGTTAAGACCTAATCAATTCAACGAACCTATAATCATGTTTTCGAGAAATGTACAGTTTCATTTTTTTGACAGTAGAACATTAGTACAGGAAACAGGATAGAAGTACAATTCTCACATGTGCCATCCTGAACACCACCAGAATACTGTCTATAGAAGAATCAATTGCAGTTAACTTGGTTTGTCGGCTAAGGTCCAAATGAACTATCTGAACATCTCCGAACAGAGACAGACACAGGTTCCTGAGCAACCAAAAACTTGTCTGCGTGTTTATCTAATTGAGCGGCTTATACAAATCAACCAACCATCTACATTTTCCCTCCCACCTTGTATTCCCTCTGTGATGGGATCCTAACTAAAGAAAATCATGGGAAAACACCAACACCAATAACCGGAAGCATTAAAAATTAGCACTTACAAATGTAAAGCTATGTGCTGTAACAAAATGCTTACGGCTGATCTAATGATAGCTTATAATTTCTTATAGGAAAATAATATTATTGAACAACCTGGACTTAGACAAAAATACCACCTACACCATCCAATTGTAATTATCAGGGAAAACATGCCAACCTAACGATTGTCAAGTGAAACTATGAATTTGGTTATTGTATAAGTCCGAATATGTAATATTTCAATACACGCACCGTATTTCTTGCTCTGATCAAATAGTCTAGAAAACCAAGTAAGAGATGAATCAGAAGAATTTATAAGACAGATCCTACCAATGGAACAATGGTGACAGACCAGCTATCACCCTTAAGTCCCTGATCCAATCGCATCTCAGGCACACTCCATCAAACGCCCTGCAAGTAGATTATACAAACTAAAATTTCATGAGTCCCTGACCAACCCCATCTCACACACATTCCATCTAACATCTTGCAAGCAAATTATAGAAACTAAAATTTTGTTCGGCACGAAAAAATTACATGGAACGCCTTCCTGTTTTAACCATTACCTGAGATTCCTGTTGGACCAGAGCAACATTCGAGTGGCGAGGCGGAGCAGCACAGAGAGATTAAGTGACGTTGGTAACGACCGCATGGAGAGCAAGGTGGCAGCGCGCGCCACGGGGAAAGGCGGCGTGGGAGCCGGAGGCGAGCGACCTGACGGGAGGCGGACAGAGGAGCGTGGAACAATGCAATTCTCCCCAGCAGCAGCCTAGCCTACCATTACGCCTTCATCGTCAGAGCGCGCGTCTACTGTGTCGTTTTCCAGATGCGATTTCCCGTAGCTATCCTAACGTGTTTAGCATTTGCGTCGTTCGGCGCCCTTCATTGTCGCCCTCTATGTTATTCCGTCGAACAGCTACCGTGCATCCTGAACAAACCTATCCGGAAGCAAAGAGAGGAAGCAGAGAGGTTGGCGATGATGAAATCGATCGGCCACGGGAAGGCTAAGGCGGCCACGCTCTCGTTGTCTTGGAGGAGATGACGGTACGGCCGGACTCGCTGCCTTCGCTTCTTCATGCCCACCGTCTCGGCGGCCGCGCTTCTCGATGCCATCTCCGTGCTCTCTGGTCTCCGCCGCCTCCCTCCTCGTCTCCTCCTTCGATGGGCAGTTCCTTCCGCGTCCGCGCTCCTCCACCTGCGCGGCCAGAAGGACGCGTTGGGCTCCCTCCTCCATGGCGCCGCCTTGAAAGCCGGGGAGGAGGGGCGTTAGTTGGCTCGAGCAAGTAGGGAGGAGAAGGATGGTACGCGGCTCAGCGGATCGGTGGATGGGACGGAGCGGCAGCCAGCGGGCGACGCGCTGCCAAGTGGATCGGCGAATGTGGACGGACCGGCGGCCAGGCCAGTAGAGGAGCAACCGGGGGTGTGGGAAAGGAGGAAGCAGCGGCCACGCTAGTACAGGAGCAGGGGATGTGGTCTGAGAGGATTAGATCGGACGGCAGTGATTCTTAGAAACACTATCGGACGGCCTGTTATGGACAACATGAACCAATCAAAATACTGCAATCCCAGCTACTTTTATATATAAAGATCTGCATCTTGAGCTTTGCTCTTCTGAATGCTAATATTTTTATTAGGGGTTTGAACGCTAATCTCATTCTCATGGCTCTATGTTAATCGAGAAACATACATATACTATAGAGGGGACCTTATTTAGGAAATACACAGCACTGGTGGCCGACACTTAGAACATGATGGTCAAAAGGCAAAATATCTTTCTTGCTATGACAAAAAAAAAGGAGTAGTGCATATCAGAAATACAAATTGCTTATACGTACAGATTGCTCATGTTTAAAGTATGAATCATCATAAAATAAGAAAATGAATGAAAAACGAAAGCAAAGCAAAGTGTGAAAACAATGGAGGCAACAATTTTTGCTCCCACCAATACCTGCCTTAATTCACTGGGAGTCTCCTTACTCTCCTGACAACTATTGGAAGACACATCGAGATGTGACAATAAATAAACAAAAAACTGATTGCTACGATTCCACTGGTTTGATTAGCACCTTCTGCATGCTCAGTCAGTTTTTAAGAGTTTTTTTTTCCTACTGGTTCTTTTTATCCTGAAAAATCATAATGTCAGTGAGATAAGAACAGGCGATGAAAAAGGTTCAATCAGTAAGCCAAAGGTACAATATAACAAGAGCTGAATTTCTTAGGTAAATTCAATAGCCCCGTTGTCTATTTCTTGGGAAAGCTTTGGGAAAGATCAGCTTCAGTTCCTTAACACCAAGTTTGAAACTGGGTTGTTTTTTCCATTTAAGCATAAAATGATGGTGAAACTACAACAGCTGATCACATATAATACATCAGCATATGCACCTAATGATTGTCAAAAAAGAACACTACTTATCAGAATCTATCCTAAATTGTGTCCCTCAGCTTCAAACCAGAAACCGATGATGACCAAGAAATGGCCAAGTGAAGACAAATAAACCTTAAACTAAGAAGGCATGTCAACCAAAGGCAAGGCAAGATTGAAGCTAAAGGTAAGCAGGCTTACCCACCACATTGATGATGTCGAGCAGTATTAGGACTAAAATATGTAACAGGGCCCATTTTACCTCCTTGCTTCTCTAAAACCCATAGTTAGCCAAATGTTTGCATTGTTTATCAGGCGTACGTAGTTTGCATGACATGTAATGCATACTTATGCTTTTCTGCCCCGCAGGACATAAAGTGATCTCAGATAGCTTGTGCTACAAATTTTCTAATCAGTGAGCAAAGTAATGGTAGGTCATTTGTAATGAACCTTCCTCTCTTTTTCTTTTCTTTTTTTTCCTAAAATGCGAAGAACCTGGGCTTTGATCTAGTGGGTGACACCTGACCTGTAGCAAAATGTAGCTGGAGCACGGGCATCCCAGTTGACCATTTCAACTCCACGATAATGGTACTGTTGGAAATTTGAGGTGACCCTAAATCCACTTAGGACCTGCACCTTTCACTTTCTTAGTGCACTATTGGCTTCCGGGCGGCTAAGCCACTCACATTAAAGCTAGATTAGCTTCCGAGTGGCACGCCGCTCACGTTGAAGCAAGTCCGTTGTGGTTCCGGGCGATTAAGCCGCTCACGTTGAATCACAACTCAATAATGCACTAAGTACTTAGAAATAACACGACCTAATTGGGAGACTAGGAATTATGAAACACTACTTTTATTAATAGGTGAACAAGATTACATAAGAGCACACATGCACATCTCTAAGTGGCTCTCACTCAACTCTAACTCACTCTTGCTAGCTATGCTCTCTTACCATAGCAAGGTAAGAGGCAATGTCCTCTATTTATATAACTTCATGACCATTAGATGTATGACATGTGTCAAGATCATGGTCATTAATCTAAAAATATCTAGAGCTTCTACACTCTTCTACTTAAATATCTAAGTATTAGAAATTTTCTAATTTATCTAAGTCACTATTCTAATGTCTTCTCTAGTAAATATCTTATTCTTGAGATATTTGGAGTACTCTAGAAGTTTGCATTGCATATTTCAACAGGTACCTTTGGGTTCATTTATTTGAATCATTCTTTTAAACGTCTCCTAATGGCCATGACAATGTAATAGAAGGGGCAGTCAAGGTAGCAGAGACTGTTTCCTAATGATTATAGATGTATTTGTTTCCGCACATAAATATCATAAGCAATATCATTCTGGATTGAATAAACATCACCGCAGATTGTCTTGCTGGCAACGTGAGTATACTTCACTGTTACACTAGCTAGTTTTGCTAGAAGTCTTACAGGTTCAACAGATGAACAGAAGACTGGAAAGATCAGGGAATACACTAGCTAATTTTGCTAGAAATCTTACCTGTTCAACAGAAGATTGAAAAAGATGCAGGAATAAAGAAAGGCCAAGTTACAGACTTAAGAGTCACTAAAATTAGATCCATAGTGAAATAGTAACTCTTAAAATCGACTGATTTCAGAACAAGACCAACAAATCACCCGTAAATTGAGACAAAGGTTTGATAGTTTCTTGATAAGTTTTATACATGCAAAATAAAAAAAAATTATATGTTTGGCGACAAATTGGCATCTTAAGAACTCCACAAAAAAACAGCATTTTAAAAAACACGATGCCCAACTGTGTAAAGGAACTAAATCTGTCAGAATCTGCAGTTGCATTGCCACGTGAAAGTTGAACAATTTTAGAGGAACAAGTTCAGATTTAGGAACGAGGGCCAGCAACTTACCTAAGCTAAGAAAAATACGCTTGCAGTTGCATCACATATTACAAATAGGTGCATACATACCGACTAACCAAAACAATACTTCCCATTAGTCCTGAAAGCTCGAAAATGGAATGAAAAAAAAATGTGCGACTCACTTTTTACAATAGCTTGAGCATAGCTGGTTCTTCAACTGCAGGGGCCTTGCACAATGGGCCTCCTTTTTAGTTCTGTGGTTTGGTTGCTACAGAAAGGGATTGTACAATCAAGAAATAATGTGCGCTAATGTGTCTGTTAATGTGTACATCTGGAACTTTCATGTACATTCTCGATTCCAGAGATTAGGTTGAGTTTAAACGCCATGTCTCTTTACAAAGCATACACTTGATTAAGCTCAGTCTCTGAGATCTCAGTATTGTCATACCAGGAGCTTGAGCCGCTTCTTCTTGACATCTTCTCTTTTTTTCTGATCTTCCTTATGCGCTTTGATTTCACCACATAGTATGTCATTGTACCAAGAACTCCAGCCATTGTGACACCACCTATCAAGCTAACCAGTATTGCTGCCCACTGGAAGTGCCGGCCTAGCACAATATAGCAGGAGGCAATGAAGGAAATGGTAGTACAAACTGATGCCAGCCACATAAGCTTGTTGATCACCTCAACAACCCTTCGCTCAGACTTGGTTTCTCCCCTGACAACTGTTATCTGAACTACGACCACCGCCAATGATGTGAACAGAGCTATGGCGTTGAAGATGAAGAATATCCTAAAGGGTGCAGTATGGACAACAATAGCAACTCCATTATTTGCATTTCCACCAGGTACAGTGAATATAGCTGCAAAAGCAACCGTAGCAAAAAGCACAGCAACAACAGTTACAGAATTCGTTGCATTATTGATGCCTTCTCTGTGCAACTTTCTGAGTTCCTTAGCAATGCCATGCACATTTTTGTTTGTTTTTCTTGTCTGTTCGAGCTGCGTGTGGACATCTTTCTTTATCTCAGTCACCGTTTTCCGGAGTTCATCTCGAGGCTGATTCAGCTCCCTAGATCTGAGTGCGCCATGGTGAGATAAAATATCCTTAATTTCAGAAGACTCCTCACATAGTGGCAACCCTTCAGCTATATCATAAGCAGTCTTGTGATCTCTGGTTAGTGCGTTGACATGGGTATCTGGTAGCCGCAAAAGAACAATAACTATCTGCAGAAGATAGAAAAAACAGTAAGTTCACATTAAGATTTGATATAGTCATTAAATATAATGATGAAGTAAAATATAGAAGAAGCAAGTAATAGTTTATGATATCAAACTGTCTTGTGTAAATTAAACAATTTATGGTACGATTATTTTGAATATTTTCACCATACGATTAAAATACTAGTCATCCTCTACTCTGGCGCGTAAACCTGCACAATTATTACTACTGCAGCCTAAGAAAGTGATTACATTTCATAATAGACATAATTTTATCACCTGGAACTAACTGGATTCTAATGTACTTGTTTGCATGATGTCCCCCAACAAAAGGTATAATAATATAACTTACGGGGAAATTTTTGGAAGATGAAATGGAATTGCACCACTGATTTGATTTAATTTAAACCAAATATTAATGATTCCATAAGAAAATAAATCTTAATTGACATTTGATCATTCTAGTAACAGAGCATAAACAGCAGGTAGAGTTAAAAATTCATTATATACTAGCATATCGTTTTCTAGGTATACACTAATCATATGTGCTATGATCTATAAGCATCCCTAGTACTTGCCAATATTTTATGTATGCTGCTTTCATTAAAATGGAAGAAAAATGTCAATGCAAGTGGGATAGGACATAAGAATATCTAGTAATATAGCGAAGAATATAAATACCTCTGCTCGTTTTTTCCTCGTTGCTACATGCAAGGCGGTGTTTCCATTTTTGTCTGGCAGCATTACAATTGCTGGATCAGCATCAACAAGTGCTCTAAGAACATCACAGTTTGTTCCTTTTACAGCCATATGCAAGGCTGTTTGACCTTTCTTGTCGTTTCTCCTTGCTAGCTGCGGATCTTTCTCAAGTAATGCTTTCACAATTTCAGTATGTCCCTGTCGAGCAGCAAAATGTAAGGCATTTTTGCCATTATCTTTGGCCATTTCCACCAAACCGAAATCATCCTGTTCTAGTAACAGTTTGACAACTTCAGCATGTCCCCTCATAGCTGCTGATATAAGCGGGGTAGTATTTGCAGGGCCAAATGTTTTGGCAAGCATCCTATTGTGAAGTAACATTTCCTGCACAACAGCTGACCAAAAAAAATTACTGGTTAGGAAATCTGCTTCGAAGATAATATATCAATACCTTATCCTAACTTATCCTGAGAGTAAATGAACTATTGATTATACATTTATATTAGCTTCACCATTACCATGTATAAAATTAGAAAGTGATGGTTTTATCGCAGCCTATCCAGGATATGCAGAATACTTCAAAGGGCCATAAATTTGATGTGAATCTACAATTACATGTATTTGCCACCATCACATGATTACAAATATCCAGATCATGCACAAACTTTTTCAGGTAATCCTGTCTTCAAAAGTGCTTCCTATTTTGCACGCCTGTTTACCAGATTACCGGAACCTTTGATGTGTAACAGTTTAATCTCTCATAAACACATAACTGAACTCAGAGTCAAGCGGACATGCTAGTTTCTAACACATATTCTTCGTTGACAGTTAAAAAGAACTGTGCAGACTAAAAAATGAGTGATCACATATCTTATGTATTTTGTATCCTAATTTACTTGCTACCTAGTTAGTCATAGTGTGCTGGGGGAAAGGCAATGCAACATATCTCAGAAGACCACTAGAAGTTAGTTCTATGCTTTGTGTGTAATCCACTGTAAACTTTTTGTTTAAACTGGAAAGTGATCTTTTTCCAACCGGTTCACTAATCCTCTATAACTAAATAGCTAGCCCCCAGTAAATATTTTTCCTGCACTCTCAAGCAGCCACATCACCCTCTAATTGCAGAAGAAGCTACGTCAAACTTCTTGTTGATAAGAAATCACGCAGTTCCCAACTTTACTGATCTACAAACTCTTGCATATATTTCCAGATCCAGGGACCAAACAGATCAGTAGCAAGCAGGCAGTCGCTACTAAACCAGCAAACAACAAACGGCACAGTTCCAGGCTCAAAAGCTGCAAATTTTACTGGAGAGATACGCAAATTGAAACAGAGAGCTCTAAAGGAAGAAATCTCACCATGGTGCCCTTCTCTAGCCGCGACGTGCAGCGCGTCGTACCCCGACCTGTTCTTCGTGGCGACGCCCTCGGCGTCGAGGTGCCGGAGCAGCTCCACAACCACCTCCAGGTGCCCCCTCTCCGCTGCGGCGACCAGCGGCGTCTCCCCGGCCTCGTTGGCCTCGGCCGCCACCGCGCGCCGCGCCGCCTCCAGGTCCTCCCCTCCCTCCCCCGTGGCCACAGCCACCGCTGCCTCGTCCAGAGCGCAGCGCAGCGCCGCGGCGTCCCCCGCCCGCGCCGCCACGTGCAGATCCGTGTCGTTGTGCCGCCCCGTCACCTGCCGCACGTACCGCCCCCGCTTCCCGCTCCCCGACACCGACATCACCTTCACAGTGGAGGCGCTGGTGTCTCCGCACTCTGCACCCAAAAATCAAACAACCAAATCAATCAGTACAGTGAGGCGCACGACGCTGACCATCCCAATTCCCAACGCACGGCCACCAGTCCAGCGCCTGCTCACCTTCGTGGATCTCCATCGACATCGCTTGAAGTGGAGCTCGGGTAGGTTTCCAAGCTAGGGTTTCCGAGGTAGGGTTTGGGCGGGTTGCTATTTTAAGGGGAGCACAGGGGGCCTCGGCGGCGGTGCGGAGGAAGGCGAGAGGAAGGTGAGGTAGGGGAGGACGAGACGGTAACGACTCCTTGGAGCTTTTCCGGAGGAGGTTTTGTTGGGGTTCGGGCGAGCAGGCGGGAGCGCAGGGGAAAGCCGGAAGCGATGGCCGCGGGGCCCGCCGCGCAGCCACGGGGGAAGTGCGACAAGCACGGGGTGTTTGTGAGAAGTTGCCCGGTACCTTCCCTTTGCTTGGAACGTCGTTTTCACGGCGACGGAAGGATGAGTCCAAGAGGAAGAGGAAAATGGAAAGCGGGGGAGACGCGTGCGTCAGATGCCTCGGGGACCTAAGAACACTTCTGCATTCCATTTTGCTTGGAACGTCGTTTTCACGGCGACGGAAGGATGAGTCCAAGAGGAAGAGGAAAATGGAAAGCGGGGGAGACGCGTGCGTCAGATGCCTCGGGGACTTTTTTTTTAATTTAAAGAACACTTCTGCATTCCATTACATAGTATGGCTGGACACATCGCCAGTAACATAGTCTGATATAAAATTTAAAAATTGGCCAAGCCAAATTTCACAGGTACCTACACTCATGACCGTGCCATGCGCAGCTAAAGTGTGCGCGGCTTGATTACACATGCTTTGACAGTGTTTAACACATACATCAAACAACCCAACTCTAAACTAAAATTTGATGTCTCTGAAACAGCACCTAATTGAGAAAGATCATAAGCATCGGAGGTGACAGCTTGTTTCAACATTATGGAGTCAGTTTCAAATATCACCCGTTGACACCCCATTCAAATAGATGCATTTACGGCATGAAGCATCGCCAAAGCTTCTGAATGCAGCGCATCTGTTACACGCTCCAAGTTTCCTGCTCCAGCCGCGATTAGCATTCCTTCTTCATTTCTGATAGTGAAGCCCCAACCTCCTGAATAGTTCTTCACGTGGAAGGCACCATCTGTGTTTATCTTCAGTACACCAGCTAGGGGTGGAGTCCACTTTGGGGTAGTAGTTTGCCCTGTACATTTGCTTCCCTGTAGATCATTCAAGGCATTGGCAAGATGAATATTAATTGAGAAGGAAATCTCATCATTTGATTTAATTGCATCTCTAGCATTAGCTTTATTCCTCTGGTGCCACCATAGCAAAAGGAGAAGGCATGTTTTTAGCTTTTCTTCCTCATTTAGATTAAGGATTTCTTCCATAAATTTAAATGAATCAGAGCATGGAAGCAGCCGGAGCCTGACATTTTCAAGATGAACATGTCTCCAAATGCCCTTTACTTTTTTGCATTTAAGGAAACAATGACCTCTATCTTCATCAAATCTAAAGCACAAAGGGCAGCGAGTGTCCGTTTGTATACCTCTGTGATGTAGCTTCATACGTAGGGGTAAGCTGTAGGTTGTCACTCGCCATAGGAAATGCAACACTTTGCCTGGAAGGGGCAGCTTCCATAGTTTCTTCCAATTAAATTTGTTGTTTTCTCCATCTGCACTAGAGGAAGATGTCAGTCCTGACGAAGATTCACGATCTCTAGTGTCTACTGCCACCTTATAGGCAAATTTCACAGAAAATATACCTTTTTTTTATCAAAGTGCCAGGCTATAAAGTCCTCAGAGTGTTCATGAATGGGGATCTGCAAGATAATCTTTGCATCATCTGACATAAACGTTTGTTGTACTAATTCCACGTCCCACGAGTTTGTGCTTGGATCAATCAGTTCGGCCACCTTAGTTACAAGATTGTTTCCTCTCTGTGATATGACCCTTCTTGTGCTTCCTCTTGGGATCCAGGGATCAGTCCATATCTTAATACTCTCCCCATCTCCAACTCTCCATATAATGCCCCTTTTCAGTAACTCCACTACTTTCAGAATGCTACGCCATGCATAAGAGATGCCATTATTTACGGTAGCTTCCAAAATTGATTTTCCTAGGTGGTATTTTGCTGAAAGCACTCTAGCACATAGTGATGAAGGGTATTGTATAATTCTCTAGGCCTGTCTAGCCAACATAGCTAGATTGAAGGAGTGTAAATCCCTAAAGCCCAACTCTCCATCCTTTTTTGGTTTCGACATCTTGTCCCAAGAGACCCAATGCATTTTGTTTTGCTTATCCACTTGGCACCACCAGTACTTGCATATCATTGAGCTTAGGTCATCACACAGAGACTTGGTTATGTCAAAACATGCCATTGCGTATACTGGGATTGCTTGTGCTGCTGCTTTAATAAGTATTTCCTTCCCAGCTTTAGATAACATTTTATCCTTCCAACCTTGTATTTTCTTCCAGACTTTGTCTTTTATATACTCGAAGGTCTTCGTTTTTGACTTGCCAATATAGATTGGAAGTCCCAAGTATTTTGAGGATAATCCTTCCGTTGCAATATGCAGTATACGTCTCACTTCATTCTTTTGCCAGTCCTTTGTGTTCTTGCTATAGAGAATTGCCGATTTGTCCTTGTTAATCATTTTCCTTGAACAAGCCTCATAAATATCCAGGATGCGATTCACCTCATGGGCGTTGCTGGCATTTGCTTCCATTAGCAACAGTGAATCATCTGCAAATAATAGGTGGCTGATGCTGGGAGCTTCACTACAGATTTTGATTCCCTTTAAACTTCCCCTTTGTTCAGCATCATATAACATGGCCGAGAAGCCTTCCGCGCATAATAAGAACAGATAAGGGGATAGCGGGTCCCCTTGTCTCAAGCCCCTTTGAGGAATTATTACATCAGTAAAATCTCTATTTACCTTTATTTGGTATCTGACGGTGGTGATACACTTCATTATCAGTTCAATCCAACTGCCATCAAAGCCAAATTTGTGCATCATGTCCTTTAGAAATCCCCATTTGACCCAGTCGTATGCCTTGCTCATATCCAATTTGAGTGCTGCATAGCCTACCGATCCATTCTGTTTCCTCTGCAAAAAATGTGTTAATTCATATGCCAAGAGGATGTTGTCTGATATCATACGTCCTGGTACAAAAGCACTTTGGTTTGGGGATATAATATCAGGGATTATAATTTTTAAGCGGTTGGTGATTACCTTGGACACCAGCTTATATATTACATTGCATAGGCTTATGGGTCGCAGGTCCTTGATCATTTCAGGCTCGGCCTTCTTTGGAATAAGAACCACTAAGGTGTCATTCTAGTTTTCAGGCATTTGTCCTCCTCTTAATACATTTAGGACCTCTTTCGTGACATGTTCTCTCATCGACTGCCAAAAACGTTTGAAAAATATAGCTGGCATCCCATCAGGTCCAGGAGCTTTCAAATCACCTATGTTATTAAGTGCAGTTTTTACTTCCTCTTCTGTATATTCAGCACACAGGATGGCATTCATCTCCTTAGTAACTTTAGGATGAACAGACTGCAAAATGGCATCATTACCTTGTCTTGCCTTGGAGGAAAACATGCCAAAAAAATAATCTGCAATGTATCCTTTTAGAGATCCATCTCCTTCCACCCAACGCCCATCTTCAGTCTTCAGCTTCTTCAGTGTGTTCTTCTTTTTCCTCTCCGAGGCAAAGGCATGAAAAAATGTAGTATTTTTGTCCCTTGCCTGAAGCCAATTGACGTGAGCTCTTTGCCTCCAAAAGGTATCAAGCTGTTGTTCTAGGCGGTCTAATTTATCTCTCAAGAAGTGCTCCCTGGATACTTGTTTTTGGCTGATATCCCCTCGTCTTACATCTTCCAGTTCTTTTTTCAGGGCTTTAATTCTTTTCGACAAATCTCCTAGGGTGTTTGAGTCCCAGTCCTGGAGATCATGGGCCACAGACTTCAGTATTTGGGAGACATTGCATTCTCCTCGAAGCATAGCTGTAGTCCAAGCGTTATTGACCATCCTTTCACAATCTTCTTCTTGTAGCCACTTGGCTTCAAATCTAAACATGTGAGCCCAGCCTCTGTAACCTGCTGAAGTGTCTGAGCCTTGTACCAATACAGTTACAGGCCTATGATCTGAGTGGTTTGGGTCCCCGTTCAGGATTTTGTATGCAGGAAAATGTGTGCACCAGTTTCTTGACACCACAGCATGGTCTAATCTTTCCTTTATGTAGAGATTGGCATTGTGATTATGATTGCGCCAAGTAAATTTATCTCCTCTATATCCCAGGTCACGTAAGCCACATTCATACAATGCCATTCTGAAATTCTCCATCTGATTTTGCATCCGAGCAGGCCCTCCTTTCTTCTCATGGTTATACAAAATTTCGTTGAAATCACCCGCACACAGCCATGGAAGACTTAATTGTTGGTTAAGGATCCTGAACAATTTCCATGTCTTCCATTTTTTATCTCTCGCTGGTTCACCATATACTCCTGTGAACCACCACCTAAAGCCGTCATATTCCACCACTTTTACGTCAAGCTTTATCTCTTTCTTCCACAACAAAGCCAGGCCACCACTTTTCCCATCACAGTCTTTGACCACCATATTTCCCATGCCAAGCATCCATTTAAACTTTTTCATCCTTCTTCCATCCATTTTTGTCTCGGAAAGAAAGAGGACGTCGGGGTCAACCTGCTTCTGGAGGTCCAGAAGCCCTCTGACTGCCGGGCCATTCCCCAAACCCCGGCAGTTCCAGGCTGTTATCTTCATTTTGCCTCGCAGGGCTGGTCCGCCAGCCCCGCTTTCGAATTAGGTTTAGGCTCTTCAAACGAAACTTTTGGTGCCCTGCCTTCTCCTATTTTCTCTACATCCACCGTGATGACTGGAACTACCTTGCCTCCTGCACTATCCACTTCCATCCTTGCTCTCTTTATGCTATCTATTTCTTCCTCAATTTCCATAGATACAGCCCCTCTTTTCTTCAGTTCTGGCTCGCTTACACTCTGAGGCTATGAGTTCTTGGCTCGTTTAATGCATTTAAAAGTAGCATACTTTCCTTTCGTGTTGTACAACTTTGCAGCATTCTCCATGTTCCCTTTGTTTAGTACCTTCTTTCCCTCTTGTTTAACAATCTTCTCCTCTGTCTCTTTCCTTTTCTCATCCTTCTCTGTTGTAGTCTTCGAAACCTTGTTGTCTCCTGTTTCTTCCTGTGTTACACCCCCTTCTAGGTTCAGCGTTGTAGGGACAGATTGAGAGCTTGACTCCTTTTCTGTTTTGCTCACTATCTTTTCAGGGTGTTTGCTGGTCCCGGCCTTTAGCTCTTCATCAAAATTTAATCTTTTCCCATATAGCTCTAGCTTATCATCTCCATTCTTCTTTTTGAGAGGGCTCGTAACTTCCTTTTCTTCCCCTTTATGAGTTCCTGCAGTGCCATCTCCCTCGGATGAATTCTTTTTCCAAGATATTGCATCACTCCCTTTGCTTCCCCCACTGCTGTTGCTCCAAAAGCCTGCTCTGTCCTGTGACCCCCTACTTCTATCCTCCTTGCTAGGTGATCTTCTCCAGGTAGTTGCTTTCAACCAAGGTCCGAACTCCTGCTTTGGTCCCAGCTTTTGCTTACTCAAACAAGTCCTGTCATTATGTCCAATCACCCCACATGTGTAGCAGAAATCAGGAAAATGCTCATATTTGAAAATTACATCGCTTCCCTTTTCTTATCCTTCATGTTCTCTTCGTCTTCGTCCTCAAGTATGATATCTTCCTCCTCTTCCTCATTGTTCTCATCCTCATCATCCATAAATATTGTGATTCCCCTCATTAAAGGTTTTGTAATATCCAGCCGCACCTTAATCCTCATGTATTCTCCCATGGCCATGCCACAATCATCCATATCTACATCAAGAACTTGGCCTATTTCTTTTCCTATGTCCTCTCCAGATTCTCTACTCATCGACCCCATAGGAATGCCATAGACTCTTACCCAAATATGCGTGTATTTGAACTCATACTCGTCGAGAGTTTTGGTCGGGTTGAAATTCTGCACCACCAGCAAGCTTTTATTAAACATCCAGGGCCCATTATTTAGAGCTTTTATTTTCCCCGCTTCTTCACGGAATGAGAACAAGAATCGGTTCATGCCCAGATCCTTGCACTCAATCCCCTTGAACGGACACCAAATCCTACCCAGGGTGTTGACCAATGCGTCTATTCTTGCTGGTTTATCAGACATCACCTTGCCAACTACCTACATTTTGTCTGCACACATCTGGCTCGGACTTCTCCTTCCAAGCTTCACCCCCTTCTTCTCTGCTTCTAAGAGCTTCAAAGAATGCAGCTTCCTTTCCACCCCTTCCATTGCTGACACTTTCACGCCTGCTCGCGAAGGGCGCTGCCCCCACCGCCGCCGGGCGCCGCCCAGGTCTGCAATCCTCACCGCCGCCTTCAACTCTCGTCTCTTGCTAGGGTGTCGGTGGTTTACAATCGTGAGCCCTAGCCGCACACGAAAGGTTAAAGGATTGGGTGGGGGAAGGTAAAGGATTCAAGAAGAGACAAGAAATCGAGCCGATTTCAGATGGTTGGGAACTACTCTGATTTTGGGGTTCACCTGTTCGATCCGACACAACCAATGGGGAAGAGAAGGTCGATGGATCAGGACCGGTGAGGAAAAGTGGAGATTTTTGGTGGGATTGAGTGGATTTGGATGCTATCTCCGGACCTTGCCGGAACAGTAGCCTCGAGCGCCGAAGGCACTAGAACCGTCACGAGCTGACGAGCTTTTTGCGTCGGGGACCTTTGGTCCACCAGTATTGGGTCCATTTTTATGAAAGAGAGTACGTTCTCTCTATTATCTAAGTTAAATTTTTATCTTTTAGTTTTGTTTAATCTATGAATAAAGATGAGCAATTAACCGGATTAATAAAGAGGAGAACTCCTCGGTGTCCCCTTTATTTTACTGTACTTCTGTTACTCGTATTTGTCTTCTTCTCTAATATTATTTACATCTTGGTCCTACATCTCTTTAATCGGACTAGTGGACAAATATTATAGGACACGTTATCATCATGACATTCCACCGTCAAGTCTTCTGTATACTCACTTGACATCGGACAAGAAGATAAAGATCCGATAAAAACATGAACAATGAGTTCTTTAATCAATTTGGATTCCATTTTTGTACTTTAATTTGCTATCTAGATTTGTTTCTTTTTGACCCATGTGCGAAATTCCCAAGCAAACGTTACCGACTGAAGTCGTCGGCCCATGCTGATCATTTTGCTATTGGTTGGGGAACTTGATGATCACATGTGGGGAGGCGACGTGCAGACATGTGCTGTCGCCGCCGATTGTCCCGTACGCACCTTTGCAGATGCGCATCGCATGAGGCTGATGGCCCCGCACAGCCGCCACGGCCACCATACGGTAGCCAGGCTGATAGGCCTCGACGGCCGCACCTGCACACCGTCACTGGCCTCTCGCACCTCGCCAGCCGTACCCGCACACCGCCGCCTTTGGAACTTAATTTTTGAGTTAATTTTTATTCCAGTATAAAAGGGCCTTTGGAACTTTAGTTAATTTTTATTTTTGGCAATTACTTAACATACTTTTAATGATTGCATGTATTTATTTATATGTTTTATTGTTTTTGATTAATTTTAATTTTGAACATTGCTTTTAATCTTCAAATATTTCATATATTGGCATGTTTGAAATATTGAAACATCGTTAGAATTATCTTTGTATCTTTATTTGATTTTCATGCAACATTACCTGCAGTAATTTATTGAAATTATTGCATTAAATGCAGAATAACTGGCATAACTAGCCGGGAATTTGAAGGGCTAGCCCAACATGGCTGCAACTATCTCACTTAGGCGTCAGATGTGGAGATTGTACTCCGGGCTAGAAAGCTTTCAGGAGCAATTGATGTCGGTACCTAGCAAGTTATTGTCATCACCTCTGAGAAAACGATCAAGCATATGGTAGAGAAGGGTGCCCTTGCTCTGTGGACCGCTCTTAAGAAGCAGTTCAAAAAGCTGAAGTACACCATTTTGCCCCAAATAGAGCAAGACTGAGTCTGTCTAAGGTTTGCAGACTTCATGACAATTGATGAGTATAACTCTCTGCTGCATCACATTTGTATGAACCTCCGACTATGTGGCAAGGTGACCATGAAAGAGCATCTAGGCCCCTAAATGGTTTTGATGGTTAATGGCAACCCAAACTAGAATCTAATGTTTACAATAAGTATAAGCAGGATGAGTAGGTTCCAGGAAGAGGATTCATCCAGGAAAGGATGACCACCCAAAAGTACAAAGGTGGTTTCCAGGACAAGGAGATAGCTGTGCTAGGCAGCTGTGCCACAGCTGTGAAGAAGCCGGTGCTGTGCAAGGAGTTGCGAGCAAGATGATGGTGGCTTGATGCATTAAGGGCCGTGACTACAGTTGGTGGAAGCTGAAGCCTAGGTTTGCTAGTTTTCTTGAGTCCTTAGGAAACGCCTGTACTATCAAGAGGGATGAAGTAGCAATGATTATTGAAAGTTCCTTTTACTCAATGCTCAGAGTGTTGGACAGTGGCACTAATGCTTTGAGGTCAGTGGCCCTGTAACAACAGTTTTGCACAAGTGTGAAACTGGGTTGTGCTAGCACACTACTGTGCTAACTTCCTAAAATACTAGAGCCAAAGTTACCTGTGTGGCACAGCTATGTCACAGGTGAACTACCGCTCTATGACTCAGGCACATCTCTGTGCCAGGGGAGAGCTTGTAAATGCTAAGGGAACTGCACTGCAATAGTCTGTCTGTCAAGTTAGAAGACTGTTGGAGGTTCTCTCCTATGTAGGTATTAGAGTTAGTGTGTGCGCTGAGGGCAATATAGTGTGCCAAGACTGGACTGAGTAGTGAGGCTACGTCAGTTAGGGTTTCACCTGTGTCAGCCTTCGGTGACACAGGTGTCGGTCTGCCTGAGCCGGTTATCATTGTGCGTTGTGATTAGCTGTGTCACCGGTGCCTGTCACCGGTGACCCACTTAATCTTACGTGGCATGAGTATAACGGTCAGGTGACTGTGGACTCTATATATAGAGGACCAGGGGAGGTCTCAGACCTCAACCTTTGCCAAATCTCTTCAATCCATTTTGACCGTTGCAAACCTCTTTTCTCCTGAACAGAAGCAAATCTTCTTAAGTCTTAGTTCAAGAGAGAGTTAGAGCTTTGAGCAGTGAGCACTAGTTCCTCCAAGAGTTGTTGTTACATATTCTTTCTTAAAGTGTCTACTCCTAGACGGGTGTAGGAGTTGTTGTGACCTCCCAAGCTTGTGTGGGCAGGTGCCGTAGTTTGTGAAGGTGATTTGAGATCTACCTGTTGCAAGGCGAAAGGACTTCCACAAGCAAGAGAAAGAGACCTAAAAATTCAGGTACTCGGAGAACAAGCACAATTTAGTGCTAGCGATCTCTTCGGAGTAGTCAACGGAGACGTACCATCTCTAAAAAGAGTGGGAACTTCGGTGAAAAACCCCTTGTTTCTCTGAGCACTTTACATTCAATACTTACTTGCTCATCTGATTTGCATGCTTATGTGATTCACTGTCATATTCAATCTAGCTACAATTCCTTCTCATTGCCTGTCTTAATCTAACTATGTCACAGTTGTTGTATTGCTTATCTCATATCTGTGCCAGTTATCTGTTACACAGCCATCTGTCTTATTCATCTGTTTAGGGCTTTTTGTTTAGACAGCTGTATGTTAATTTACATATCAAATACTGTCTGAGTAGTTGACCTGTCATACAGCTAGCTCAACTCTTCAACCTGTTAAGCCTTAATTTTGATAAAGAGAAGAATTTGTTTAAAATTGGTTAGCCTCCTATTCACCCCCCTCTAGTCGGCAGCTACGATCCTTTCAAACCACAGACGCCCAAAGGATCGAGAAGAACATCTCCACCTTCCACCCCGATGCCGTGTAGGCGGCTCGTTCTTACTGCTAGAACAAGTTCACAGAGTATGATAGGCTCATTGACATACTCCAAGTGGTGGAGGCACAAGATAAGGTTCTCAAAAAAACTTCATCTCACAGGCACCCAATAGCAGCGTTGGCAATGAGGCCAATGCAAGCTACAAGGTGCATGCCGCCCTTAAGAAAAAGAGGAGGAAAGGTGGAAAGGGGAAGAGAGTCATGGGTCATAGAGCCAAGGCTCCTCCATCGAAGAAAGGCAAGGGCAAGCTCCATGATAAGCCATGTGGGGAGCAGGATCAGGACTGCTACAAGTGTGGCCTTCATGGGTATTGCTTTCGCCAATGCAAGGAGCCCCATCATGTGGTGGATGCCTACTAGACCAGAGAAGGCACAAGGTGCATCGTGTAATCGCTCGGGGGGAGGGGGGCTCCACAGGCAATGGCAGCGCCAGTAGATGTCCCGCTTGAGATGGTGGTACCCATACAGGTGGACATCCCGGTTTAGGCGGCAGTAGTCACCCCTCCTCTCTAAGTAGCCACGGTCGCAACCATCATCATCAAGGAGGAGAGGATGACTCCAGAGTAGATCAGTGAGGAGATCTCTAGCTACTTTGTCATTGATTCCGCCTAGTGCCTGCAGTGCACTAAGTTATATTTATTTATGCTTTCATCACTTTGGTACATGGATTATTTGTAAGCTCTATGAGAGCATAAACATTATTTTTTCAATGGTTGGATGATATGTTTATTCATTTATTTATTCAATATTTATTAATGTATGGCATGTTATGTTCTGAGATTTTTATGCATTTATGTAATCATGATTGCTACTTTCTCGCAACATTATTTAATTAAATGCATTATTTCATAACACATGTGACACCAAATGGAGAAAGTGTGCCTTGCAAATAGCGGTACCACAAATACCATAGTAAGGGAGATGGAATATTTCCAGTCAATTCGTAAAGGTACCGGCAATACAATGAAAATCACTGATAGTGGTTCTTGTATAATAGGTTCCGATAGGACCACAATTATACTCCCTATGGCACAATTTTGATAATAGAAGATGCATTGTTGTTCCCGAGTTGAGTAGAACACTCATTACTTTTAAGGATATTCATGTAAATGGTTTTCACGCAAAGACTGATGAAGAAAATGGTAAAGAATACCTACTCATCACTAAGCGCGATGAAAATGGAAAAATGGTATTAGAGAAACTTCCTTTATTTGACACGAGGCTATACTACACTGAAATTGTAGCACCCCCAGTATGTACTGCCTTTAAGACTATATTTAGAAGCTTTGAATTCGTCTATGGCATGATAGACTTGGCTATCCCGGTCTTAGAATGATGATAAATATAATTAATAACTCTTATGGTCATAATGTTAATATAAAGAACTTCTCAAATCAAGAAGATTTCGTGTGCCCCGCGTGTGCCACGGAAAAATTAATCATTAGACTATCCACTATGAAAGTGAAAGATGAAAACCCCAATTTCCTAGAATGAATACAAGAGGACATTTGCAGTCTTATTTAATCCCGGTTAGGGCCATTTAGTTGCTTTATGGTGCTCATCGATGCTTCCTCGAAATAGTCGCATTTTATTTTTCCATCTACAAGAAATCAAATTTTTGCAAAGCTGATCTCGTAGATCATTCAAATTAAGAATAAATTTCTAGATTATTGTGATGACCCATTATGCTCAAATATGTAATTAGAACCTTTGAAGTTCTAAAAGAATAAAGCCAGAGCCTTGTATCGCATGTCATGGTGTAGGTCAACTAAAATTGGACATCAACTCAAAAACCTAAAGTCGAGCTATAAGACCTAAAGACTAACCCCGATGATATAAGACTAAGTTCCTACCGAGAGCTTAATGAGCTCAAAAATATTGTTTTGTTTCCCCTCTATCATTGCAAGACATTTAAGCATAATTTGACTATTAAATCGAAAGATATTCACTTAATTACCAAATTGTGCAAATATGTATCTTTTGCTAGAAGAATGACAACCTGGTTAGATATTGCGAAATCTTACATTTTCATCATAAATATCTTCCTGAACTCCTAATAACCTTTCTAAGGATTCTAGACAACATTTTGTACAATTATAACTATAGGCTAGATTGAACCATATTTGAAATT
Organism: Stipa capillata; assembly: GCA_019208055.1. Classification (NCBI taxonomy): domain Eukaryota; kingdom Viridiplantae; phylum Streptophyta; class Magnoliopsida; order Poales; family Poaceae; genus Stipa; species Stipa capillata. The sequence goes on from JAGXJF010004441.1 coordinate 203,520, forward strand.
TAGTTCAAATAAGTGATATATACGTTTCAATTAGTACCACACATACACTAGTGATGAAATCTTGTTAAAGTCTTACTATTATTCGTGTACAATTCGAAGTTCTGTTTTAGAAATCAATTGCAAGTTTGATTTTGAACTAGGGAGTTAAAATTCAGAAAAGAATAAAAGAAACCAAAATCTAACAGCCACCTGGGCCGGCTCATGACCCGTTGCCCTCGCGCGTAGGGCTGAGCCCATCTCCCTTCCCGCCTAAGCTAGGAGGCGCCTCCTCTTCTCCCGCCTCCTCTAGTCCCCTGGCGCTTCCTTTCCTCCCCGCTTTTCTCCTTCCACCGACACGCCTGGCCCACGGGCAGGCTCACCGGTGCACATGGCGCTCCTTCTCTAACGAGCGCACTCCCGAGCGCCTCCTCTTTGCTCTTGCCGGCGACCCCTTCCTCGGCCTCTCCTCCCATCTCTCCGCAAGCATCCTTCTACTCTCGCCCCACGCACCTAGGCGTCTCCACCGTTCTTCCCTAAGCTTCTGAACGCACCCATGAGCCAGCACCGGTACCGAGCGCGTCGTATCCCTCGGTCCGACAAGGTGCCGCCGGCGATGTCCCGCCCATCCCGGCATCCGAGGCCTTCTCTCCTCTCCCAAATGTGCGGGCGAGCTCCCTCTTCGCATGCCGAGCTCATTTTAGTCTTGGCTTGTGCAGGATCATCGCGGGAGCCACCAAACCGAAGCCTTCTTCCCCGCATCTAGCGAACTCCCTCTGGCCACCATCCTAGTTCTTCCACCGGTGAGGCCATCCCTCCCATTTTCTTGATGTTCTGTCCGCCCCAGCTCTGTGAATCCACCGTCTAACTTAATTGCATTTCGGTGCAGCAGGCATCCACAATTTCGTGGATCTTCTCCGGCGACGGTCGCCTCCCCGCCGACGAGAAATTCCCTATTTTCGGTGAGCTTCCTTCCCGGTCAACCACTGATTTAGATTCCCCTGCTCGTTCTCTCCTTTCCTGACTCCTCGCTTCTCCTCTCTGTGCTCAGGAACTCCCTGTCACCGACGACCGTGCTCCACCGCCCGCCATTGTCGCTGCCATCTCTACTCCACCTCTGTTTGCCCTCGGCGACTACAAAAATGAGACTGCGGTGAGCTCCTGGACTCGATGCCGTGGTTATTTCTCCACCCCCCCTCACTGTAGGACTCGCACACATGCTCGCCTCCGCTCGGGTGACCGGCGTTAAACCACTGGCCGAACCAACCACGCGGAGAGAAAACCCGGAAGGTCCGGTCGGCTACTCCGACCTGTCTGGAGGCAGAGTCCAGAGGCTCCGGTCGGAGGTACCGGGCTGCCCGGAAAGTCTGGATTTCGGGTGGACACTCCGACCCACTCGGAGGCTCCGGTCGGACATTCCGACCGCTATATCCGAGCCCCAGCAAAATTAGAAAAAAAAAGATAAAACTTCAAAACTTCATAACTATTGGAAATAAACTCCAAATTGAGTAATTCTTTTTTTGTTATTCTTCATTTAATCTGTAGAACATTATAGCACAATTGTTGTCCATGTTACATTGCTCTAAAATGGTGAAATTCCCATATTACCCCTTAGGCTTAAAATTGAAATAAGAATTCTAGGAGATAATTGATAATTCCAAAAGAGGTATATGTGGTATCTGTAGGCAACTCAAAACAAATATTGTGAATTGATTTCATTACTTCTTCCATATACCTGTCGCGCCCTAATATTTCTAACTTGGTATTAGCATCATTGCATTAGCCCAATCCGACCAAACCCCGCATGCATTCACAAACCCTAATTCCACCGCCCGCTCTGTCATCAGTAAACCCAATGCACCAACACCCGCACACACGCACTCAGTCAAATAAAATCCTAATCAGGAAATCCGCCACTCCTCGGATTCTCCGAAAATTCTGGATTAAATCATAGGACATCCTAACAACATATCTAATCCAAATATAGCATAAAATAGCAGTGTCCAGTTAAAAATATCAAGGTATGAAATTAATAAACCACAGTATTAAAAATGGCATCGTACTGCAACTCTTATATCCATTGCTCGGAAAATTCCGATAAAATCCCACAGCATTCCTCACAACCCTAGAAGCCCTAGTACATAAATTGTTGAGCAGGTCTCGTGTAAAAACCCCAAAGAGCCAGCTCCAATCACCCCAGGTAAAAATGTCACCGCACAAAAATCAGGCCAGCTTCCAGGTCCGTCACTTAATATTTCTCGTTCAATCACCTCAGCCCTGCCACTCTCTTTACTCTCCCTGCTAGCTCTTGTCTTGCCAACCCCAGTGAAATCTCTATAGACGTCAGCTCCAGCATTCAAACACCGTGAGTAAATGAGGCAACTTTCGGCGCCTAACTCACTGTGAACTCAAGCACTGACCGCTGATCTCTGTAGCTCAACCCATCAGCATGCACCATCCCCCAAGTCTCAATGGCTGCTGTGCTCCCCGGCGGCATCCTGGTCATCCTCCAGCTGGGCTCAACGTCAAACCCGAGCTACTGCAGCTCTGAGCTCTCTACAGACGGCAACCTCACCTCAGCTGTCTTTCGCTCTCCCTGGAGCTCCAGGCCGCCTCACTCCGCCGTCAAGTCGCCGGTAATGTAGCAAGCAGTAGCAACCCTCCAGTGAGCTCGTCGCCCCGCCTATTTAAAGGCTAGCCGAGCACTTCCTCTTCCCAGCAAACCGACCACCAGCCCCTCCCATCCATAGCCCGCCTCAGCTTCGGCCACTGGAGGCACTCCTCGAGCTCACCCAAGCTCTCTGGAGCTCAACACAGCAGCCCCCAATTGAACCCAGCAAGCAACCAAGGTGAGCAAATTAGAAAAGAGAGGAAGAGGCAGCTCCAGAACACCTCCACCGCACCCCCAACCGAGCTGCCGCGGCAAGCTCCCAGGCCCTGCCGCGCAGCACCTCTGCCGCCCAACCAAGCTACCGCGGCAAGCCCCAGGTCCCTGCCGCGGCAAGCCCCAAGCCCTGCCGCGCAGTCCCTCTGCCGCGCCACCCCTCTGCCGCTCCAAATCAGCTGCCGCACCAGCCCCCAGGCCCCTGCCGCGCCAGCTCCCAAGCTCCCCCTGCCGAGCCCCCTTTCTCAGCTGCCGACCAACTCGCCTCTGCGCCCCGGTCTGAACAGAGCAGCCGCCGCAGCCTCTAGGTAGAAGAAGAGTGAGTTGAATGAGCTGAGTATCTATTCGGTTCAGGTCTTAAAGCTAACCCGTGCTGCTGCTAGAACCCGTTTTCTGAGAGGGAAAGCGTAAAGTCAGCAGCTGAGAACAATTAGTGCACTGCTCAACCAATTAAATTAGTACCTATTCGGTTAGGGTTATAATTAGCCAAACCAAGCCACTCTAAACTACCTTAAGTGCTCAAAAGCTTGTCCTGAAATTCCAGGAGTAAACCTAAGTTACGAGTTCAAATTAGTTAAGCCTGGGAAATCAATTAGAATGGGGTAATGGAGTTTAGGAGATAAGCTACTCTCTGTGATTCTGGAAATAGCACGCATGCAAAACCCTAATTAGATTCTTCTTCTAATCATTCCAAAAATCATAGTAGTTCCTCGAGTAATTTGGTATTGCATGTTGTTTGATTTATCGGAATGTTGGATCGTTTCTTATTCGTTGTTTTTAACCGACGCGTAGTTGACGGAGAGACGTACGTGCGACAGGAGGAACCGGCGTCACCTTCGCGTACAGAACAGGAACAGGACTTGCCAGGCAAGCATTCCCACCTTGATCATGCCGAATCCTATATTTATGAACGTTATTATTTTCGTTTGCAAATCCTGCATGCTATATTTTAATATCACGTTATTTTATTAGTATTAGTTACTCCTAGTAGCTGCACTAAGCTTAGGACCAAACTTCCTTGAAACCCTAGGGATATTAGTCGACCGCTCCCGGGTCGACAGAGATATTAGGGTTATTGGCTGTAAGCCCCGCTTAGCCCTGCTATAGTTAAAATAAGTTTTACCCAAAATTTTGAAAACCCTATTATGGTACAAGAAATAAAACCCTCGGATATACTGGGTTATCCGAGGTGACTTTTGAAAGAAGGGTCTGGCGAGACCCTAAACAAAATCGGAGATGTTTTGGATCCGGGCAAGAATGTTAGGAGCAGCCGGGGGCTGTAGAGGAATTGATAATGGCACATCGTCAAGGACGATCGTGAGTTGTGGGATGGAGTCTTGTTCGGATCAGTTAAGGACCGAGCCTAAAGTGCCGCTAAACCAGTTCCACCATCGTGCGTCCACATGTCCTTTATGGGAAGGACTTGACTTGGTACCCCGGCAAGTATTAGGGTTTGGACCCGTAGGAAGTTAGGAGTCGTGGCTAGGTGCTTAAAAGTCCTAGAGATCCACTGCCGCGTAGCGTTTGGGTGTTGATCGACACAAAGGTGGAGAGCCCCAATTTGGTGTCCGGAATTCGGTATCCGGGGCACGCAAACTTGGGTATTCACCTAGCGGGTCCAACTCTAGTATGGAAGCGGGCGACGGTCTCGTTGTGACCACCCTGCCAATACACTTCGTGAAGTGTATCGTTAGCGCTCGGCAAAAAGGGTGAATTCACATCTTGTGGGTAAAGCCGTACAACCTCTGCAGAGTGTTAAAACTATTCGAATAGCCGCGTCCTCGGTCATGGACATGAACTGGCAAGGCCACACGCTGGTTAGACCAGGTTTTGTTTGCGAAAGATGGGAAAAGGGACTAAGGACGTGGGCACGACGTGTCCACAGTGCGCAATTTACGCTACAGGCTGGTAGCAAGGAATTGCAGGAGAGAAGGTTAGCCACACTGTCCAGGGCAGTATGGGCTGAGCCTGGAGTCAAGCAGAAGCTAGCCATGTTATTCGGGATAACAGAGGCTGAGCATCGTTCTAAGGACGCTAGCTGCACTATCCAGGATAATGCAGGCTGAGCAATGGATCGAGACGCTAGTCATGCTGCCGGGGCAGTATGGACGGAGCCGTCTCGACGGTAAAAGAAAAAAAGGATCGGTAACTCTATTTTGAGTTTTACAAATCCGCATTCGAATCTATTGTATTTGTATTTATATAAAAGCTTGTTATTCCGCACAACCATTGAACTAGACTAGAGCTGTTTACATTGCTATTCCCTGCATGAAATATCGCCGTATATTATTCCCGGTGGGAATAGCTTGCGAGTACATTCAATGTACTCACCTGGCTTGTTGATTTGGCCAGAAGAAGAAGAAGAATTCTGCCTCGACGAGGAGGACACCGACTACGAGGGCTAGGGCGTTTCCCCAGTCAGTTGCCTGAGGGTTTGGCATACTGATGGGTCTATCTACGTGTGTTTATTTTCCGCTGCAAGACTTTTATTCGGCCAATAGGCCCTGTTGTGTTAAAAGACCTTAATGGCTTGTATTGTAATAAAATCGGTATCGTGTGACGATGTTATCAAGTTCTTGTGCGTACCGGCTACGGATCCAGGGACCGGTACGGTAATCACAGGAGCGCACCCGGCCTTAAAACCGGGGCGTGACAGCTTGGTATCAGAGCCATACTGACTGTAGGAACCCCTAGTTAGCATGGCCGTTAGACAAACCTAGGACAAAAGTATTTTCCAAAATCTTTGAAAAACAAATTTTGTAAAAGCAAGTCTAGTATCCTTATCTCTGCTAAAAGCTTATCTATTCCAAGTAAGACTTTGGAAATTTAAAAACTTACCACACTTTTGATTTTTGAAAATTTTATAGGTTAGAACAATGGAGCTGCTGTATGGTGAAACCTGTGCCACCAAGAGTGAAGGATGCCCTCGACTGCTGCAAGAAGCACTGGAGCGCTGTGGATTCAATGTCTACCCGGAGTACCACGTTTTTCAGGAGAAGAAATCAGATACTATCACTGAGTACTGGGCTAGAGTGCTCATCATCGGATTAAGGAATGCAAATAATCAGACCTACAGCTTTGTGGGACCATGTAGTTGGAATTATAGCCAGGCAGTGCACCTGGTAGCACACAAGGCACTTGTGCATCTCCGCCATGAGATGCCAGAAATGGAAATTTTCAGAGCTACACGATATATTCCACAGTATCCAATACTGGAGGCAGTCCGCCGATACACCCCGCCTTTGGCGGAGAACGACCCTGCTGTAGTGAACCTAGCTCACTACGTACAGGCTCAGGACTCCTTGCTTCACTGTGCTCTAGTGGAACTGGAAGACGTGCGCAAGGAACTGCAACGGGTGAAGACGCTATTGGATCAAGCCACCAGCCACTAGGCACAGGCACCTAACCCACCAGGAGGGACTACCACCACCAATGAAGCTCCACCAGAACCCCGTGACATCCAGGTGGTGAGCGAGCAGCCGCCTCCACCAAAGAGACGTTGCACCGCCCGCAAGTCAGTCCGCCCATTTTCAACCGAAGCCGGGACTTCTCTAGTTATTCCTATAATACCAAGTCCGACGCCACTTGGTGGATCCATCTTTGTCGAGGATTCTGACGAGGAAGAAGATCCAGAGGAGGTTGAGCCAGTCGAAGATGATGAAGAAGTTCAGATCACATCGTAGGTCTTAGGGTTGTGTAGTGGCCTACCCTTAGCTAGCGACGTGTAAAATAAATAAGTAGTCGCCAGCTGTATGTGTGACATGTGTGATGTACTGAGCTATGTATGTGTGTGCTAGATGGTACACGACACCCCTTAGGTGTGCTTCGTGTCCACTTATTAAATAAATGGCCCACTCGGCCTAGTGTGTTTTAAAAATCCAATCTGTCCGTACCCGTAAATCCCTCTCACCTGTCTTTCAAATGCGAAGCCCGAGAAGGGATAAGACGTCTCGGTCGTCCCTCAGTAATGAGGTAGATAAGCGTCTTATCCTGTCATAAAGGCTACCCTCCCTTAGTCGCTCTCCTCTTGCCCTATAAATACCCAGAGTTTCATCTCTTATCTCACCATTCCTAGTTGCTCCTGAAGCCAACAACCTTAGATTTCTCTCTTCTTCCTTCCAGCACCTCAAGAAGAAGCTATGCCCCGTGGAACTCTTTACAATGAGACCACCGCTTCTGAACTAGCGGGATTTGTAGATATCCTGTGGACGGTCGCCCAGAGAGTTCTACGAGCCTCCCAGCGACCTGAGTACGATGTCTATCGGGAGGAGGCCACCAACACGAATGTGTACTGGGCTGAAGTACACGTCTACCAAGACGGTGTCAACAGCGAAGCAAACTTCCACTTCATGGGCCGACCAGTGCCCGACCCCGACCTATCCATGCAGGTAGCTGCATGGGAGGCTATCTCCCGTCTCCACCAGATGATTCCAAGCATGAACTGCAGAGCTTTTCGGTTCTACCCCAGCCGCGCTCTGGGAGAGAATCCACCTTCGTCAGTACGAAGAAGAGCAAGATGTAGCCGTGGTGCACCTCACCCGGTACCTGGTCGCCATGACCGAAGTCTTTATCCAACTCATGGATATTCTCACCATCACCCAGCAGCCACTCCCCTTGTTCAGCCAAGATCTCGTGCCCGAGCATCCTCCGCGACATCATGCTCACCCCTCAGTGTCCGGAGATTCACCCATAGCAGGAATACCTGTAGTGGTAGATGGAAACCCTTTCCCTGCTCTTTCCCGGAATACCTCAGGCTGTTCTCGGCCTATGCGGCCTCTACCCGAGCCGCGCATCGTAGCAGGAACCCCCTTGCACCCCAGAACACGCCGGCGCCATCCGAGAATGGAGACATCCGCGGAGAGACACCCGCGACCCAGCCCCCCAGCCCGATGTAAACCAGGTAGACTAGGTGAAGTGGAGTAGCCACTCAAAATAATAATAAGCCTGAGAACCTATTTTCTTATTGTTTATAATAGGGCATAGGCCTGTATGAGTATTGTACAAGTGCCTTTAGGCACATTTAATGTAAATTATTGTGTGTTGTCTCGGTGTTTTGTTTGGCTCTTAGTTGGTTCACCCAACCGTTGGAGTTTGTGATGATGCATTGATCTCAGTTTGGCGCTGCACCGAACCCCGCTTTTCCCTCTTACCTCCTTGCTTAAAAAAATGCAAGCATCTGATGAATCAACCGGTGCTATTGCAGCAAGAAAGTGAAGATGAGTCATAACACTCTCAGCTCCGCAGCACGGAAGAAGGCAGCGGAAGCACAAAAAAATGCTCCACCACCTGTGATTCCAACTCACTCCAAACATCAGTTAACTCCCGGAATTCTAAGGCACGCAATAAACAAGCCCCAGAATAATAACCGTATGAAAAACTCCTATCCCGAAGACAAAGAAGACCAAGGTCAGAACTGCGGGGAATCTGACCACCCACCACCACCACCCCCGTCGCTGAACCAACGCCAGCAGAAATGTTTCAAAATGCTGGGACAAAACTTGTCTAGCCACCAACGCAGCAGTGCAACTAATGATGCAAGGTGGTAACTCGTCTGGAAAGGAAATAGACTCTCAGAATTTCAGAGGACTTCCCCACCCGTCTTCGCTACTCAACGGAACCACTAGACGCTGACGACTGGCTGCTAGTTATGGAAGAAAAACTGGAAGTAGCCAAGTGCGACGATAAGGAAAAAGTGCTATATGCTCCCCAGTATTTACAAGGACCCGCCGCCGCATGGTGGAAAAGGATCAGGAGTACCCAACCAAGACACACGGAGATTCCTGGGACATGTTTAAAGACATGTTCCGCAAGCATCACATACCAGCGGAGCCTGATAGGAATTAAGAAGAAGGAATTCCTTGATCTCAAGCAAGGAACGATGTCGGTAACAGAGTACCTTCATAAGTTCACTCAGTTAGCTCCGGTATGCAGGAGAAGAGATGACGTCCGAGAGTGCTCAAGTAGAGAAATTCATGAATGGGCTACAGCAGATTCTCCAGTACCAGCTAGCCTCGCAAAAGTTCACGGAGTTGCAGGATTTAGTCAACGCCGCCCTGAATGTGGAGGATAAGCGCCGAGGGTTAATAGACAACCGGAAGCGCAAGAACGTCAAGACGATGAGACAGGAGAACCACATAAACGGCCCCGTTATGAGAAGAAACTGAAGCACAGATATTCAGCACCTCAGCAATACAGGACCGCTCTGCTATACCCCCAATTCAGCACCCGAACTATCAGAACTATCATAAGGGACCTCTGGAAATTATCACTCTGGAAGTGCAAGCCAAAGCTCAGGAAAGACCAACTGCTATTCGTGTGGAGAACCTGGACACTTCGCTCGCGAGTGTCCCAAGAAGGCAAAGGAACCTGCCGACACGCCCGCGTCCAGAGCATGCTATGTCCACCCGGAGTCAAGGATCCAAGTGAGCACCAAACTACAGCAAAGGACGCGTGAACCATGTTGATGCCGAAGAAGCCCAGGACGCCCACGACGTGGTGATGGGTACGTTCCTGTTAACTCAGTACAAGCAACTGTTTTATTTTGATTCTGGAGCTTCGCATTCGTTCATTTCAAAACAATTTGTTGATAAAAACCAAATCGAAGTTCACCCAATGAGGACACCCATGAGAGTCCGAACGCCAGGATCAGTGGTTAAGGCTCAAACTCTATTGTAGGATGTAAGCATCATCATAAGGGGGGTAGAGTTTTTGGCAGACCTAATTGTCCTAGTGTCAGAAGATATTGATGTGATTCTAGGAGTGGATTGTTTACCTAAGAATAAGGGCATTATAAACTTCGAAACCAAAACAGTTACCCTTACCAATGTCCGAGGAGAGACAGTTAAATTTACTCCTAAATCACCCTCACACCAACCCAGTACCCTGAACAACCTAACCGCACGGAGCTAGCCCAAGTCCCAGTGGCACAGGAATACCTGATGTATTTCCTGGATTGCCCGGAATGCCACCGACCGAGATCTGGAATTTCATCACTTCGCATTAGTGCTGAACGGCACTATAGCAAAGAGGCCTATCGGATGTCCGTCCGCGATATGTAAGCGAATTGAAAGAAACAATTGAGGGAATGGAGCGAAAGGGTTTATTCGACCTAGTGCATCGCCGTGATGCACTAGTATTATTCGTTGTGAAAGAAACAGTAAGACTCTCCGCATGTGAGGGGATTATCAGAGCTCTGAATGAGGTCACTATTAAGAATACAAATATCCTCTGGCCACGGATAGATGATCTATTCGATCAGATGAATGGAGCTCGAGATTTTTTCTAAGATAGATTTGAGGTCAGGTTATCACCGAGCTTAAGATCGAGGGCCGGACTATACCCAAGACTGCCTTCACAACTCGATATGGCTATATGAATATACCGTCATGCACCTTTGATAACCAACTGCCCCAGCATATTTTATGAACTAATGAACAAGGTATTCATGAGTTATTGGACAAGTTTGTAGTGGTATTCATAGATGATATCCTGGTATTCTAAATCAGATGAAGTAACATC
>JAGXJF010004442.1:0-26990 GCA_019208055.1 Stipa capillata
TAGTGGTTTACCGCTCATGTCAGAAGCCTCTATGCGGACCCCACTATTTTAAAATGTGCTTTTGTTATCTTGATCTCTAGCGTAGAATGTGTATCCGTTAATGTCATATCCTTGCCAAGTGACGACTTCGAATGTTGGGCCCTTCGCGTACCAGGTTAGAATGTCGCTAGAGGCACCTAAACGAAGACGCTCGTTGAACCACTTGTTGAATTCTTTGTTATGCTCTCTCGTCCTCCACGCATCGGTTCTATCTGGATGCTCCCGCCTTAACTTTGCCCTGTGCTCGTCCATGTATGGGGCAATGGCAGTCGTGTGTTGCAGCACTGTGAAATGGGCGAGAGCGTGACCAGGTTGATCGGCCGTTATTGATTTCTTTCCGATGGTCCTAACACCATCAAGCCTGCCTTCGTGCCGAGAGCGTGGAATGCCAATTGGTTGGTTCGACTCCATGTAGTCAACACAGAACTCGACCACCTCCTCCGCAGCGTAACCTTCGACAATGCTTCCCTCCGGTCGATACCTGTTTCGCACGTAGTGCTTCAAGATTCCCATGAATCTTTCAAACGGGTACATGCTCCGAAGGAAGACGGGCCCGCACATCTTGATTTCGTGGACGATGTGGACGATGAGATGCACCATTATATCGAAGAAAGAGGGGGGAAATACATCTCTAGCTGACAAATAGTCTCCACCGCTGCTAACTCCAGATCATCTAGTTCAAACACATCCATCATCTTCTGTGAGATCTTGTTGAAGAAGAAGCAGAGGTTGGTGATTGATTCTCGGACGTTAGGCGGCAAAATATTCCTGATTGCAATTGGGAGCATCTGTGACATCATGACATGGCAGTCATGTGACTTCATGCCGATTAGTTTCAAGTCCTGCATCGAGATGAGCCTCTTGATGTTGGCAGAGTAGCCCGACGAAACCTTCACGCCATGCAAGAAGTTGCAAGACTCGGTTCTCTCAGCCTTGGATAAAGTGTAACAAGCAGGAGGGATGTATGTCTTCCCGTTAGGCAGTAGTACAGGCGCCAGCTCTGGCCTGATTCCCATGTCAACCATGTCAAGTCAGGCCTTGACGCCATCCTTCGTCTTGTCCTTCATGTTTAGCAGTAGACCCAGCACGCTGTCACAGACATTCTTCTCTATGTGCATCACATCGATGCAGTGCCGGACGTCTAGATCCTTCCAGTACGGTAGGTCCCAGAACACTGATTGCTTCTTCCAGTATGCGGACTCATCTGCGGCCTTCTTTTTCCGACCCTTTCCCAGCACGACGTCGACATCATTAACCTTCTCGAAAACCTCTGCACCGCTTATTGGCCTTGGTTTCGCACCGTTCTCCGTTCTCCCGTTGAACTGTGACTTCCACCTCCTATAACGGTGCCTTACAGGCAGGAACCACCGGTGACCCATGTACACGACTTTCCCGTAATTCTTGAGACTTAGGCTCACGGTATTCTCCATGCATATGACACAACCTTTGTGTCCTTTCACCGTCTGACCGGAGGTGTTGCCGAGAGCGGGAAAGTCTTGGATTGTGCAGAACAGCATGGCCCGCAGAGTGAAGTATTCTCTTTTGTCCGCATCCCATGCCTGCACTCCTGTGTTCCATAGTGTTTCTAGATCATCCATCAACGGTTGGAAATACACGTCGATGTCGTTACCAGGTTGCTTAGGCCCTTCGATAAGTACGGACATCATAATATACTTCCGTTTCATACAAAGCCAGGGAGGTAGGTTGTACATACTGAGAAGTACGGGCCAGGTGCTATGTCGGCTACTCATGTTGCCAAATGGATTCATTCCATCCGTACTCAGCGCAAACCTTACGTTCCTACTTTCCGCAGCGAATCGGGGATATTCCTATCGATGTTTCTCCACTGGATAGCATCGGCAGGGTGTCTGAGCTTTCCATCGGACGTCTTCCGCTCCTTCTCATGCCAGCGAAACAGTTTTGCTTCCTTCGGGTTTGCAAACAAATGCTTCAGGCGCGGGATTACAGGCAGGTACCAAGCAACCTTCGCAGGAGTCCCCTTCGTCGCCTCAACGAATTCGTCAGCTCCTTCTACTCCAATCTTACCCTTGTACCGAGAAGTCTTGCAAACAGGGCATGAATGTAGCTTCGCAAACTCTTTCCGGTATAGGATACAGTCGTTCCGACATGCATGTATCTTTTCAACTTCCAGTCCCAATGGACAAAGCACTTTCTTCGCTCTGTATGTGTTATGGGTAACTCATTCCCCTCCGGAAGCATGTCACCTAGGAGGCCCAACAACTCGTTGAAACTCTTGTCGGACCAGCTGTTGCTCGCCTTCAGCTTCAATAGTTCAAGCACGGCATATAACAAAGTGAACTTGGCCTTGCATCCTGCGAATAGCGGTTTCTCCGAGGCCCCCATCAAGCCTAGGAATTGTTCGTACTCTCCCTCGGTTTCGTGCCCTTCGAAATCACGCAGCATCTGTTCCAGCTCAGGCATTGAGTCGGGATCATCGGACCTCTCATGGTGTGAATCACAACCGATATCAAATGGCATATCGGTTGCTTCTTCATCAGCACAGATATCATTATCTGATACTACGGCTTCATCTTCATCGTGCTTGGTCCAAGTTGAATACCCTTCCATAAAATCTCTCTTGAAGATATGGTACTCAATATGATGGAGCTCGAAAGTCCTTACGTTACCACAGTCTACGCATGGACAATACGTGTCAGCTCTGCCCTCTTTCAATATGTCCACCTTGGCAGCTGCCATAAATGCTCTCACTCCATCTCTATACGCCTCTGTGTTGCGAGCTCCGTACATCCACGATCGATCCATCTAAGCCGTGCATGTGGAAAGTTAAAATTTTAGTTCAAAATATGAAGTGCATCGACTTCGTGACATTAGTTTATCATTACTTCAATTACTAACCTAACCGAATTATCAAAATAATTACTAACCCGCTTAACTAACTAATATAAATAACTAATCGTACTAATTGACTAATATAACTAAGCTATATGCGTCGACTCTCTTCAATTACTAATGTATAACTATCCAAATTAGCACTTCTTGCATATGAAAATTAAATAAGCCACAAAAATAAATCCATCATTAATTATTTTTCTTTTTACCCACAAAATTCCTTAAACATTTCAATACCTTAACACATCTTGCAATGCATTGAACCATACGATAATTCAAACATCTCTATCGATCTAATTATGATCATATAATTGTATATTCTCAATGTCCAATAAACAAAGCAAAATCACCAAATTATTGGATGAATTGAATCAAAAACTATGCACTAACCTTTGGTAAGCAACAAAGAAGTATTATCTCCAACTATACTCTTCCAAATGTAACTTCTCCACCGAAGAATTGCCAGAAAACAGCTCAAAAAATGGCCAGCAAATCGCCACATTCAAGACATATCTACCTACTGGTCGTCTGTCTGCTCGCGCAGCACAATTAATATTGTGAATCATATTGAAGGTGGTTAAATCCATATAACTGCCTCGGATATTACATATATGGAGGTGGTTATATATCAGAAATCGCCTCGGATATGTACTAACATATCCGAGGCGGTTGACAATATATAACCGCCACGGATAACGACCACATCCGAGGCGGTCATAAATAAGTAACCTTCTCGGATAACATTAGAGGCAGTCATAAATAAGTAACCGCCTCGGATGTGGTCGTTATCCGTGGCGGTTGTTCCCGGACTCGTTATCCGAGGCGGTTTTTTCGTACTAACCGCTTCCGACGTTTCTTATTCGTGGCGCTTCTACTTAACCGCCTCGGATAAGGCGCCTCATATAAATGATTCTGTACTAGTGTACAGTTCAGGAATCCAGATCGGAGCTAGATGGCGCGAAATGTCCATACGGCCATTTAGATTGAGATTAATCTTGGAAGCTATATACGTTATGGGTGATATTCATTTCATAGTTGTTCGAGAGAAACAAAGCAACCCAATATGTGCAATGTGTTACGTACTATTTGCTTACATCCAACTATTCATTCGGCAGTGAGTCAAAAGAGTACATTATGCAAGTAGCAACACAATATTGCTCATGATGAATTCATCGCAGAAAGGAAAAAAGATAGAAAAAAGAACGGCTCACGAGCATAACAAGATAGCTAGCTCATCTGAACTAATGAACAGTCGGTGGACTCTTGGTCAACCCCAGGTATATCGTGATGTAAAAATAAGAGTTTTTTTAAATAATATTTTTTCAGAAATTTCAGAAATAATACCACATTTAAGAAATTATAAAATTATCCTCAATCGCCACCAGCAATGGCGATTAGGGAGCAATCGCCACGCGGGCCAGGCGATTTGAACCTATCACCAGCGCAACCGACGATTCATCACAGAATCGTCAAGCTGGCTAGTGATTGCGCTCTGATTGCCACGGGGTGGTGGCGATTTCCACCTCTGATGCTATATAAAGGCCAGCAGAGCACCAGGTACTCTAAAAAATCCTCCTTGACTTCTTCCGAAAACATTGTTGAGTTTTTCCTGAGTAGATAGTTTTTAGTTGAGAGGAGAAGTAGTACTCAGATGGATAGCGACGATGAAAGTAAGTTTCGTAATTTTTTTCCCTACTCGTATGGGTAGAAATTTTGAGATTTAGAAGTTGTGTTTTCTGCCACATTAATTTTTCGTGCAAATTGCTAGATGTCAGTGATGTTGTTTGGACCGTGAGAATGGACCATGAACTTCCTAGAGCTGCGGATGATAGGAAGCATGCTTGTAAAATTCTTTGTTTACAGATCTCTGAGGAAGTACATACGCGTGGGATTGGAGAGGTTTTAGCGAGAAGGGGTTTTCCTGGACTTGCCTACAAGCAGGTGTGCAAGCGTTTGCGAGATTTCCATGAGATGTTTGAGAGGGTAAGCAAGCTTAAAAAACTATCCGGGGCGAAGTACATGAGAGACGAATGGTCAGGAGGAACGATAAGTATTCTAGAACCTTAGTACAATAAGCACATAAGGGTTAGTATAATTCCTTTGTACAAGTTTGTAAGCAGTTTCATGTACCGTTTATGTTTGTTAGATCACATTCTTGGTCTGTAAGCACATCCAGAGGATGTAGGGTTGCTCAACTGCAGAATCGCACACTTCGGATGAGTGGACCGATTTTAAAGAGACCCATTGCTAATAGGAGACACTTAATGAAGATGACAGATGAAGAAGAATGCATATTTACTGGACTCCCCCTTTGTCAAAATGTGGGTGCACATCCAAAAAAGATATTGGATCATCAAGACATAAAGGCGCATCCAGTTCATCGAAAAAGATGTGAAAGAGCATCTAGGCCCCAAGTTGGTTTTGATGGTTAATGGCAACTCAAACTGGAATCTAACGTTTACATTGAGTATAGGCAGGTTAGTAGGTTCTAGGAAGAAGGGTCATCAGTGAAAGGATGACCACCAAAAGGGTACAAGGGTGGTTTCCAGGACTAAGGAATGGCTGTGCTAGGCAGCTGTGCCACAGCTGTGAAGAAGCCGGTGCTGTGCAAGGAGTTGCAAGCAAGGTGATGGTGGCTTGATGCGTCAAGGGCCGTGACTGCAGTTGGTGGGCAGGTAAAGCCTAGATTTGCTAGTTTCTTTGAGTCCATGGGAAAACCCGTACTATCAAGAGGGATGATGCAGCAATGATCTATGGAGGTTCTAATTGCTCAATGCTCAGAATGTTGGACAGCGGGACTAATGCTTTGAGGTTAGTGGCCCTGTGTCAACAGTTTTGCACAAGTGTGAAACTGGTTTTGTGCTTGTACTCTGTAGTGCTAGCAGTAGAAAACCCTAGGGGTTAGAGTCACCAGTGTGACACAGCTGTGTCACAGGTGGTCTAGCGCTCTGTGACTTAGGTACATCTCTGTACCAGGGGAGAGCTTGTAAACGCTAAGGAACCTACGCTGCGATGGCTTGTCTGCTGAGTCGGAGGGCTGTCGGAGGTTCTCTCCTTATTAGGTTTCAGAGAGTGTTGTGCCCTGAGGGCATGTTGTGTGCCAGGACCGGCCTGAGTAGTGCTACTACGTCAGTTAAGGGTTCACCTGTGTCAGCCTCTGGTGACACAGGTGTCGGTCTGCCCGAGTCGGTTATAGGTTGGGCGTAGTGTGTAGCTGTGTCATCGGTGCCTATCACCGGTGTTCACTTAATCCTACGTGGCAACAGTGTAACGGTCGGGTTCCTGCGGACCCTATATATAAGGGACCAGGGGAGGTCTTTGACCTCAACCTTTGCCAATCCAGTGAATCATATTCAACCATTGTAAAGCCTCTTCCCACCGAACAAAAGCCAAAGTTTCCTAAGTGTCAGTTCGGGAGAGTTAGAGTTCTTGAGCAAAGAGCATTGGTTCCTCCAAGAGTTGTTGCTGCTAAATCTATTACTCTCGGAGTGTCTACTCCTAGACGGGTGTAGGAGTCGCTGGTATCACCCAATCTTGTGTGGGTTGAACCAAACGTTTGTGAAGGTGAATCGAAGTCTACCTGCTGCAAGCAAAAGGACTTCCACAAGCAAAGGAAGAGGCCTGAACGTTAGGTACTCGGAGAACAAGCACGATATGGTGCTAGCTATCTCTTCGGAGTAGCCTCTCCAACGGAGACGTACCACTCTGTGAAGAGCTGGGAACTTCGGTGAAAAACACACTGTGTCCTTAAGTACTTTCCTGTATTGTCTTTAGCTTCCTGCTTGTTTGCTTGCTTGTGAGATCTTAGACTTATTCTGTTCATCTGTTATAGATCTTCTTTATACCTGTGTTTCATTAGCTGTGTCTCAGTTGCTATATATCTTATCTCACACCTGAGTCAGTTACCTGTTACATAGGCACATTGATTGCTCATCATTTACTAAGTCCTTAGAACACTTGTGCTAGACACCTGTGTGACAGCTGCATGCTAATTTACACATCAGCTGTTGCCTGTGTCACTCACCTGTCACACACCTAGCTAACCCTGGTTCCTGTTTAAGGCTTAACCTGTTCAATCAAATTAAAAGTAATTTTTGTTAGCCTCCTATTCACCCCCCCTCTAGTCGGCACCTTCGGTCCTTTCCGAGTCGAGTGATGAGGACTTTTCAAAATTATTTTGCTTCAAAGCACCCGCTCCGGGACTCTTCGCAAGTGATAGCGAAGATGACTTTATGTAGTCGTATTAGAAGTGTTAGCGAATAGTTGCTTGTTCTATCTATGATATTGGTAGCCAAGTTGTGATAGTTTTCACAACTATGAATGTGGCTGTGTAATGTGGCTTTGTAATGTATGCTTATGTAATCAGATTTGGATATTAATTTGTTAGTCTACTCGGGATCATTGATCACTACGTGCTTACTAATATCTAGCAGTGATAATAGAAATAGAAGTCCACAATTTCATACAATATGAAATGCCCGTACAATAAATGTACAAAAAAAAGGATAACACGAAAGTGATCAACGTGCTCGTCGTCCCCTCTTCCTGATCAGCGACGGTGAGTACCTCGGCCTAGGCTGCCCCGCTTGTGCTCTATGAGCTCTGCCTACCCGTAGTGTCTCGTCATCGTGGTCCTGTGTATCCTGCGTGGGCAAGGGTGGCTGAGTCTGCTGCGTCGTGATGGACTGCCCAGGTGGAATTAGCTAGTCCGCCTCGTCATGAAAGGTGAAGTCATAGGTGTTGGGACTATTGAGGAGGTAGTCAAGCGGACTAGCTAGAACTTGAGGCGGGACATGATCTGTATATAACGGAAGTAGTAAGCACAATAATGTAGGAGATTTGGTTTGTACGAGATGATAATTGTTTTACCTTGGCGACTCATGAAGAGTGGGGACACACTCTGTTGCCAAGCAGAACCACCCGCCTCCGTGGCCCCCCAGTGGCTAAGAGGTGCGAGGCTGGCGGTGCCTCATCTTTGAAGGACGTGGTGGTCTGTGTGTTCCCTGGCTCGCGCTAGTGCTAGCAACGATGTCATCCCTGCGCATGCACTTGAATATATCCATGATCTTCCTAGTGTACTCCGCGACCCTGGATAAGCCGGAGTGGGTCCTCGGTGCCGGTAGGGATACGCTGAAGATAGTGGTGACCTCTGTGTTCGCCGCTGCTGCCCACTGTCCCTGAGAACGAGAATCATAGGTTCGCATATAGTAGAAGGGAAGTAAAGACAAGGAAGCGAAGTACGAATTTCACTTACCGCAAAGTCCAAAAGTTTCAATTGCGAGGATCGGATACATATCCGTTGTCTGTGCACTCACGTTGTCAGGAGTCTTGCTCCCACGAATTAATTGGACACGTGTGTGTTGCAAGTACCACTGTAAGTAGGCCTCGAACTCCGCATACCAGAAGGGCCGCTCCTCATGTCGAACGTTGTTCGGAGCATTGGCCCACTGAGCAACAAAAGGGGCCATCCGTGCTTCCCACTGCGTCTCTCTAGTACTTCCTCCCTTGCGCCTCCACCTGTTTGTGAAATGTATTCATATTTTGTAAGGCAATAGACATGGTAAATGTATAAAGTTATGAAACTTGACTTACGTGCATGCATTTGCGTCGACTAGTGGTACATCTAGAGGTGGGTAGTCCTGGTGCAAGCCGAACTGCCTCATCACATGTTGTGGTGAGTGGTCCTTCACGAAGATGTTGAAGACAAGCTTCGACGTGGTTCTCCAGTAGCTCTCATCTTAGCAGCACAGTGAAGACATCACCTAGTGCGGTGCACGCCGCATCAAAGCTTCCTCTGTGTACGGCTCCCATATGACACTCTGGAAAGAGAGGTGCTGGAACTGCTCTATGAAAGAAAGGTAGCGGCCTCGGACTCGTGCCTTCGCCCACTGAGGCTGCAACACGTACATAAGAAAGTGTTATATCAAGCAAGTCACGAAACTCAAGTACAAGTCTGTAAGTAATAGACAAGCTGAGGTAGAAAAAATGTAACTTACTCTTCTCCTAGTCCACATGGACCCGAAAGTAGGTCCATCCTGCGGCAACTGAGCTCCACCACCATGGTAGCACTACCCCAGAAATCACTTCTCCTACACAGTCTCCACTGACAGGCAGAAAATAACTATCATGGTACTGTTCACTACTGATGGGCGAACAAGTAACCGTCAGTGGTTATTCCAGTAGACGGTCTAAATTCAGAAGAAAAAATAATTACTGACGGGTCAAAAACACGGCCCCGTCAGTGATTGTGTATTTCTACTGACGGAAGTACCACTGACGGGCCCAAATTATTGCCCGTCAATAGAGAGTATTACACCACTGACGGGCACAACTTTCGGCCCGTCATGATGTTTGGATGAGGGATATTTGGGCCCAAATTTCGGCAGCCCGTCAGTGATATTTGGGCAGCCCGTCAGTGATGTTTGGGCCCAAATTTCGGCCCAAATTTACAGCCATATCTACCCCGCCGCACTCCTCATTTCTCCTCCTCCTCCCAACCCTAGCCACCGACTCCTCCTCCTCCTCCCCCGCCGCTCACGCATACCAACTCCTTCGGCCGCTCCATCCTCTTCCTCCACCACGCCTCGGTCCTCTCCTCCCCGACGCTCCTGTGATGCTGCCGCTACGAGGCGAGCCACTGCGTTATCGGTGACCTCTATTCTCCCCCTGCCTTCTCTACTGCCTAACCTCCTCCGTAGCTTCTCCGTACCCTACCTGCAGGATCTCCGACTAATGCAATGTTGTGCGGCGGTGATGGTGGCAACGGGTGGTGCTGCTCGGCGATGGATCCGATGACATCAGGATCGAAGTAGCTGGTGTAGGTCAGTATCATCATCGCGTTCGTGTGTCTGGCCCTCAACTACCTCGATGACCTTGGCCTCCTCCAGTTCAAAGATGAACACACGCTTGGTTCCATGGTGAATCGCTTTCGTGGACCTGTGGTGGATCGATTTGGTTCTTCGTCAGATTGGGTAGTTTGATTTTTCTCTCCCGTTAATTTTGTTCTGTGATTGATTGCTTGAGTGGAGTTGGTTCTTCAGATTATGCATGGAGTTGGATTCTTTACGGGATATGCCAAGGATCTGCTGGGCACGCTCCCGTCATCCTACCTCCGCTGGGTCGTCGCTGAGCTTGACTATGGGGACACCACGCTTCGAATGGCCGAGCTCGACTAAGGAGATGGCCGAGCACTTCAGATGGGACCTTTCTGACGAGGACGGCTGGGGCCGCCTCGACTTCCGCCTCCTCGGCACCTCGTACGGCGGACGACGACAAGGCGGTGGGGGGCAGCGCCATGTGCTTCTGGCGTTAGCGGTGGCGGCGACGTGTGCTGTGGCGGTGGGATGGCGGGTCCGGGCCTGGACCAGGCCCGTTGGGCTTTTTTTTGGACTGTAAACCATTTTCACTGATGGGTGGTGAGGTCCCGTCAGTGGAATAATTTAGCACCACTGACAGGCACGTACTGACGGGCGCAAAATCCGTCAGTGGAGGTGGTTTTGTGCCCGTCCGTAGAGGGTCAATCTGAGGTAGTGTAGAACTCGTGGCCGTAAGCAGAAGCATCAACCCATGGTCGTCCGATTGGGAAGCACTCGAACAACCATAGCTGAAGAAGAAGCAGACATCTTGGAGATTGGCATTGGCGTCCTTCCGCTTGCATGCGGAGCAGAGCGCTCTGTATGTGTACGCAAGCACTGCAGACCCCCAGCTCATCGGTCGATGCCGATGTAGCGAGCGTCCATGCTGTCTCCGTATGCACTCGTGAACATCACGTACCCCAAGAGCCAAAACACATAAGCCTCAAGTCCCCTGTTCAGCTGGTACACGTCGAGATCTCCATGAATCTCTGCTCCAGGTTGTCCAATTGAAAGAATATGTCAGACCACATAAAAAATTAGATTCACATGAACATCATGAACTAACGTATGTACCTCAAACTGACGTAGCCACATCAACCTAGGACCGTGCTTCTGGGATGCCCTAGCGACATCAACCTAAGGTGGACCCGGCGGTAGAGCAGGTGCAAACCTGTCCGGAAGAGACTCACGCCAACCGACATGAGTCTGGAGCGCACCCACCGTGGCTCCCACCAATGGTAGGCTAAGGAGGCAGGCCGTGTCCTGAAGTGTGACTGTCATCTCCCCCCAAGCAAAGTGGAAGGTGTGAGTCTCCGGCCTCCACCTGTCTACAAGTGCAGTGAGCAAAGAGGCTTCAAAAGGAAACCTCCTGGATCGACCGACTTCAGCATCCGGGTCTTTGATGTCCTCGTCACCCACCGCCTCGACCATCTGTGCTAGTGGTAGCAAGCCGGACCAAGCCAGTCTGTCACAACAAGAGGGAAATATAAATTAGAACGGAAACATGTATCAATTGTAAACTAATGGAGATACAAACCCTTAATGTACCTCTCGGTCCACAACTTGTGAATTCTCCACGCGTGCTCTGGTGTACGAGTACAAAACGAACCGAGATCGTGCTCTCCTAAGGCCAACAACCAAGATCGGTGCTCTCAATCCTCTCGAACATACCTATTCAAGGGATAATCAAAACATGAAGTGCAAGATGAAAATGTAAATGGAGCAAAGATAACCCAAAGTATAAGAAGTACATGAAGTAAAGATAACTCGAAGTACAAGAAGTACATGAAGTAAAGATAACATGAAGAACACGAAGTACATGAAGCAAAGATAACACAAACAGTTACATAATACAACATAGTGGCTACATAGCCTACTGATGGCCTGACCCAGAGGCAGCACTAGACCCCTCCTCCCTTCTTTTGTCTTCCTTCATCTTTGGACATGTCTTGACTCTATGCCCAAACTTTTTGCAATAGATGCGCTATTTGGTTGGTCCACCAGCCTTCGCCTCGTCCATGGTGTTAGTACTGCGGCGAGTCCGACGTCGTCCCATGGAAGCTCGGGGGAGAATGAACTCGGGGACCAAGTACCGTTCGCCTAAGGGTACCTACGTGAAATTATCCACGACACAATAACCATACAGCTCGCCCATCCAGGTATCATAGGCAGCCTCTTTTGTGAAATAGTACGACACAAACGGCCTCTCCATCTTTGTCTTGGCAGCTACAGTAAGGACGTGAGAGCAAAGCTTGTGAAGAAGCATATGCTTATTGCACGTAGAAGAGGCAGAGATATTAGGTTCCACATATAAAGTAACTTCTTGAGTTACCTCCTATGTGCAAACCCCAAATCCACTCTTCTGCTTCCAACAGACCTCAAACCTATGTTGCACATTTCCTGTGCATCTAGCCTTGTGCACTTGCCCTTTCTTGGACTTCTCCTCAATAAACAACATTGTCTTAGCATAGTTAGGTGTTCCACCAAATTTTTTCATATGTAGGATAGTCTTTGCATGCCTCTCCTGAAAATACCTCATTGTGCCGTGTAGTGAACCCTCCATGATGGCCACGAAGGGTAAACCACGTACCCCCTAAGAATAAAATTGTAAACCTCAGCAAGATTGCTAGTCATGATTTTGTATCTATAACCGTCAGTGTCATGGAGGAGTTACCACTGCTCCAGTGGTTCCTTACTGATCCAATTTAAGAAGCACTCCACTCTGTTTGAAGTCCTCCTTCTAGTGTTTGGATCATCAACTCCGAGAAGGTCACAAAGCCTGTGTGTTACCGTCCCTAGATTTTAGTTTCTAACTTCCTTCTTCGTGAACTAGTCAAGTCTACTCTAGTACTCGTCAAACTTCCTAGACTGGTTCTGTTTGCATAACATTTTGAACAGGTTCATTAACTGCTTGTTCTTGAATTGTCTATAGAAATTGGCAGCTAGGTGGCGCGTGCACCACTGACTCCTTATGTCATGCCAACTGGAATCCTCTGACAAATCCTCCCCCTCCTTTGTCTTTGTTAAATCTTGCTGAAGATTATGAATTGCAAGCAGCTGCCTGGCATGCCAGTCATGAATAACACACATATTTGGACGGTCCTTCACAACTCCTCTTTCAAGCTAATAAGGAACCACAACCAGTTATCATAGCACTCACAGTCAGCGAAAGCCATTACCAGCGGTACTATCTGATCATTTCCTTCTGTCCCAATTGCAGTAAATAGTGTTCCCTTCATCTGGCATGTCATGAAAGTCCCATCAATACAAATAACCAGACAACAATGTTTGAAAGCTTTCACACATGCGCCGAAGCATCAGAAAGCACCATTCAACATCATTTTTCCAGGCATGTCAGGACAGGACAATTCGAGGCGGCAAACAAATGTCCCATCGTTCCTCTGCCCAAGAGTGTCCAATAAATATGGTAGGTTATGATATGAATCGATGAATGTCCCAAACCGCCGCTCTAGTGCAAGCTGCTTAGCTCTCCATGCCATGGCATAACTTATACTATATTAGTACTTGCTTTCTATAGATGTCTGTATGAACTGTGCTGGAATACAGACATTCTTCACTATATCGTGATACATCAACCCAGCCACAAGCTCTGCACTGATATTCCGATGGTGTCAGGAACACTGTTTATTCTACATGTGTGCGGCACCACCCTTTGTATGACCCATTGCACTTCATACTTCTTCAAGGACGCATCCACGTAGTCCTCACACCCAGCAGACTTACACTTCACTGAGTACTGATCTCTACAATTTTTCTGTACTCCAAATGTCCTCTGTGTCGACATCGCTCAAAGCTTCACCGCCTCTTTCACCTCTTTCTTCGTGCCACAGGATGCACCTTGGACAATCTCATTCGGTTTGTATTGATAATTATCAGCACTTCCACCCTCAACATTCATGATGGTGGACATGTCTGTGTTCCACATACTAGGAATCGGATCGTCCCCTCCTTCATTCTCAGCTTCGTCCTTTTCGCTGCTACCATCTTCAACATTCATCTGTTCCTCTCTAGCAATGGCATCATCATTCTCCATAATCTGCACTAGCTCTTGACGTATCTCCCCCTCGTCCACCGAACCGCTTAGGTATTCAATAGGTCCTGGAACGGAAGGTCCTGCGGATGGGTCTACCGCGTTCCACTACAGTGTTTTCTTTACCAACAACTTCCTCTGCCGTTGTGCTGTTCTGTCCAACTCCATGGCCTCCGCCTCCGCTTCTTCAGATGACACCTCCTTTAGTACTGCCTGGACTAACAGATAATGAGAACCCTTGCGTGCCTTACTTGCTCTCAACCAAGCACTCCAATGTTTGGACATATTTAGCAGGAAAAAATCTCACTGGATATGCTTGCAAGACTTGCTGAAAAATGCCTGCAAGGTTACACTTGTGTCCTCTGGATCAAGACCAAAGGCACGTATGAACCATTTTTAGTGGCATCGATAGGGTATTTGTCTGGGTCTTGTATAGTTAATTTTGTTTGTTGAGAGCTACTAAGATCGACAGAACCAGACTTATCTGTACAGATGGTACCAACACCATAGTAAACTATAAATTCGACTAGTTTTGATATTCCTGCCATCCAAAACGTAATTTTTTAGACTATACATTCTATGATCCTCCCATGCGTAAAATAATGTTCTACTTATTTTTTAATAGACTACAAAATTATACATTATTTTCTGTACACAAATATTATAAATTATTATTGAACTAAATACAAGATGTAATAGTTCTACCGCTAAATCAATGTCGACTTTCACAATGTATCATTAAAATGTCATCTACCTAATCTACCATTTTTCTGAACTAATCATATAGCTACTCTATTTGAATATCTACGAGTTCTACCATACGTATCTATTTCAAATTGTACTCTACTTCTACACATTACGAGATCTAAATAGTAGTACTGAATCTTCCCTAAATTTACAACTAATTCTAAATCTACTACTAAACCTACTACTAGATCTACTACTAAAACTAAAACTATCTATAGTAAATAGAGAAAGATTTGAAAAAATACCTCAAAATCGCTGCAGAAACACCCCACACTTCTTCCTCTCTACCTCCTCTATTCTCCCTTCTCCTCTCTACCCGAAACCCTCCTCCTCTCTTCTCTTCACCCCCCCAAACCCTCCGCTCTTCTCTCCTCAACCCGCACTGGCTGCCACGCGGTTTATATAGCCAGGGGGCTATGCCACCCCGCGTGGCGATTACGCCACATGTCCTGGCGGTTACCGAGTTGGCGGGGGATCCAGCCCGTAGTAACTGTCTATTGCCACTGGGGGTGGCGATTGTGCGTTATCATCACGCGTGTGGCAATAGCCTTCAATACCATCGGTTGGGACGGCGATAGGGTCAAATAGCCAGGCCGCGTGGCGATTGCCGCGTGGCGATTGCTCCCTAATCGCCATCGCTGGTAGCGATTGAGGACAATTTTACAATCTTTTCAAATGTGGTATTATTTCTGAAATTTCCAAAAAAATACTATTTCAAAATATTATTGAGATTAATCTTGGAAGCTATATACGTTTTGGGTGATATTCATTTCATAGTTGTCCGAGAGAAACCAAGTTACGTACTATTTGCTTACATCCACCTGTTCATTCGGCAGTGAGTCAAAAGAGTACATTATGCAAGTAGCAACACAATATTGCTCATGATGAATTCATCGCAGAAAAGAAAAAAGACAGAAAAAAGAACGGCTCATGAGCATAACAAGATAGCTCTAGCTCATCTGAACTAATGAACAGTCGTGGACTCTTGGTCAACCCCAGATATATCGTGATGTAAAAATAATTGACAAGCACGAGAAGTAATCTTTTCGTGGACCTATCACTGATCGAGCAATGTTACAAAGTGATCACATCAGTCAGATAGTCAATTATCTCGCTCATGCAGATTGCAGTGCGCAGGATATTGTATATTGGAGTAGAGCTAGGCGTATGTACTCGCGCACGCTTGTGCATGCTCAGCGTCTCACCGTCTCGTTCACACCGACCCGACTTGCACATATCGGCGTGTATTTCAAAGTCGACTGCAAAAATCTTATTTCTGATACAATTTAAGTTTTACATCATTAAATCTAGTTACACATCTTTATACCCAAAGTAGTACATAATTTATAAAATCTACAATTTTTTTGTAAATATTATAGAAAAGAATTTCTTTTGCAAGGGAATAACAAAAGGATTTTAGTAAGTCCCTTGGGTAAAATGCAATATTAGGGAAACGACCGTTGTTGCTCAGTAATATTTTAAATAGCCAACTAGGGACCGGACGTCCACTTGTGGAAACAAAGTTTTCTGCGACAGAATTTTTTGTTTCGTAGATACACAACAAATATTGTAAAACATATGCAACATTGTCCATCCGATTTTTTAGAAAACAAATCTTGGATTTCAGTTATAAAATCGTAAATCACGATTTGTTCCAAGTAATAAATCTTGCAAATTACTTCTGCTATTTTTTCACGCCATGCAACATTTCTGTTTTCACGATTTGGCGGAAACATCGTTTCTTATGATGGAAACTCTTTTGTCAAAGGAAACATTTTCTCCTTGCTATAGAAATATTTTTTCGTGCTATGGAAACATTTTTTTTTGCGAGATGGAAACGTCCGATCCCGTGGAAACATATTATTCTATAATGGAAACAATTTTCTCATACATACACAGCAGCAAATACATAAAAAAAATGCTATTGTACATCCGATTAAGAAAAGAAATTTCAGATATTCAGGTAACACACCCCATAAATCATGATTTTTTCAAACTACTTAATCTCGCAAGTCACTTCTAGTTTGTTTCACAACATTTTATTGTGCAGTGAAAATATTTTCTTTTAGTAATTGAGACATTTTTTCATGTGATGGAAACGTCATGCATCGAGCCACCGGATCATTCAATGGCATCTTCCTCGACTCCTGGTGTGCCACCAATGATGTTACTTGTCTTCCTTCTGCCCTCTGTTCATGGCCATTCAAGCAACACACACCCGGCCTGCTCGACCTCGCCTTGAGGAAGTCCCGATCGCGTCGTCACCGGGGGAGAGAGGACACTGCCATTGGGATATCATCGCCATTGAGCATGTAGGATCAGCGGCTTCCGACAGAGGGGGGGTGAATATCAAAGTCTAAAATTCTTTTCAAAATCAAATACAAATAGCAACCGAGATGCTACTGTAAATGACAGAGAAGAAGCAGCGGAAATTCATTCGACAAAACAATGGAAAACTGGAACAGTAGAAGATAAGGCCAAAAGATGTGAGGGCGGTCTGACCGGTGTAAGGGCCGGTCTGACCGGGCTTAGGTAGTAAAAATCGCTCTATGATAAAGGCCGGTCTGACCTTGCATGGGGCCGGTCTGACCGGTGCAAGGGCCGGTCTGACCATGGTCAGACCGGTTCAGGCAGATCAACCAGTTTCCAGAACTGAAATTCCATTCCAACTTTTAGGCTAATTCAAAATCTACCCAACCAAATCCAACCAAATTTCATAGAGAGGTGTGGGAGGGTCTTGTGAGTCTAGATCAGTGTTGACATTCAAAAAACCTCTCAAGTCAAGACCTTGGAAAAGGTTGAATCCTTGTGTATGCTTGGATGGGATCAGTATAGAGATGATCTCCCCATCACTTACTTGCCATACCATAGATCAATCTATAGGAAAAGTAAGAAAATGAAAATCCAAAAGAGCTAATGAAGGAAATAACTCAAGAACACAAAGGAATTGAGAAAATCTTTTTATATTGCATTTTTATGGATTTTCTTGTTGTTTCAAAGACCTCTCATGATTAGGCCAAAACTCTCTTGAGCAGCCCCTAACTAGGACTTTCACAAAGCTTACAAAAGGGTTAAGAGATAAGCACCTCTTACCCCTCCTTTTATAGTGGTGGAGGCATACCTCCCACCACTTGGACCTTAAGCCCACTTAGAAGGCATGAGTACTTAGCACGTATCACAAAGCGTTTAAGTGACTCATCCCACCATCCATCTTTCTTTCTACCCTAAGCAACTAACCCTAAACTGCTTCCCGGCCGCCACCGCAGTTTCTTGGTTATGCTTGGGTAGATTCCGCATTTTGACCAAAACGCCCTCGCACTGACTTGGTCCTCACGTCTCGTCTCCACCCGCTTTCTTGTCCTCCGCGTACATGCTTTTAAGCTGCACGATGTCGTCGCCACCTCCTTGACCGCATCTCAACCCTCCAAGCTATCATGCTGGTCCATGGTGACCGAACCATCGCCGCACCCAACTTGCACCTGCACACAATAGACCAAGCAAAGCGTTGCGAACACAAGTTTTCCACTTGACCCAAGTCAGCTGAGAAAAATCCTTCATCCACTCAATTTTCCTTGAGACAAATTGAGAAACTCAAACTTATCAATCACACAACAAGTAATTCAAACCTCGAATTCATGCAACCAAAAGAATGAACTCCACATATGGTGGCAAAATATTCATCACAAATATTGTCAAGTCCTCACATGACTCACAATCTCCCTCTCGATGAATATATTGCCAACATCTCTCAATCAATCAAATTTAGAGTTGGTTTAAAGATTTAAAAGCAATCAAGTTACAAGAATTCTCACTTGGCCAAAAGAAAGAGAAGCAGGCACCGGGCCAAGTGAATGTCAAAAGGAACAAGATCCAAGAAATGTGAGTGAAGGCAAAACATAATCACTGAAACTCCCCCTCACTCCTATAACCCATATGTCTATGATCTACTCCAGAACAATGCATTTTCATCCAAGATCAACTTCAAAAATACACACATGCCTATCTTGCAAAAACATGCCAAGTGTATGATTGATATCACTATTTCTTCCCCTTTGACACTATAGTCATCAAGGGACTTCACGCCGCCCCCTTGACTATGCAATGATAGAATATCAAGAATAAGCATGTATGCATTGAATAGAATGGAAATTTTTGATTTTTCAGTTTTAGCGAGCTTTGAAGATTATCCAAAATGAGACACACCAAATGCTAATATGCCAGATAGGTGCTCATCAAACCATAAAAAGACATGGATGTCAAGAAGAGCAGCTAGCATCTCAAGTTCTTAGCATATTAAATATGTCACTTGACGGGGGGAACCCATCCGGGTAGACCCAGCACAGCGAGTCGGCCCAACAGGCTCGGGGAGTTCCATGGAGGCCCACTCGGATGAAGGTCCAAGTAAGGCCCACACGGACGCAACGTCCGAATGCCATCAAGGAAGGCGTTACAACCTCATCAAGGCGTATGTTTCCCTAGCATTAAGACTGGTGTTATTCGGACGGTTACGCAGAATAAATGTATCAATTAAGTCGTGCAGTTACTGTAGCTCGGTCAACTGGCTGAGTCGGCACACGTACGGCCTATATAAGGCAAAGAGCCCCATGCAAAGGGGGAAGTTCTTTTCCATAGACTAGAGGCTAGGCATCATCTTCAAGCTTCTGTAATCTTTCTCACGCAAGGCTCGTAATACAATCAGCAGGAGTAGGGTGTTACCTCCGCCATTGGAGGGCCTGAACCTGGGTAAAAACCTCTTGTGTGAACCCGCTTGAATCTTCCACGTGCGCTCCCCAAAATCCTACTAGGAATGTATATTGCCGCGAAATCCCCGTGACAGTTGGCGCGCCAGGTAGGGGAGGCGCGTGTTGGAGCCATGATCAAGACGGGATCCTCTCCCGCAACTGGCGGCAAGCTGGTGGCCGACGACGCGCCGTTCGCCGCGCACCCCGAAGGCATGGAGTTCCTCTTCGGAAGCCTTCGTTTTGTGGCCGACACCTTCAGCCAACTAAACCTCCAGGACCCGCTTCCCCGTCCCACGGTGGAATCGGAGCATGAGTGCCAGCTGGGATCTCCTTCCACTCCAGGCAATGGCGCGAAGCGCTCCTAGCTCGTCGCCATGGTGGGTACCAAATCCCTCCTCCCTGTCTTGGATTCCAAATCCGATGGGGACGAGAGTTCGCATAGCCGAACCGCCTCGGCTGAGGTATATGTGGTCAGGCCCGGCGCCACGAACGACGCGGGCACATCGGCCGCGGTGGCCAGAGCGGCGAATGAGCACCTGCTCACGCCCATCGATGGGCAATCGGAAGCCGAGAGGGCCTTAGAGGCATCTCGGCGAGCCATCCTTGCTGAGCGAGAGCATCTCGATCAGGAGAGAGCATCTCTCGAGCAGCGAGAACGGCAACAAGATGAGCCCCACGGTTCACGCGGACGCGCGAACTGACGTGCTTCTTCAACCGCCCGGAGGAGCCGGGTTGTTCGCGCCCCTCTCTTCGGGCGAGAGCAGGACGGTGTCCCTGTCTACCAAACACCGGCCCAAAATCTCCTCGCGGCTGCCGACTCTGGCCGACTCGCTGCCGCCCCCCGGTGGATGGTCCTGCGGCAGAGATCCACCGCCGAGTCGTCACCCTGATGAAGACAGCGGTGGAGCAGCAGAACGAGGCCGGTTCGGTCAGCAACTGACTGGCCTCCGGAGCCACGCGGAGCCGGCCTTCAGCGGCTCCGAGTCGCCCCATCACTATGGGTTTGTCACAGCCAAGTCGTTCCACGAATCGGTGTCCTGATGCTCGCCAGGAGATGAACCGACTCCAGGCGGAGCGATGTCAAGCCGGCTCCCTCCGAGCCCGGGCAAACGATGCCCGTGACGCTCGTGACGACATCGAGGGATGACGGGCGGCCAGGTTGCGGGCTGAACGTCGTGGCGACGAAGTCAACCAGCTGGGCGGCTCCGACTCCACCGGTCTGCTGTGTTTTAGCAGGCGGATTCAGTCTGAGCCGTTTCCGGATCGGTTCCGGATCGCCAGCGGCGTCGACAAGTACGATGGTACTGCCAAGCCAGAAACTTCGCTTGCCGACTACTTAGTCGCGTGCAACATTGGAGGAGGCAACGAGCGTGTCGCCCTACGAAGCCTACCCCTGATGCTTGAAGGGTCGGCTCGGACATGGCTTAACAGCCTGCCCGAAGACAGCATCTATGACTGGAGGGACCTCCAAGAGGCCTTCGTAAAAAACTTTGAGGGCACGTACAAGCGCCCCGGGAATGCGCAAGACCTGTGGCTTTGCGTCCAAGAGAAGGGAGAGTCGGTCCGCGACTATATCTAGCGCGGGACTCGGCTGCGCAACTCCATCGAAGACGTCACCGAGACGCAGGCCATTCAGGCCATTTCCCAAGGAGTCAAATATGAGCTCCTAAAGCACAAGTTGGCCCGGTCTAACATCCAGACTATGGGCTGACTCATGGAGGTCGCTAGCAAGTACGCAACGGGAGAGGAGGCCATGCGGTACGAGGACAAGGGCAAGTCAAAAGCCGAGTCCTCAAGCCGTAAAGTTTCCACCGACTCAGGCCGGAAGCGTGTGGACAATCGCCCCCCGAAGCGAAAAGTTGGTGGCGGAGATGGGGTCAGCGGAGCTGATCTAGTCGTGGCCGCTAAGCGTGGCCCCCAGCGTGGCGACGCCGGCCGGAAGAAAGAGCGTCCTTGGCAGTAGCGCAAGGCGCCGAAGCTCACCTTTGAGGAAATCCTCGATAGGCCCTGCTCCTTCCACAGCACCGCCGACTATCAGGCGGGGCATTCAACCCGAGAGTGCAGCTTCCTGCAGCGACTTTAGGAAGAAAAATAGCCCGAGCCTGACGCCGGTGGGGAAGGAGGTTCCGCTACAGGTGGCGGCGCCACGCAGTACCCCCTCAAAGGGGTGTACTCATGATTTTCCAAGGATCCGACTCCAAAAGGGGTCGGAAGCTGCGCTGTCGCGAAGTAAATGCGACGGCGCCGGCGGTTCCTCAATGGTTGGACTGGTCCGAGGTGTCAGTTGGTTTCAGCCGACTCGACCACCCAGATCGAGTCCCACACCCTGGCAAGCACCCCTTGGTGGTGGATTCGCAAGTCGGCGGGTTCAAACTCCGCAAGGTTTTGATGGATGGTGGCTCCAGCATCAACATAATCTTCATGGATACTCTGAAGAAGATGCAGGTCCCAGAGGCCCAGCTCCGTCCCAGTAGCACTTCCTTCCACGGAATAGTGCCTGGGAAGTGCGCCAAGCCCCTGGGTCAGGTCTCCCTAGAAGTTGTGTTCGGCGAACCGAACAACTTCTGGGTCGAGACCTTGACCTTTGAGGTAGACGATCTTGACCTCTTGGAGGAAGCGCGGGAACTCGCCCTTTCACGCTCGGCCATCTATCAACAGAACTTGCGTCGTTACCACAGTCGGCAAGTTCGGGGCCGAGTCTTCAACAAAGGAGATTTGGTCCTCCGACTAATCCAAGACAAGGCGGGCATGCACAAGTTGTCTCCGCCTTGGGAAGGCCCGTTCATCATCAACCAGGTGCTGCACAACGGCGCGTACCGACTGGAGGACCCGGCAACCGGCGCAGTCACTGAAAGGACTTGGAATATTGCTCAGCTGCGTCCCTTTTTCACTTAAACTTTGTACTTCCAACAGTTCATTGTTTCATTATAAATAAACATTTGTTTCCCTCGAGCGGCACTCGGGAAGCACTTTGTTTCTTTAATTTTCATATTTCAACTACGTTCCCTTGGGCATCCCCGGGGGCTACGTTTAAAAAAACCGAGTGGCTTAACTTCGGGCAACCCCCGGAAGCTACCTCAACCCACTGGGTGATTTATCACTCGGTACAAGTTATTTCGGGTCTCCTAACTTTGTTTCTACACGAGCGTCTAAGTAAACGTGTACGGTACCTAAGGCCCACTCTTCGTCCCCAACTACAGTCGCAACCCGGCTGTCCGGTTGGCAAGAGCAAAAGCTAAAGGTCGGCCTGCACGCGAAAGGATCCGACTCGGCGGAAAAAGCAAATTCGGACGAACCAAATAACTTGTGCAAAATCAAAATAAATTGAAAGCATTTCCATTCAAAACGAAACATAGTCTTTACATTTTTTCTACTCGGCATACCGAGAGATATTACATGATAATTTTTTATTCTTCTGGAGTTGCTTCTACGCGCTCCTCCAGGTCGGTAAACTCGATGATCCGGCTGGCGGCGGCGCGGACTCGGGGAAGGAGCTCCAGAGGGTTGACCGACTGTCCCTCCGCGTCGAGTGGGGCTCCAGCAGAAATGCTGTCGACGTCCGCATCGGGATGGTGCGCCAACACCATTGCCAGCGCCATGCCGGCTCCCGAGCGGGCTGCCGACTCCTTCCACTTCTCCACCTCCGCCGAGCCTTGCGACAGCTTGTCGGCAAGGGCGAAGATGCTGGAGCCCGGCTCTTCTCCGGGCCATAGCTTGGCGCAGAGGCTTTGGGCGGCCGACTTCATGTTCTGCACCAAGCTCTTGACTTGGAGGAGTCGGTCCTCCACAGTCACGACGCAGCTGGACATCTGCTCGGGTGTCCAGAAGGCGTCAAGAGCTGACCTCGCCGGGTCGGAAAGTGCGCGAAGTCGGAGCGTCGCCCGCCTTGCCTGCTCCTCCAGTTCTGGGCAAGCGTCTGGGTGCGAATTATTGCAAGGAAATGAACAAAGAAGCGTGCAAAAAGAGGGAAATAAAGGACTCGGGGGCTTACCGAGTAGAGTCTCATTAGCTTTCTTGAGTTGGCTTATGAGTTCTCCCTCGCGCTTCTCCCAGTCGACGATGGCCGCGGCGTGTCGCTGCTGCGACTCGGTCATCTGCCTGGCGAAGTCGTCGACGGCCGCCTGCAGCTTGCGGTTCGCAGCCTGCGACTGCTCGTACTGCGCCACCAGCCGCTCATGCTCCGACTGCAGCATGGCGGCGGTCTTCATTTGTGCGTGAGCTTCTTGCAGCTCGCTGTCAAGCTCGGCCACTTTGGCATCGAGCATCTCTGTTGCTTTGGCCATCGGGATCATCGCCTTCATTTCTTTCCGAAGTCGGGCGTTTTCGGCTTCGACGTCTGCCGACTCAAGAAAGTCAATACCAGCAAAACTTTAAGGCAAAGGGGCTGAAGACTCGGATACTTACTCCCGATGGCGGCGAGCTTCTCTTCGAGCCGCCGACTCTTGGCCCTTTCCTCGGCCAACGCCTTCTCAAGGGAGGCGTTCCTCTCCATGAGGGCCGGGCCGTTTCCGCCGAGCCGGATCGCAGCCTGGACAAGGAAAAGTTTCGTCAGCATAACCCGAATTAATAAGTCTCCAGCCGACTCAACCAGTCGGCTAGAGACTCGGGGGCTACACCCACTGGGTGCACTGATCGTGCTCCCAGTGTTAAGAACTAAACAAAGTTCAGATGCAAAACTTACCCCGACGGAAGACTCTAGAACCTCGGCCGAGTCCGCCAAGGATTTGGCCGCGTCAGCAAATTCCCTAAGCTTGGAGCTAAGGGCAGCGACGCGGTCGGTGGCTGCTTCCGCTGCCGACAAGTCCCCCGTGCTGCAACTCGGCAACAGCAACGCGGGCACGAGGCTTCCGGACGAACCCGGTGCCGACTCTTCGGTGGCGGGCGCAGGAGCCAAGGCCAGGCTCTGCTCGGCCACCGGAGAAGACTCGGTGACGAGCTGGCCTCCGGCTCCGCCTGCCGGTTCTGAGGAGTCGGCACCGATCGCAGTTGCCGGCTCCGTCGTCGCCTCGCTGGAGGGAGCTGACGGAGGCTGCGGGTCGTCAGCCGGAGCCCCGGTTGACCCGGCGCCCACGCCGGACTCCGGCGCCTTCTCCACGGGTGCAGCAGGTTGTGGCGCGCTGGGCGTGGCTGCAGCCGGAGGTACGGCTGACTCGGCACCCGTGGCCGACTCCGTTGCCACAGCGGGGGCGGTTGGCGTCTGCGTGCTGGGCTCGGCCGCAGTCGGAGCCGGAGAAGCTGACTCCGGCGGCGGGACCGGAGTCGGGGCCGTGGGTGTGCCGGTTGCGGAGTCTCCTTTGTCGGAGAACTTCTTTTGGATTCTGCAACATTAAAAACCAAACCGACTTCAGCATCTTCATCTTCGACCGGAGTATGAGGCAAGGCAAAAAGACTCGTACCTGGTGGTTGTGGGGATTGTCTTCTTCTTCGGTTTCCCCGGGGCGGGCGGACCCCCGGAGGAACTGGCGGGTGCCGGCTGAGGCGCAGTCGGCTTGGCAACGGGAGCCGGAGCTTGAGCCGCGGGGCCGGCGGGTACGGCTCGTGCCCGCTTGGCGGCTGACTCCGCCTGAGCCGGCTCCGCCTCCGCTTGCGGGGTCTTAGACCCGGAGGCGTCGTCTTCACGCCTCCGTTTGGTGGTCAGGGGGACCCCTTCCGACTCGGTGTCCGAGTCGACCTGAACGCCGCCCTCGGGGGCTTCTTCGTCGACCTCCACGTCGTCCAACGCCTCCGGAGCTGAACTTTGCTCGGGGAGTGGCGGCATGGAGTTCAAGTTAAGGAAAGTCTGCAGCATTAAAAGACTCGGAGTTAGGAGGAACGAATAAACAACAACATACAAGAATCCGACTCGGAATGCAAGACACTTACAGTCGGCGGGGGGTTGGCGGTAGAAAAGGGAGTCACGTGCGGCGCCCTGGTGAGCCCGGTTCGCTCCTTGGTCAAGTTCTTCAGGAGATCCATGAAAAGATCATCCGGAAGCCCATTGACCGACACCCTGGTCGAGTCGGACGCGCCCGAGTACTCCCACATCGGGTGCGCCCGGGCTTGAAGCGGTTGGATTCGCCGACTCAACCAGGTGGCGATGAGGTCGGTGCCCGTGAGCCCTTTCTCCTGGAGTCTCTGAATCCTCCTCAGGAGTCGGTCGACCTCGGGCATCTCCGTGCTGGAGGGCTTGGCGCTCCAACGCTTCCGCCACTCGGGAGGACCTTCGGTGTACGGGGGGAGCCCTTCATGGCCAGTCGGCGTGCGCTCATCCGGGCAGTAGAACCACCCGTCCTGCCACTTCCGCACGGTGTCCGGGAGTTGCAGCTTGAAGTAGCGAGCACCGGCCTTGACTTGAATGCCGGCTCCCCCGCAGACGGATAGTCGGCCGCTGGCTTTGATGGGCTGCGCCTTCACCAGGAAGATCTTCTTCCACAACCCCCAGTGAGGCCGAGTCCCCAGATAGCATTCGCACAGCGTGATGAAACACGCAATGTGCAGAATGCCATTGGGGCTCAGATGATGAAGCTGGAGACCGTAGAAGAAGAGAAGGCCGCGCACGAAGTCGTGTGGGGGCAGCGAGAAGCCCCGCTCGATGAACGGGATGATCATCACGCGTTCGTGCGCGTGCGGGGCAGGCTTCTCCTCTTGATACGGGGCCCTCCAGTTGCCGATGGAGCGGGGCGGCAGCAGTCCCTCGCCGGCGAAGCCCGTGAGGATCCGGTCGGTGACAACCGACGGGACCCAATCGCCCTTTTTCCACCCCTCGGAATGGGTGGCGGCGGCGGAGGAGGAAGCGTCGGTCTTCTTGCCTTTGCCAGCGCGCGACATGGTCGGAGGGCTGAAGGACGGCGGTGAAGCGAGTGTTTTTTTCTCGGGAGGAAGGGCAAGCAATGCGCGGTGGCGGAGCTCTGGAGACAAAAGGCTTGGGCACGAGGAAGACGAAGGCAGATGGGAAGTGCGGCTGCCCTACGCCCGCTTTTATAGTCGAAGGAGGCAAACCGTCGGCAATCGTGCGTCCTACGTGGCGGCAAACCGCCGCGGCAACCGTCGTCCCGCGCGCGCGAACCCGCGAGATTCGGGCGCCTTTTTCGCCATGACTCGGCGTCCCAGGCGTCTTGACCGGCGAGCGTTACGTCAGTAACCATCCCGCGCACGCCGCCCGCGTGATTCGGGGCGTAATCATGATGAACCGCCGCATCCGGGTAGGCCCAACACAGCGAGTCGGCCCAACAGGCTCGGGGAGTTCCATGGAGGCCCACTCGGATGAAGGTCCAAGTAAGGCCCACACGGACGCAACGTCCGAGTGCCATCAAGGAAGGCATTACAACCTCATCAAGGCGTACGTTTCCCTAGCATTAAGGCTGACGTTACTCGGACGGTTACGCAGAATAAATGTATCAATTAAGTTGTGCAGTTACTGTAGCTCGGTCGACTGGCCGAGTCGGCACACGTATGGCCTATATAAGGCAAAGAGCCCCATGCAAAGGGGGGAAGTTCTTTTCCATAGACTAGAGGCTAGGCATCATCTTCAAGTGTAATCTTTCTCACGCAAGGCTAGTAATACAATCAGCAGGAGTAGGGTGTTACCTCCGCCATTGGAGGGCCTGAACCTGGGTAAAAACCTCTTGTGTGAACCCGCTTGAATCTTCCACGTGCGCTCCCCAAAATCCTACTAGGAATGTATATTGCCGCGAAATCCCCGCGACA
>JAGXJF010004443.1:0-113249 GCA_019208055.1 Stipa capillata
CAAACAATATGCGAATAATGAAAATAGAAATTAAAAATGCGTAAATTAAATGGAGGGTTGTTAACATGATGAGGAATAGACTTAGGCCCTGTTTGGTTGGGCTGTGGCTGTTGGAAAAGCGGCTGTTCGCTGGCTGTTTGGAGAAGTGGCTGTGGCTATTGGCACGTGAGTCTGTAGTTGTGCGTGTTTGGTTGGGCTATGACTGTTGGCTGTTGTATGAGGAAATGTCTAAAATGCCCCTAGAGTTGTGAGAGTATGTATATAAGTTGATTTGAGTGTATTTTAACCCTATTTGATGCTTAATTATCCTGAAATGAGTGTATTTGTACTAATAGAACATATTCGATATGTTTTCAACCTGAATGAATACGAAACGATTGTTTTTGACATAATTAAAACATTAGCCCAAAAGATATTACTTCACCAACAATATTTCTCAAAGCATATATATATATTATATATATCCAAGTGAACTTTTGTAAATTTTGTAAGTTTATAACCTCCTTTTTAATCATATAGATCCAAATTGGCTTTACTAAAATAGAAATGAAATAAGGAATAAAGAAAACATATATAATAGTGAAACTAAAAAGAATAAGAAATATATTTCTTTTAAAGAAAGAAGGGGATAAGGGCTAGGGGACATCCCGGGCCTCCCCAGCCCCAAATCCTGCCGCTGTCGCCCTCGGTGGCTTCACCGCCACCCTCCTCGACGGGCGCCGCCACCAGCGAGCAAGTCACCGCCGGCTTGTCTCCCGTCTTCCCCGCTAGATCTTGCCCCTCCTCTCCTCCCCACGCGGCTCCTCCAACCCCGCCGCGCATCCCTCGCCTGCCCGTGGTGCTCGCTGCTGCCGTCAGCCATGGGAGGAGCTCCGGCGGCAGGGAGGAGCTCCGGCGGGCGGGCGGACCTCAGGCACGGGCTTTTTTCCTCCCCCCGAGCAGCTTCTCCACCTCCTCCTCCCCCTCCGCCAGGCCTCTGCCCACCGCCGCCACTCAGCTGGTCCTCCGCCTCCTCCTCCCCCTCCGTCGGTCCTCCGCCTCCTCCTCCCTCTCCGCATCTGGTCCTCCGTCGGTCGTGAAGCTCCGCTGCATCCGGTCGTGAAGGTCCGCATCCGGTCGTGAAGCTCCACATCCGGTCCTCCGCCGGTCCTCCCCGTCCACATCCGGTCCTCCGCCAGTCGTCGTCGTCCTCCAGCCGCACTACGACGTGCTCCCCCGCCGCTGCTTCCTCCCCCGGCTGTTGCTCTGCGTTTGTTGAGAAGGGGATCGGGGAAAGGGCAATTGCGTGTAATTTGTTTGCAAATCCGAGGGTAGTTACGTGGTGCGTTAAGTGCACAGTGCATAGGCATTGCGGAAAGCTGGTGCGGGGCAGCTTCTCTGGACAGCCCGTTTAACACGCGAATGCAAAAGCAGTTGTTGGAAAAAGCTGGCCCAAAGCTGGGTGTTTGGTTGGGCTTCGGCTTTTTCCAATGGAAAGCTGGCCAGAAGCCCAACCAAACAGGCACTTAGAACTGAGTTTCACTTGCAGATTAGAATATTTGTATATGGGTCACTAGCATAAATATTATTGCAGTGATGTACATAGATAATTGATCAAGTGGGCCATAAGTCCATAATTCACCTATGTTGACATCTGCCTACTCATAGGATCTATTGGGCAACCCCAAGGCTAACATCTACCATGTCACTAGAATTATTAAAACGTAAGCTAGACCAACACTTAAGCATTGTCACTGTGTCAGGTCTCCTTAAAGTCTCCCCATGGATCCCTCTTCTTCTCGTCGTTGTCACTTTAGTTTTGAAGTTGCCATGAGTCCTCTCAGTGGTTCCTCTTGGCCACTTATTATCAAAATGATCATACGAGACAAATATATCGAGGTATAATAAACATGATCTAATACAAATAATCTTTAATCTACTAAGTTAT
Source organism: Stipa capillata (assembly GCA_019208055.1). Lineage (NCBI taxonomy): Eukaryota > Viridiplantae > Streptophyta > Magnoliopsida > Poales > Poaceae > Stipa > Stipa capillata. Next base: position 1,928 of record JAGXJF010004443.1, read on the forward strand.
TCCTCCTCTCAAAGCCTATGGGGGACTACTCACGATCCATAGAAATCACCAAACATCAAATCAATGGAAAACATTGCAACAAGGAGATAAAAGGAAAACGTACTTGGATTAAAATACTTAAACCGCCTTACAACCTTGCTTCTTGACAAAAGTAATGGAGAGAGTACAAGACATATGGTGCTAGGGTTTAAGAAATGGTGGCTGTTGCATGTGGCTGTCGCAGAGTCTCCTTCGTTTCCTTCTTGTCTCCTCTTTTTTTATAGATCAGAGGTGCTATTTTGGGTTTTCTGGAATAACCATTGTGATTCTTCTTGGAATCCTTTAAAATAAAGATTGCTTGATTTGACATTGGTTTTCGTTCTGTTTAGGTTTAGCTATTGTGCAAACTATCAAGTTCTTCAGTTGCGTCAAACAAGCACCTTTTAAGACTACCATCAAAATCCCACCATGATACCCGAATATTTTCATGCTTCAATCCTACTTGCAGTTTCAGATTGCCTTATGCCATATTCTTGCTTGTTCTTTGATTGCTTGCATGGATAGATCCTCATGATCATGCTAATCATACTTCTAGCTTTGTCAATAATCCTTTGGAGTTGATTTAGCGATTGGTAAGGTGTATCGTCATCGTATAGTGTAGTTGGATCATCAAAGTTTTCTCCACCAAATCGATCATGTATTACTCTTTGAAAGATCGGGACACCCATGGTGCTATCATCTTTCCTTTCCCAATGTCGTGGTGCTCCTCCTCTACTGCACTCCACCTCCTCCCCCTCCCTTTTCTCCCTCAATGCTCTACCAGCCTCACAAGTGACGATGGCTCACTCCATATCCAAGAAGCGAAGTAGTAAGGGTGGTCCATGGGGTTGCCACTAGCCACTCTAGCAGAGGAGCCGAGCTGCGGTGAGAAGGAGGTGGCACGGGCTCTGAGGGAGAGTGGTCTCCATGGTGGAGCGCTCGTGATCTACCAATGACGCGGGCATGCATGCCCCTCTATTTTCTCTCTAGCAGAGTGACGGTAGCCCCTCGCCCAACTTCTGTGTCCTCCTTGTCCTTGCCTGTCCCCCTCCCTCGTGTGCATTTCTCCACCACTACTAGTGTGCACCGTCAGGTGCATGACCACACCGACGACGCCCAAGGTTCTCATCATCTCATGCCCATTCAAGACCCTCCGTTCGTGTTGCCTCGCACGTACTCCACAGAATGCGGCGTGGTAAGGATAAGAGCAACAGAAGGTTAGGATGATCGTGCATTAGAAAGATCTCGGCAAGGGGATAGGCGGCACACCAGATTTTCCATGAAAGAGAGGAAGGAGATAGCAGAAAGTGAGGGATGGGGGAAACGAAATGTGGGCCCACTTCATAAAGATAACACGATGTTGAATTGCTAGTCATTAGAAGATGTGGCAAAATCGCTCTTAATAAATGCCACATCACCATTGACATCACTAGTCCTATCCCAAAGTTTTTTAACCCCCTTAGCCAAGGATTAAATTAACTTGCCAAAACGGTGGAGTAAGCGACCCATCATAACTAGCTTTCCTAGAATTTTCTTTTCTACTACCAACTTATTTAACTAACCTAATCTTACCAAAATGTAATTTAGATTAGTCAAATTAGTTGTCAAATGCAAAATCTAGGTTAAGCTAGCCTATCTAGGTTTATGTGAGCTGACCTAGTTAACTTAACTCTGAATCAAACAATGCCCAAATGTCCAATGAATTAGCAAGAAAAAAGAATTTGAGACAACTTAGATGGTAAGCATAAATACCACCTAGCGGACCCAGATTAATTAGCAAGAAAAGGAATTTGGTGTCCTTAGTGTCTCTAATCTTTGTGATCTTAATGTTCTTTGGTCTAATGATACTCATGTATTTCCTTCCTAGAAAGGTGTCATTTGGGCATGCCAAGCTCTTAAAATCGGGTATAAATAGATAGTTGGCAACGGTCTCCATGAAATTTCGGGAAGATAAATGGAAGGGTAACACTAGCTTAAAAACTCTTTTCAGGATCTATATGAAATTGTGAATGAAAAGAATACAGTTATTGCTGATGTTTGGGATAGGTCTGAGCTTAATCTCACCTTTAGAGGTTGATTTGATGCTGGAATGATGATTATGTGGCATGAGTTGGTTCAGGTAGTCAGTGAGTTGCATATTAATGATATAAGGGACCAACCTGTGTGGTTTTTCAATTCCACTGGCACCTACACTGAAATCATTGTTATCAAGTTATTAATAACAGTGGTGCCTGTTCTAAGTCCTGCTATTTGGAATCTTAGTACTCCTATAATCCATGTTTTCTTATGTTCATTAGTGAACAGTAAGATTCTTACCAGGGACAAATTGAGCAGATGTCAACCTTTCTCTGATGACAAGTGCCTCTTTTGTGCTAAATCTCAAAAATTTACACATATCCTTTCAATGGTTTTTGCTCAACAAATATGGTCACTTATACGTAACATCCCAAATATGGTCACTTATACAAATAAGGAATTTAGGAGCAACTTCAATAATTTTCCTTGGACCAATTGCACTTATTTGTAGCCTCAGACATTTTCTTAGACTTATCACCTGATATAATTTTGTGCAAATTTTTTAGATTTTTTTGAGCTTATTTTGTGTTTATTTTGACTTATTTGAGCTTGTTTGCAACTTCTGTAGCTTAAAAACTATTTTATAAAAAAGCCTCTAACCGGTAGGTTGGTCTCGGCCCAGTCCAACCAGCCCGCCACGTGATCTCGCCTGCCTCCCAACTTTTTGCCGCGCCTGCCCATGCGCAATGTGAGTCACCCAATCAAGACTCTGATGCACCATGTCACTCTCCCCTTCTCGCTATGCCGCCACTGCTCCACCACAGCCCCACTTTTCCCACTACCGCCGATGCCAACCTCCACGATCTCCCCGCTCGGGCGGTCTATCCACAACTCTCAAGGCCCCTATAGAACCCCTTGGACCCCCCTGTCCTCGCTCTCTACCACCTGGCCGCCATTGCTAGACACCTCTGGTGAGAAATCACCACCACCTAGTGAGCCTCTTTGCCCGCCACCATCTCCATATGCCTTGCCAAATCATCCGCTTCGCCAGTGTCAAACCCAATGGCTAGCTCCACCACATTCCGCTTGGCACCCCTAACTATTGGCTTGCAGGTGCACAGGATCCGCTGTAGCTTTCTCGTGGAAATTTTTTCGGGTATAATATCGAATACGCTAGGAAAGTTATTGGAAAGCAGTACATTTTTCCACAACTACAATGTCACTCATGATTGCACCTACACTTGAATTAGATAATAACAATAATATTGATGACGCGTAGTGTACAAGTACTATACACGATGATGGTATCCGTATACAAATACACCATGGCTAAAGAGTATCCTACTTACCCGGGAAGAAATGTATCTCGAAGAAGAACTCTAGGTCGATAAGGAAACCACCCGTGGGTATCCGGTGTTCCTTAAATTAGGCAGTCAATCCCGATGTTTAAGGAAAGTGGAATCGTACTCGGAGACGATTCCATATCTCTTACGATACGGTATACCCTCTATAAAAGGATTCTGAGGGCCTATCCGGAGTCTGAGAGCGTCTTAAACAACCTCTCTCAATGGACCTAACAACCCCAGAAGGGAAACTATGGATGAACGACATGGCAAACCGTATTCTCCAGGCACAAGGGCAAGCCAAATCCTCGCACCAGGCGGCCTATGCCCGCAGTACTACGAAGAGCGCAACTTGTTCTAATGCTTCTCATGAGGGGGCTGGTCACGAAAGACGATCTGAGATCTCCTCGAGGTATGGATTCTCCGTGTTGTCACGTGTATTCACCCGTCCCAATTACAGATCTACGAGGATACATAGACGAATGAAGGAACTCGAGAGCTCCACCACACCGCTCCCGAAATTGCAGTACTTCTCGGTATCACAATCAAGACCGAGGACGATCACCGGTACTGAATGACAGAATAGCTCGAGGAGCTATCTACGACTGCCAAGCTTTCTCCACAGCACTCAGAAGGGTTCACTGGCTATCGTGATTCCAGCCAGGATCGATCGAGAATTATGATAGCAGGACAGATCTCTCCTAATTCCTACAGATCTACACAACAACTATCAAAGCCGCAGGGGGAATGAGAAGGTCATGCCTAACTATCCCCCGACTGTCCTCAAAGGACCGGCTAGAACTTGGCTTACTAACCTTCAACTTGGATCAATCAGCTTGTGGGAATAGCTGTGCAGTCAATTCCAGGGAAACTTTCAGGGAACATACACACATCCCGGGAAGCCCGATGAGTTATCCAAGCTTTCATACGAAGTTGTCGAAACCAACTTTGCATAGAGGAAGTCTCCATGAATATCCCAAAAACATTAAAAGAACTAATGGAGCTTGTCGACAAGGCAGCCAATGCTGAAGAAACCCTCCAATTCATCAAAGGGACGAGGGCATCGAGCATTCCCAATCGGGATATCATGATAACTCTAAGAAAAAGCAAACGCAAGAAGAAATCCTCCAAGGAATATCACGACAAGAGGTAGAAAATTGGAGAAGTAATGGATAACTTCCCCAACAAGTGCTTCGGACCACCTCGGAACAAAGAAAAGCCTCAAGCAAAAGGCAGGACCCTGCGGCAAGAACTGGTATAACTTCCACCAAACTGATAAGCACGATCTTCACCAATATTGGCTATTCAAGAAGGACCTCAGGTCGCGAACCAAAGTCGAGAAACCAATTCTGACGGTGACTCCTAATAGGCCCCTTTCCAGACAGAACAATGAAGGATAGACCACATGTTCGGGGGCTTGGTGTCTTATGAATCCAAAAGACAATACAAGACGGTGGCCTGAGAATTTCTGGCCACAATCCTCCCGACTCATCAGGCGGTCAAGTGGTCAGAGGTCAAAGTATCATTTGACCAAATCGATTGTCCCGAGAACTTCATCCGGCTAGGACGATTTCCTATTGTGGTCGAGCCTACAATCAACAACTGTAGGGTCTCTCTCAACATCATCTTCACCAACGCGCTCGACTCCATGCAGATCTCTCACTTGTCCCTCCAGCCGGTGACACAAGCCATCCACGGCATTGTGCCCAGGTCCTCAGCCATTCCAATCGAGCAAATTACATTGCTCGTCAACTTTGGCAAACCTGGCAACTTCCAAACAGAGAAGGTTCTATTCGACATGGTCGACTTTGAGACAACATACAATGCTATCTTAGGATGATCAACCCTCACAAAGATTATGGCAGCAGCACATACCCCTACCAATGCATGAAGATTCCAGGCCCCAAAGGTGTTATCATGGTTTGCGGCTGTCTAGAAATAGGCCTACACTGCGATAAGCTTAATCTGGACATGGCCAAAAAGCATCATGCTGTCAAGGACAACAAACACTCATGCCCCAAGATGACTGAACTAGCACACGACCTCAACAGAACTTCTCGCGAGGGGGCTGAACAGATTCGATTTGGTTAGCCGCAAGAGGATGGTCGACCCCTCAACCACTGAAATGACAACCATCTCCAGAAGATCTATGTGTAAGTACCCTAGCTAGCATATAAATGACATTCGAGTCTTCCTCAAGAATCTTTAGTGCCCTCCTAGAACAAAGCCTCCCATCCTCCAAGTATACCAGCACCCGTCTGAAAGTATTGCCAAGATAAGCCTCACCAGGTACCTCTACCTAGCATGAGCACCTGGACAAGCTAAAACATGGAGTTGACAAGGCGACAAGGCACCCTGGAAGGACTTGCGGTCAACTAGAAGGCTTGGATAATAGCTCAGTTTTTTCTTTCTTTCAAGCTTTATGCAAACACTCAATTAAATGAAGTTTTTATTCTTAACTGTCCATCAGAAACATTTCTTTTCTGATAGACAGTTGGGGGCTAGATAGGTACCCTCGATTGTCGAATTAGGTCACAAATCACCAAACCACAATGCCTAGTTGTTGATCGATAAATATAAGTGAAGAGTGGACAGCAACACACGCACAAAGATAATGGGACTATTGCAATCAAAAGAATGAGCTATACAAATTTAGAGTGTCGGCAAAGCTCGTATTGCAATAGTTCAAAAAGAGACGCTAGCTATTGCTCAAATATGAAATAAGAGGGTACAAGATTGCTCAACTACTTATGCAAAATAGTGGAACAAAATTGGATGATATGCAGCCCCAAATAAGATAGCACTTGATATGATAATAGAACTTGGCAACTTTTTGTTTCTTTTTCTGCTTCTCTTTTTTGTTGTTCTTCTTTTCTATTTTTTTTTGCCAACAACACATGCAAAACAGCGGGGAGCACAATAACTTGATGAAACAAAGTTTAGAGTGCACAACCTAAACAATGAGCAGTCCCTCGAGCAAATCTATAGCTAGTCTCAATAGGTGAAAAAGATAGCGCAGAGATGGTGGATCTCACTAACAATACAGCAAGATGGTTCCAAAATTTTGTGGCTAATATTTTTTTTTGTATTTTCTGGTTTTGATGACACAAACAGCAAGTAGAGACACAAGCTTTTGAATGGATCAAGAAACATGTGATTTTGACACCAAATACACATGAAAAGACCAAACAGATGGGAACCAAAAACAACAGCTAAAGTGACGCAAAAGGAACATGATTAGCAACTCGACACTATAATCTAGTAAAGTGGACCTAACACGATGCACAAGAATTGCAGAACTAAAATTACGGCAAAAGACAAATATTTTTGTAGGCTTTTTCTGGGTGTATAGAGCAGAAACTAGATGTCTAAAACAACGGGTAAATAGCTCTCACCGAGTGGTCCTAGAATCTGATACCACGATGATACGGTGCGGCCCGATCTTCTCGGCGAGGAACCGTGGATAGATGGTGTGAATAGATGATCTCGCTAGCTAAACACCCGCACCAATGCACGAACCCTCAACTCTTTGGAAAATGCCTAAACACACTGGTAGATGATTGTCGCAAGACCACGAGCAATGATCGCCAAGTCCCCAATTCCCAACGGAATAATGGCTTGACCTTGGATTGCAGAACAAACGCGACCGTCTAATCCTCTCTCAGCTATCCTCGCATGAACGCTGGAACGAAAGAACAAGCAATAGCTATGTTTCAATCCTTATGCATAAAGTGATCTAAGCAGTATATATAGACTCTAGGACATCCACCCTAGTGTTAGGGTCGAAATCCAACCTAACTCTAACTTCCCTAAATTACAAGACTCTATTTGGAAAGTAACAGATACAACTTCTGAGTTGTTTTGGTGATTGCGGGTGGACTGGAAGGAATCTGTGGATGGGCATATACCCATTGGAAAGTACTCGGAGTTAGCTTTCCAACAAGTACTTATTTGCCTAATTTGGAGTTCGTATGAGTCAACTACGGCTATTTTAAATTCGGCTCTCCGGGCTGATCCGAACCGAATCCGAACCAAGCCAAATCCTTTCCATCTTCTATTTCCTTGCCTTTTTCGCCCCAAATCTATGTGGAACCAGATAAGGATGGCATTAGTAACCTTTGGATGGTTATAGTAGTGTAGGGTTCCACCATAACTTGCCATATAAGATCCGGATTCTTCAAGTATGTCAATTCTCATGTGTAGTCTAGGACAGCTCGTGCAACCTTTACTTCCATTGCCATAACTTTCTCTTGGAAGCTCCAAATCGTGCACCACTTGATTCGTTGAAAAGTAGACTCGATATACTTTGCAAATATATATGTAGACACTTGTGTATTTTGACTTGTGCCGCAGTCCTTCCTCCCTCTCTTCCCGCTGGACGCTAGCACATCTCATCTTCACTTTCGATTTGTATAGCTCAACAAGTGTCCTGCACATATCATGGAAGTAAACTGCCTCTCGATATATGAAGTGTATAAGACAAGTGTTAATTGAATCCACCTGATAATATTTATCAATGAGGCTTAACATTTCTTTCCAATATAAAGAGTCTTGTTGATAAATACAAATGGTCACTGATGTGCCTGCATCAGCACTGGGATGGACCGGCGTGGCATCGCGGCACCTTGCCAGGCTCAGGGGGGATGGGAGGGCTCATTGGGATGAGATGTGCGGGCGCCTCACCCTAGACTTGGATGCCTCCCTGCATTTTTCTCACTTTGCTTGCTCTATGTCTGCAGGGTTCACATTCCTTGCCCAAGATTTAGACATTTCATTGGGTGGCCCTCAAGTGTTTGCTAGACAATGTGGCCCTGCTAGAAGAAGCGAGGTAATACTTTCACCTTCCTACCCATGTCACCGGGTTAGAGCTCGCTGTCTTGATGTCTCACCATGTCAGGTCACCATGTCAACTAGCAAGCAACTGCCGTGTCGAAGCGCAAGGAAAAGAAGTCGGTGTAGGAAAGGGTCTTCTACTCCTGTTGGCTTGGGGAGACAAATGATGTATGACCTAGAGTTCAGATATCTACCGATATCCTACATCTCCATTTGAGGACCCGATCACGTTTGACCAAAGATGGGCTCTCTTTCAAGCCGTTTCCTCTCGAGGACTTCCGAAGTCTCCTCGATCACTATAGTTAGCTCTTTCCTCCACTCCCGGAGAGATGGTGAGCTCCACAACCACTTCACAATCTCCCGGGCATCCTCACAAGCTTCTTGAGAAGATCATCGAGCCACCACCACCAAGCCGTCTAGAAGTCGGTGGCCTCCAAGAGTAAAATACTCTCGGAATCTCGCTCAAACATGATCGACGCCGAGTGCTCAAACAATACAACTTATGCACACACTTTGTACAACTTATGCACTAAGGTCTTCACTCAAACCTTACAAATGGCAACACATGCACAAGAGGCTTTAGAGAGAAAGCAAAGCTACTAGAGATGTTCACAAATGAATTTGGATGCAGCAACACCCTTCTCGAATCGGAAAGCTGGCAGGCTAGCCGGTTTAAACCGCCCTCCGGCTGGCTTATACCATCCCCCGCTAATGGTCGGAAAACCATCATTTTTCCACTTCCGGACCCTAGACTTGGAGGGTCCGATGGGGGTTTGGATTGTTACTGAAAAGCCCGAACCTCCAACCAGAGGGTCTGGATTTTGCACTTCTGTCCGCCCCAGAGGGTCCGGCCGGCCTCAGACGGGAGGCTGATTGGACCATCCGGCTAGGCTGGTTAGATTGCCCTAGCCAGTCAAGCCAGGAGACCCTAGGTTTCCTACCCCTTCTCCGGGGAACACAATATCCGAATAAAGGACTTTCACCTTAGTCCCTACACTCCAAAAATTGACCTTCCGGAATCCGTGAACCTAGGTCGAACACTTCGACCACAAAGGTCAAGAAGCAACCACATGCGCCGAGACACGAAGTCAAAGGCGAACTCACACAACAACGAACTAGGTCTAGAGCCTTCGAGCATTCACAGCTCAGAGTCTCCAGACACGCTAGAACCCAAAGCTCTAGCGCATCCTATAAAGAGCAACACGAAATGCAACAAATGCAAGAACTTGAGCACTCGACACACGAGATGGACAAGCTAATCATCCGATAGCCCCTCTTAATAGTATGACTATCTAACCTATAATCCGGTCTCTATCCAAGCACTTAGAGACTGATAAAATATGAAACCCTAACTAAGCATACCTTTGCGTTGCACTTTCCCTTTGAGCTTGACAATGATTGCCATCCTTGCTCCAAGCCGGAAAGCATCTTAATTGTATTTGATCTCTTGAAGTCTTGCATGTAGCTCCCCCAAAATCCTTGCGGGAAACATTCTCCTTACATTCATCTTCACTTGTCCATCTTCATTTGATGGACCACAAACTTCCAAGCTTATACATTCTCATAATGCATATCTTGGAACTTGCTCTTCTCATCTTAATGACATCTTCTTATAGACTCTATGAGCATAACTCTTCATTGTATGCATATGAACAACACCTAACCCGCACATATGCTCTGCCACATAGATATATCATGGGTTAGTTCATATGAGGCAATATACAAATTTTCTCACCAAAGTCACTTGATCATACTATCTCAAGTGACACATTTCTTTTGCTTGTGTGTTGACAATCAAGGTTTCACCGACATGGCTATATGAATGACTCATATACCAGAAGGTATGCAAGACTTGCTGGATTTTAACTAGGTGGTATAACAGTGCCAATGACCACCCTATACCACTATTGCAAGAAATCCTAGCAAAGTATACCATCAAACTGTACCTATGAGTAAACCTAACCATCCATAATTCTAAATAGAAAACGATCATAACTATACCTTTCAAATGATATATGATTAAAATGAAGAACTTCATTGACGGATGATGTTTGCTACCAAGGACCAAGCATTTGAAAGACTACACAGAGCAAGAAAGATACTGTATCATACCGCTTCATTATAGGAATTGGATGCTTGTTTCATTGCCTCCACAACATACTTCCTGCAATAAACAACATTTTCGATCCATATACCTATAGATACATTACGGCTAAGGAATGTTGCCTACAATGAAGTTCCGTGGTAGGCCGAAGTGCATGGGGCCAGATCTAGATTTATTTTGTGTTGAATGACATATGACGTTAATCTCTGCAACTGTACTAGAGTTGGAGGTGTCACTGGTTGCCTTCTTATACCTCTCAATGGTTGCTTTAACGCTGCATTTGGGTAGAGTGGTGCATCACTGGAGTGTACTTGTATATCAACAAATGTCAAATGCATTAATTGGAACGAATAGTAATCCAAAGTGTTTTCAGAAGTTTACAGTAACTGTTCTAGAAATTTTTTGGTAAATATGCTAAATTTACAACCCAAGTCTTAAAAAATAGCATGGTGCCTCAGGGAGGATATCAATAAATTAGCTAAATGCAGTGTGATCTTATTTCATACTTAAAATATTGGTTATTAAGATTCAAGAATGTGAATTTAGTTAACTTCCACACCATCACTGGAATATTTGACATCTGCCAAAGAAAATAATAGTTCCACATACCTTCGCCTTAAGAAAAACATCACACCCAAAGTAGACTACTTCAACTGCAGATAACATACGTATATACAGTTGCTCTGTTGCGTTGAATAAGAACAGTGTAAAATCCATCTGCTCCAAGAAGTACAAAAACTTAGAGACAGTCTAGGAACTTCTATTTTTCCCCTCCCATTTTTGATAGATTTTTTTTATTTTGTTAAAATTCCCTTCCAAAGGAACTTAGTCCTGATACTTTCAGCCTTTCAACTTAATCAATTTTGTATTCGAAACTGAAATTCAAATAAAGGAAGCACCTCGAGGACAGAGAGCACATGTACAAATCTCTCTTTCCTCCACGGCGACGCTTCAGAACAGCTCAGATAGACACAATTGAGAGCCTCCTTAGGGTAAACGACTGTGATAATTCATGGAAAATAGTTAAGAAGAAAACTCTTCACATTTGTTTCAAAAAAATTGAAATTTGAACTCATGGATGACCTACTGCTATTGAGTGGGAACCCCATGCCACCCAAGTATTGAATGTCCCAGCGATTTCGCAACTTGCATGAATAAAAACAACGCAAGATATGAGCTTAAATCAGCGTTACATTGCTCACTGTCTAACTGTATATTGACCAACCTTTTAAAACTCAGTTTTGCTCCTCTCGGGTGCTTCTCATCAGTTGGCAGGAAGACCATTCCAACAGCATATAGTCACCAGGTGGCGGTAACTCGTACCCGGCATCCTTTGTCACCTGCAGGAATACAAGGGCAATACCTAATATGAATACCTCTGTCAATATTAAAAAGGCTGATCAATACCATATTATCTCCAACAAAAAAATTCAGTGAGAAACATCAATTAACATCACATCATTCAATAATAATATATATACTCCTAAATAAGATGAGTAAAGCAATATATTGAGACGAAGAACATTGAACTAAAAGAATTCACTAGGAAACGTCAATTAACATCAGATCATCCAATAATAATATATATACTCCTAAATAAGATGAATAAAGCAATATATTGAGACAAAGAACATTGAACTTGATTGAAGTGACAACATTAACCATGACATTATCAAGATACCACAGATAGCATCGGAAGTTTGCATGTTGGTACATGTATTCCACTCATCCTATCACATACACAATGGTTGCAACCTGCTCCCAAATAATACAGAAGAACAAAAGAACAAAAGAAGAATAGAAGAACTGTGTTTGGGTATAGGAGCAAATCTCTGAAGTCTGAACAAACAAGTCCAAGTTCATGTTCAAAGAGCCTAGGTTCTTTACTTACTTGAGATATCTGCCATCATGATTCATGGTTCATTTGCTCCCATAGGTTGATAAGGTCAAGGAAACAAGAACCGATAGCTAATGACAAGAGCAAATGGGACACATAGCATGAAGAAAAGATAGATTTACCTCGACTAAAGCAAGCGTATTGAGATTAGGTGATAATGTTGGATTCACACCTTTGGCTGCAATCACTTCTTCTAGTGTCCTAGCAGAGCATGGTTACAAATATTAAATCTTACTTCCATTATATCAAGAATGAGTATCTTGAATAATTCATGGGTAGACTGATAACAAGGTTTTTAGCTCACAGTCAAGCAAAAATTTACTAAAACTGCAGATGAATATCTAGTAGGAAGTGCTACACATAATTGATGTAGCAAATTTCTGAAACTGACAAGCAATCAATCAATTTGGCGGTACCTGGCTAAAACAGGCCTTGGAGCAAACCTATCGTCTGGATCACTATAAAGGCAATAAATAAACAACGTTATTCAAATTCACAAGTAAATTGTTTTGCAAGGAGAAACAATGAAGTCCTTCGTGCCATGTTTTACTTTTCTTTCAACATAGACTGCTGCAACTGAAATCGAAAGTACCATTAAAAAGATGGAGAATGAGGGTATTGGTCAAAAATCCCCCGATCACACCTGTGCGTGCAGCAGGCAATGCCTTCGTCGAGGTGATCCGTGAGCGCCAGCACCTAGAAAATGTGCGAGCTGAGCACGCAAGAGATCTGCATTCGACATGAAATTAACGCACGCAAGCGCCATGGGCATCAAGCATTCTAGTAATGAGATTCTTTTTTTCCCGAATAATATGATCAATTGCTAAAATGGTGATAAACATAAGATCATTAGGTGTTCCATCTATATGAAATGTGCTGGTAACCTTTGACCAGAACAAGATATTTGTTTATTTTTATAATAATTTAGATAAACTAAAGTTGTTTTTCATTTGATTAGTAGCTCATTAATTATGTTTGATTCTCTGTCGTGATTGCTTGTGTAATTTTCCATGCCATACACATGTAGTTTGAATTTCTTTTCTTGAGATTAATTTTGACTTTTGATGCAACTGCTTGCAAAAATGCCAGCCTATTTTATTGCCTTCCATCACATAATGAAGATTATCATCATGAAATTCGATTGCTTAAACTGACTGTATGCATGCCTCTGAACCCAAACGCTTATAGCTAAAAAATACTAATCTGCAAGTTGCGAAATGGCAATTGTGATTACGCCAACTATTGCAACCTGTATGTGATAGTGTCTTCAACTCTGAATCACCTTACGTTCTTTGACCACAGTGCAGTTTTAAAGATGAAATTTCATGGAGAGATAAATGAACACAGTAGTGGGTGTTCCCTGTATTCGTGATCGCAGCACTACAAGGGTAAAAAAGTTTATTACAGTGGATGTGATGACTTGACGGTTATTTCAAATTGGAATCTAATGATTAATTTTAGCACACTTGGATGTGGAAACAGAATTACCTTATGACACTTTTGGTCCTTCACTACCGCCAGATAGTCTGCATCACCTAAACTGAATGATAAGACCAAGAATACATTGAAAATTGCAAGTCCATGATGAAATGGATGAGAAGATTATAGATCCATATTGCAAATACGAACAAAACAGAACAGTTGAACTGACCTCTTTTTACCTGCATGGTAACAAGCAATGGAAACACATTCAGCAAGCAACAGCAACAATTAGTCCCAGAAACATGAAAGTGTAGCAGCCAATTATTTGAAGAGATATTTAGTTATGGATCTGCTAAAGCAGCCAGAGACACTTGAAAATAAAGTTATTGGCTGTTTTGTTAGAGTAAAGAATGATCCAAAGACTATAGTTACCACAAGCCAAAAAAACTTTCTTCTGATGAGTAAATAAGAAATAGCAATGGGTTCCACACATGAGCATGAGGCTAAATTTCATCAAAAAAATACTTGTCAAAAAACATGAGGTTAAATACTCAATTATGTATCTTTTAGCAACAAAGCATTCAGTTATTATCTGCTCACAGGAGACATGTATAACAGGCATTAAGAAATCCTCAGAAGAATATTATTAAAATTTTTATTAGACTCTAATCATTCCCAATGGCATGGTGGCTAACAGCAGTAGTAACTTCAAAGGAAAGAATATTATTATTTTTAGTTCTCCGCTGATATTGTGAAAGCAAAGATAATACGGTACAAGCATAATTATATCTTCTAGCAAAGCAGTCAGATGGTGGAGACCACATCTTATTATTGTCCTTCTTAGTGCATGATACTGATTACCAGGATGACACACATAAGATTCAATAGTTCCATAACTGTTATGAGCAACACTTTTTTATATAAAAATTTCAATTATGAGAAAAAAAGCATGCGCCATTAGCCACAAATCAGAGGAAATAAGAAATATAAATTCATAATAGAGGTCCAGATAGCATTTTGAATCCTGATATGACTATATCTTGACTTGCATAGAGTGATGGTTGCCCATTGCCATGGATGTTGAGAAAGTATAAGCATGCAAACTTTGATTGAAACAAACAGCAAGATGCAATCAATTGGACAATGCAAAATAATGGTGATTGAGCCATACGGGACGAGCTGCGGGAGGTGGCTGTCGGGGACACGGTGGTGCCAGTGCCGATCTTCTCTGCGCAATGCGGTGGCTTCGCCGACTGCCTCTCGGACCGCAACAATGCCTGCTTCGGGCTCCCCTACCGCCGCAATAGGGGCAATGGGGACAGCGGCGAGCAGCGGCGGGAGCGGGCAGCGACGAGCGGCGGCAGGGGCGAGCGACGTTGGGGGCGGGGGCAATGGCGAGCGGCGGCGGGGGCGGTAGAGGTGAGCAATGGCGGCGGGGGCGGGTAGCGGCGAGCGGTGCTGGGGGGTGGCAGGGGCAAGCAACGGCAGCCGGTGGCGACGAAGACAAGCAAGACAGTTTTTATCGGGGAAGATTAGGAGAGAGAGATTAGGGGAGGTGTTTTGATTAATATATCATGCAGATAACGTGGAATGTTAGATTTTAAGAGTTAGACGGTGGAGATTTATTGGATCTGCTAAACTTGTGCTTTTAATAGTAGTTTAGATAACATCAAGACTCACATAACATAAAAGATCACATAAAGCATCACACACATTAGTCCAAATAACATCAAGACTCATATAACATAAGCATTCATCCACATGACCACATAGTCCAACACATAAACAATAGTATAGGTTATTATGCTTATAATATGATATTACAAGAAAGAGCATAAGCTTAAAACAACAAAGAGCTAAAGCTAGATATAGCAAGCAACAGAGAATAACCAGCCATAAAACAAAAACAATCGTCAAAGCCCTCTAGACTTCTTCTCCACCACTGAAACCCTAAAACCCTCTAGACTTCTTCTCCCCCATTGGCATCAAGTGCCAAATGAAAAGAAGTCTACAGAGCTAACCTACTGAGAAGAGGAAGGGCCAGAAGGGTCACTAGGAGAATGACAACAACGGTAGCGAGAAGACGACGAAGCCTCAACCCGATCCTCAAGATCTGAGACATGAGACTCCAAAGTGTGCCATCCCTGGCGCATGTAGCTGATATCCTCTCTCATGCCCTGCAATAGCTGGTCTCATCCTATCTCTCTCTCTGCCATACCACTCATAGTGGAGCTCAATTGCTAGAAGTGGCCGACTAGAGCTCCCATAAAGGGAGTGTACTAGGAGGGCGGCACTCCAAAATAAAATGGTGCCTACTCTAGGATATGCTAAGGTGCATCTGGTGGAGCTACTCCTAGCACTGGGTGAGCTACCAGTTTCCTCTCTCTGGGGGTGTACATCCTGTGCTTCCCATCCAAGTACTCACCCTCCAAATCCGGAACTTTAGCAAGCAGAAGTCTCATGATATGAGGGGCATAGTATATACCTTTGACCTTCATGTTCCCCTTGGACTCATGCATCTCTCTAATGATGTAGTCAATCACATCAAAGCGTTGTCCTCTCATCACTGTATCCCTCACTTGATCTTTGTTCCCCATTCTAGGATAAATGGTAGACTTGATAAACCTGTGGATCACACTAGGGATGGTGTATAGACCTGTGACTGGCCCTGGGACTCTGTGGAAATCTGGCTGGCAGAATTGATGCTTCTCCTCGACTGTCAACTTTAGCTCATCATGAATCTTTGCCTTGCCCATCAAATGTGCTACTCAAAGAGCACCAGCGGGGTGGATGATCGAGGCTGTTCGACATTCCCACCGAGAGCTACAACTTTCTTTTGTTTGCGGGATATCTGCTGCTTCTTTAGGTATTCTGCTTTCTTCTCATCGGACAGTCGGGCATACCACCCTTGGCCACTTGCTCGTTTATATTTCTACTTATTTTCTGGCAATTGGTGATCACTACTCATTGGGTTAGAAGCCCTACATATCGCACCTAGCACACAAGAGGTATTCATGTCAGTTATCATAATCAGATGGTCATTCAATAGAGCAAGAGTCAAATTAATCAATTTACCATTTATATGTGTGTTGGTTACATTGTTCAAAGGAGTACGTTCCACAGATCCCAACAAAGAAGAAGATGATTGAGGTTCTTCGACGTAACTAACATTTAGAGCAGCAGCCTTCTTTTGTTGGCGGGCTATACGCTGCTTCTGTAGGTATTCCGCTTTGTTCTTATCATACACGTTTATGTTGTAGATGATAATTAGTCGTTGGATTTGTAGCCCCATCCATCGTTGTATTTTCAGCCTATTGTTGCTATATGAAGTAATAAAACAGGAGAAACTCTAAAACAATTCTATTTTACTACTTTTGGAAATACTAACTAATGCACATCATATCTTTTAGTAAAACTCTACAGCTCAATGCAGTGCAGCATAGCAATGCCAAAATGTTACCCAATATCACTATTCAAAAGGCTGATCAATGCCATATTATCTCTATAAAATCTGAACAGACAAGTCCAAGTTCATGTTCAAAGAGCCTAGGTTCTTTACTTACTTGAGATATCTACCATCATGATTCATGGCTCATTTGCTCCCGTAGGTTGATAAGGGCAAGGAAACGAGAAACAATAGCTAATGACAAGAGCAAATGGGACAGATAGCATGAAGAAAAGATAGATTTACCTCGACTAAAGCAAGCGTATTGAGATTAGGTAATAATGTTGGCTTCACACCTTTGGTTGCAATCACTTCTTCTAGTGTCCTAGCAGAGCATGGTTACAAATATCAAATCTTACTTCCATTATATCAAGAATGAGTATCTTGAATAATTCATGGGTAGACTGATAACAAGGTTTTTAGCTCATAGTCAGGCAAAAATTTACTGAAACTGCAGATGAATTTCTTGTGAGAAGTGCTACACACAATTGATATAGCAAATTTCTGAACCTGACAAACAATCTGGAAAATATGGGAGCTAAGCACGCAAGACATCAGTATTCGACATGAAATTAATGCATGCAACATGGGCATCAAGCATTCTAGTCCAGCCATGGATGTAAGGGCATGTGATAAAACTGCAGTAATCCCATCAATATCTTGTGCTATCAGGTAACATAGCACAAGAAGCAATACTTGCAACCTCCAAATGATATTACCAGATACACCATATGATAGACTTCAGAAAGGAATTTCATTAGTCTTCAATTTAAAATCCACACCTGCTATACAGGAATGAAAATTCCATTCCAAGACGAAACTCTCAGTTTTCTAGTGTCTTCCAATTCACTTTAGCTGAATCCATGAGCATCTAAATACATCTGCAATTGTATGTATAGAACTAAAATAAATGTAGCATTCTTACCACCTCAGGTTGCTCACCTAGATATTGTATATGTTATTTGAACTGGCTCAGCATCTCTTGATTACACCTAAACAATGCATATTTTTTGAGAAAGACAGTGGACTTTGGTGTCTGACAAAAGAATTAGACAAAAAATAGGTACCTGTCATAGGTTGGACCACATAAAATAATTAGCTCCAGAATGAATATTTATCTTCACATTTATTGAAAAAATTAAAATTACTTATTAAATAAAACATTTCATTCTTAACAGGTAATTAAATACATCACATAAGATCTAAAGATCTACCCAGCCTTGGCTAAACCTCCGGCTCCGCCGCCATTTGGACGGTGCTCCGCTCGACTCCGTGCCGCGCCGCAATCTTCTCAAACTCCAAGAAATCTCCATCGTGGTTTCTCTAAAATCTAATTCAAGAGGGGTGATATTTCACACTCATGCTCTGGACGATCATTTTCCAACCGCGCAGCGACAACTCCCACCCACCTCCTCATCTTGCTCGTCCCAACCCCTCATCTACTCTAGCCAAGTGCAACACTGCGTGCCTCCCCTTCCCACCATCCCACTCCTCCCTCATGTCTCCATCCCCACCCCATGCCATTTTTAGCCTGCAAACCAAAGAGTGAAAAAAAATACTATATAAAAAATGGTAGCTCCAGAATTGCAATGCCATTTGTAGCTTGCAAGAAAAGAATAGATGACCCTTCAAAATCATGACAATTGTAATTCCTACTCCTGAACCAACTTCTCCTAAAATTTTGTGATTGCACTCACTCCTCCAAGTTCAGTTTAACAAAGACTATAGACTGCACTTACTCAAATTTCACTTGATATTAGGCTTCACTTGATATTAGGCCAACTCCACGTATGTTTAGTTTTTGGATTGGACTAATATCTAAACATACAAAAATATAAAACCTTTGGTTCATCTTTAACACTTACAGATTAAAACAATGACTTCTGAAATTGTACAGTTGAAGTCTGAGAAAATATGGAGTAGCAATCCTTGGGCGTCGCACTTGGTTGCTCTCTGTCTCTGTGAAGAACTTATAACCTCTCTTTCTTGACAGTTGAGCAAAGGATAAAAAAGATCATAATCAGCTACAGTTCAGGAAACAAATAAGATACTTTACAGCCACAATTATCAAATGATATACATGACATATCTAGTGCAATTAATGCAAAAATATCGGAGAACAGATCATATATAACATCAGAGAAGCAACCAGAAATCTTCTGGTACTTGTTGATAAAGCCAAGTGACTTGTACTTTCAATTCTAACTTCCATACCTTCCCTCAGCCAAAGACACATTTGGCACATGCAGAGTTGTTACTGACGGAACAAGACTTCGTTTTGTTAACTCATAGCTGATGCAAAAGAAACAAGTTACCATTAATGACAACACAGCCCAGTGAGAATGCTACAGCACAAAGGCATATGCCAGACCAACAAATATTAAAAGAAAAAACTTTGCATAATATAACAGTCACAATTCACAGACTGACAATGAAAGATCAGTTGTATCCCTTGAACGCTGAAACTACACTTGATGCTATTGGGAGTTCCACCATACCATTGTTAAATAAAAGTTATGTTGACTTCCAGGAAACAACAAAAGCACAATTAACGAATGCTCATATAGAATAGTAATATTTCCAACTGAACATTGCTCTGGATACAAGTAGCTAAATACTCTAGACCGTGAAGTAGCTGAACATGAAATGAGACATCTTACGAGCTTGTTTAGACTTAACAGATTGTTATACCCCAGAATATCAAAAAAGCGCTCAGCAAGGAAAAATCCCTATGGAGATCAATCAGAGAAAGCACATCACCTTCACAAATCGAGCTAGATATCAATATGTGCATGCCTTGCCACAGATCACATTGGATTCCAAGATTCTAGACGATCTGCAAAACCATAGTAATTGTTTCAAATCCAAGCGAATACAAAAGCTATTAAGACATGGGTTACAATATGACACTCATAGTCACTCATTGATAGGCATATTCTTTTGTGAGGGGCAAAGCAGCTGCTGGGATTGTCATGCTGAATAACAAAAACAAGTTAACAGAAACCAAACTTATAAAGTGTTCGTTAGTCCTATATATGTATATTTTTCTAATTCTGGTTTCCCTGTCTTACATCCTATAGGAAAGCCAGAACACAACCCTTGCTCAAATATTATTATTACCAGTACCTGATACTTTATGGAGCTAAAGCAACGAAAGAGGTTTAGGCATTTTAGTCAAACACATAACATGTTGGCCAAAGCTAAAAATTAATGGCATTATATGCCAATGAAACAAGTATTCAGTAGTGCTATGCTATATGTAGAAATTTTAGTTAAAATCAGTATCGAATTGAGTTCACCACATCCTTGCCTTCTCCTTCCTCTCCTCTATCCTTCTTCAGTTCTTCCGCAGCTAACAGCAGTCTCGCCAAGCCATGGCCAGCCCAATCAGAACCTCTTCCTCATACTTTTCTGTAAAAATTGACACCACAATCTTCTGATGTCAACAAATGGCTTTCCCATCCCAGAGAAGCTAGAGCCAAGGCCCATGGGGTCGAAGCCCGTGAGTCTGACAAGCGGTGGCCTGAGACGGACAACTCACTACCTAGCATTGCAAGGAGAGCGGGAACGTCAACCCTATTTATTGCACGTAGGCACCATCAGTGATCGCGGAGGATGGAGGCGGCGGCGCTGCTCAAGCACTTTGCCAGATCCTGCAGTGGGATATGATGGTTTAGAGAGGTCCTAAGTGGCGGCAATGGGGAACGCAGAGGGTGGCATGACCCGACCACTTCGCCGGCGGGGGGATGATTCGGAGAGGCCGTAGGTGATGGCGAGAGGGGGGTCAAACATTGGGGGTGACGGCATGAGTGCAACATCAATGTCATCCTCACCAAACTCATCCCTTATCTCAGGCAGGCAGGAGAATAACACATGAACCCCATAAAAACACAGGTAATTAGCACGCAAATACACCATATATCTACCCGTTCTTGATTCTTGAAACATCACATGCATATAAATTCGTACTTCCACTCGATCAAAGACCCAACCAAGATAAAGCTCCCAGCTAGCCATTCCGTTGAACACTGGCGATTTCAACTAAAAAACTGAAGAGCGGGAGCAAAATCAGGCATACCTTTTAATGCCAGAGCTCTGGGGAACGAACTCGTGGTACCTCCCTAGTCTATGCTTCCCGTGATGAACCAATCGACGCCACTCCGCACTGGCGCTTGGTCGAATGAACTTGGCGAGCGATCGCTTCGGAGTTCTTCTTGAACATGTCGGAGAACATTTGCTGATTCATGCTTGATGCGAGCGGCGCCGGGGGCAGGGGCGGCTTCACGGCGGTAGGGGGAGCGGGCTCACAGCGGTAGGGGCGGGTGGTCGACGCAGCGGTGGCAGGGGCAAGCAGGCGGCGCAGTGGTGGCAGGGGCGGGCAGCGTCGGTGGCAGGGGTGGGCTCGCGGGGGTAGGGGGAGGCGGCTCGCGGCAGTTTTTGTTTGGGATAATTGCCAGTATACCACTCATGAAATCGTGAATTGCTATATGTGATAATGATAGGTGGGGTCTGGACCCACCTGTCATTGACATACTCAGTGGTATTTTGGCAAACTGCTGATTTCACTAGTGGTATGAGGGTAAATCCCTCCTTTTCTTTTGATCGTGGACATGGATGATTGGGATTGAGCAGGGCGAGCGCGGCAGGAGAGATTAGTGAAGATGGAGGGGATTTCCTACATCATTAGCAAATTGGAACATCAGATTAGTAGAGATTAGTGTAAATAGAAGTTGGATATTGTTTGGATCCGCTAAACTAGTGCTTTTAATAGTAGTGTAGATCACCTCTTTATGCTAGTCATCCTAAACATAGCATATTATGATACAAAACCTACACATACTAGAGGCTAGTAACCATCAATGTAAACAATTTGAAATACAACTTACCAGAGGGGATGCATTGGATTTGATGATATGTTAGTGAGGTTCTTGATTTGGCTCAAATGTTGCATGTGATGGATCTTACCATCTTCAAGAATTGACCAAGTCTTCAATGTCCTCCTTATCACCTATTTGATCAAGTTTGGCTTGTTGGTCCCCAACAAGTTTGGGTCCAAAGAAGTTAGTCACAATAGGCTTGGCTACCCAAATGGGCTTTTTCCTTTTCAAACCACTTTTAGAACCAATGAATTTGGCAAACACATTGCCACTTAAAACCTTCCAAACAAATAATGATCATTAATAATAATAGGCTTAGGAAACGTATCTATGGGACACGATAAGACCATGTGTCCCTTTTTATGGCATATGTAGCACTTGGTGATTTCCCGTCTCTTCTTTTTGATCTTGTCAACTTGGGATTCACTTGCTTGGGACCTCACTTGTTGCGTCTTTACTTGATCTTATGGTCGCTTCCTTTTTTCTTCTCACTTAAGGGCTTCTCTTTTCTTGGACATGTTCTTACATGATGTCCCTCCTTTTTGCACTTGAACCAAACAATGGGATCCGATTTAGTTGCTTGACTTTGACCCTTCTTGTTGATGTTTGTGAACTTCTTAAAATTGGAGTTGAAACCAGTCCACTCTTGTCACAAGGATGTCTTGAGTCACTAAGGATATCATCAAGAGTTACCTTGCCCTTAAAGCATTTTTTCAAGTCATTTTTCAAAGAATTGACTTGATCCTTGAGCTCTTTAATTTCCTCTACAATGTTAATATCAACAAGAGTACTAAAGGATGTGGAAACATTATTATTAGAGCAACAAGGTTTTGAAAGCAATTCATCACGAGATGTATCCTCAACATGAATGGATGACTTAGTAGGACTAACACATGGCAATATAACATTTGGAGAAACAATAGTGGTAGTGTCCACATGAGGCATGGTTGATGTTACCTTGGTAATTTTGGCCTCATGAGCTAACTTTACTTCATCATGGAAGATTACGAGATTCTTATGTATGCTTAAAATCTTTTCATGATTTCTTTGTAATTCCCCATGATTACTAGTTAGCTTTACAAGTTGAACCCTAAGCTTGACATTTTCCTTCATAATGGATGCTTCACATAAGATAGAGTTAGTAGCACAAGTATCATCATTTGAAGAACTAGTGGGTTGGTCCTTGGATATAGAATTATATTTATGAAGTTGTTTTTTTAAATCCATTAGAGATATGGCATTGTTCCTTTCATGCAAAGATCACTTTCAAGTTTATTAAGAACAATAGTCAAATCATCATGAGACTCCTTTAATTTATTATGCTCAACATTTAAAGCTCTTAGCTGTTTAATTTTATTAATAAGCATGTCTTCTTGTTTATCTAGAATCTCATATTGTTCATTTATGGTTAAGTCTTGAGCTTCTATGGTTGATACTAGTTGAGTGATTTTAGACATGGTATCCTTGTTCAAAGAACTCAAGAATTTAGCATCATGCAAATTCTCCTCGCTATCACTATCTAGATCACTAATATCATTTAGAATTGCCAGTAAGGGTTTTTTGGAAGGTGATACCTTAGTACCTTTTGCCATGAAGCAATTGGGAGCATTGGAGTGTGAAGATCCTTCACTTGAAGAGGTGGATTCTTCAAGTCCAATGTTTGGACACTGCATGGCAATGTGTTTATACTCATTGCATGACTTGCTTCTCTTTGATCTTCTTCTTGGTGGAGCTTTCTTTCTTGATGCTTTGATAATATTGCTACCAAGATCATGAGATAATCTTGCCACCAAAATCATGAGCCACATAGTTGTTGGTTTCCTGTACAAGGTTAGTCCCACAAGAACTAGACGAACCATAAGCAAAGTCATTTGAGCAACATGGCATATTCGGCATATCATCATTATGTGTAAACAATTTATCATTAGATGATATGCATGGGCCAACAACACATGTGGATGTATCAATTTTGTTGTTAGAAGTGTGTAGGCCCAAGGATGAGTTAGAGCTAGCATTGGTAAGAGAAAGATTATTGTAAGCATCTTTTGGCTTCTCATGAGAATTGGTTAGATTATTATTTGAGGTTTCAAGAGCAAATGAGAGTTAGTTAGCTTCTCTAGTGAAATCTTACTAGAAATAAACTCATTTTTTTCCAATGTTCACAATTTTCTTTCAACTTATCAATGACAAGCTTTGCATTCTTGATTATGTTATACATATTATCAAGGCTAAGCATAGTATTATTATCACACAAGCCATCACCACTTACAATATCATTACCTTGTGCCTTGTCACACGTTGGTGATGTAAGTGATGGTGTGATGTCCATGCAAGCGGGGTTGGAGGCAATTGGGTATTCTTCTTGATGTGAAGTTAAAGTAGAGCAATCCTCAATTGAATCCTCCAAGATAAGATCATCCTCATCAATGTTGAACCAATACCTCCTTTCGGGAGTGATCCAAATCTCGTGAGCATCCGCAAGAGGAATGGTCGACTATAGCACCTCAACACTCAAAGCAACAATTATGGCATTAGTGGCTTGAGCATTGAGATGTAGATTTTTCTCGGCCTCAATTGATAAAACATTATCCCAATCACTTGAAGGAGAAAAACTCACATCTACAACTCTCTCGAATTTTGGACCCATGGTTCGAAATCTATTAAGCATGCTAGTTCTCCATAAAAAGTAATATGTTCCATCTAGTAGAATTGAATACATGTTCACACATACTACTCGACATCTTTACTCTCTAGGTGGTGAAGCCTTAAAAGAGAGACCTTGCTCTAATACCAATTGAAATGACCTTCATGATTAAGATGTCGCCTGGAGGAGGGGTGAACAGTCTTTTTAAAATCTTTTATGAATTTGGCTTAATCCTAATGTGGAATTATACAATCAGATTTTTGCAAGTTCAAATCCTAATATGCTAGATATCCCTAAGAGAAATGACACCATATGAGAATATATCAATGTTATGAATACAAGGGTGATAAACAAGCAATTCAAATTCTACAGCAGATATATAAGTAATATAGTGCAAGTATGAAATGCAATAAGTAAAGGAGGAAATAGAAAAACAATGTATAACCCGGAGTTTGAATATCCACCGATATCCTACGTCTCCATTTGAGGACCCGATCACGCTTGATTAAAGTGGGTTCTCTTTCAAGCTGCTTCCTCTCGAGGACTCTCCGAAGTCTGCTCGATCACTATGGTTAGCTCTTACCTCTACTCCCGGAGTTGGCGAGCTCCACAACCACTTCACAATCTTTCGGGCATCCTCACAAGCTTCTGAGGAGATCACCGAGCCACCACCACCAAGCCATCTAGGAGTCGGTGGCATCCAAGAGTAAAAGACTTTTAGAATCTCACTCGAACACGATCAACACTGAGTGCTCAAATAATGCAACTTATACACACACCTTGTGCAATTTATGCACCAAGGTCTTCATTCAAACCTCACAAATGGCAACACATGCACAAGAGGCTTTAGAGAGGAAGCAAAAACTATTAGAGATGTTCACAAATGAATTTGGATGTAGCAACACCCTTCCCGAACTGGCCAAAGGAGGTATAAATAAGCAAAGCCACGGAAACTAGCCATTGGAGAAATGTGAGAACCCTAGTTCTAACGCTAGTCGAGAGAGGTGTGAAGTGGAAGTCGTGGAACAACTCGCGTTGTCGAGTTGATCCGAACCTATCGGGCTACGTCGAGAGTTAGACGAGAGGGGGAGGAAGTGGTTGTGCAATCGCATTTCATTTGCATCATCGCATGGCATGTAGTATTCGTGTATGGTAAATACAATTGAAATTAAACTTTATTAATTAAAGGAATAATACAATGCCATTGATATACATAATTGAAATTGAACTTTATTGATTAAATAGATAATACAATGTTATGATACAATGTGGTTACAAATGAATAAATAAAGAGAAAAAGAAAATTACATGTTAAGATAATCTACCTATACAACATCTAACCCTAAATCTTCAAATCTTCGAATCTGCAAGTCTTCAAGTCTTGAGTCGGAGAAGGACGCCGAGAGTCGGAGGGGGAGTATCTTCGGGAATGTTGGCGACATCCGAGGTCAACGAGAATATGCACTCGTGACCGTTGGAATTACGCCGTTCCTGTAGGAGGCAAATGTTTTTGAAGAGCGGCGTTTTGAAATAAGGTTGGTCTTGTCGGCACAGTTCCGCCGACAATCCGCAGGGTTAGCCGCGGGGGCAAAACCGTGCCGACGACCTAAATAAATTTTAGGTTTTGAAAATAGTTTTATAAAACAATGTTGTTTTCAAAAATGTCCGAGGGCCACGGGGCTAAGACCCTCATCGGACAATTCGATTTAGTAATTTATACTAGAGGGAAAAGAGGTGAGAATATTAAAATATATTTTATTTTTCCTATAACTAAATTACCTCCATGAGTTTTATTTTTTTTAAAGGAAAGCATTTCATTAAAACAAAAATCTGAGATAAGGCAACAATTTTCATTCAACAGCCATAGATATACATCCAAATAAATATCTAGGAGAGATAGGCACCAATCCAACTAAGTAGGGTGTCCATCGGCTCAAGGAGTTGAACCCAAGCCCAAAACTTAGCTCGCAAGGCAATAGGGATAAAGATCAGCAGCTGTTCCATCAGCAAGTGGTTACTGGATGCAAGGAATTAGCACCACGTTGCATGTAAGGCTGCTGAGAGTAAAATATAGTTTGTGAAGATTTTTGTGGTACAAATTCCAGCAGAACAAGTACGAGGGGCCATTCCCACCATTTAAAAATAGAGTTCTGTAGAAGACCCGAGTAAGGCAACATACATTAGTAGCACTCAAATGTCACTGAAACACCAGTAGTAGGCCAACCATTCAAGCAGCAAGGAGGTAAGCTCCAGGAAAGACCACTAGCAGAGCTTAGGTCCAAGACCACCAGGAGGAGGAATCGGCCATCACCAAGGAGAGAGGGATCAGCACGAGTAAAGGGGAGCAAAGGAAGGAATCCGACCTTACCTCACCCAGACCAATTTTAAGTAAGGATCAAACTTAGCACCGCAAAACTTTTATACCTATGCATTTTAGCATGTTAATAAGGATCTCAGAACCCAAGTATCATCATAGAAATCTTGTAGGAGAGTTAAATAGCATCTGTTCTTATCATTGTTGGCTGTAGGATTCTCAAACAAGAATTCTCAGAATAGATTCGTCATAGGGTTTTCCTCTAGGCAACAGTGTAGTAATCTGTTCTCATCAGATTTTGTTACTTTTCCCAATTCTTCAGAAGAAGCATTATACATTCAGGCAACTGAGATAAGTATGCATATATATAAGAGGGGCAGAAAGAAATCAATTAAGATTAAGCATAACATCTGCTCATACCAGTCTCAACCAGAACCTTGGTCATGGGCAAACTAAGAACCAAATGAGCACCTGTTCTTATCGTTTTGATCAAGTAAATGTTCCAATACCAAATCTCAGCATGCTTAGCAAAAGAACTAAGTAGTAACATCTGCTCTTATCAATTTTCAATGGCTATCTCAGATGCTTAACATCATTATTGACTCAATTAAGAAACCAGTGCAGTAGCTGTTCTTGACAAGCCAAGCAAGCAGGCATATATACTTATATCACTACCACTCAAACAAAATTAAGATCAAATTGACATCTGTTCTCACCAAACCCGAAAAATCAACACATCTCCTTTTCCTAATAGAACAGTCACAGAATCAACCCCGCAATTTCCAATTGGTTTAATTAATCAATGAGGAACCCTAGGATTTGGGGATTAAAGAGGAAGAGGAAAAGGACGGGGGACTTACCGTGGAGGACGACGGCCGGAGCACCCCACCGCACCACCGGCGAGGGGCGAGCTCGGCAGAGCGCCGCCGGTGGCGGGCTTCCACACCGAGCCGCAGCAGCCTCGGGCGGCGCGGTGAGGCGACCCAAGCGGCGCAAGGGGAGGCGACCGGGCCGGTGAGGCCGGCGGCGAAGGGGATGCCGGGGCGGCGCCAGCACCGAATGGAGGACCGGCGGCAGAGTGAACCCGGGGCGGCGGTGCTGGGAGTTAGGCGGCGGCGACGACATACCCAAGAGGGAGGAGGCGTGCGGCATGTGAGGAGAAAGGGGATTAGCCCCTCTGTGTGTGCAGGTATGACCGAAGTAGGAAAAAAAAAGAGAGAAAGAAAAGAAAGGAAGAAAAAGAAAGGGGAAGGAGATAAAAGAAAAATGGGTCAAGATTTCAGAAAATTATTAAAAAGAAAATCCATATGTATAGATATATGTATTCTTGTTTCTTTAAGGCAAGAAAGAAAGAACTTGGTAAAAAGGGAATTAGGAGTATATATATGTTTATATGTACATAAACTGTGGATTATTTCTAATTGAATAAACGTGCTATTCTTTAAAAAGAAACTAAATTCTAAAGGTGATTCCATGAAATCCTAATTAATTTCGTTACTAAAGTCGATAGATTAGGTAGAAATGTTAGATTATTGAGTAAGTTAATCCAAGACTAAAACGTATAAATGTTCCCATGCGAAGGACGAACACGAGACCTAAAATATGTAGTATTCGGATTACCTTTAAGAAATCCTTAAAAAAATTCTTTAAGAAAATATTTAAAAGTTTGTTAGCCAAATTCCTTTAAATAAAGTGAACACACCATTCTTGCATATGTGCACAATGCCATGTCATTTGCATTCATGCTCGAGATTCTTCTAGATTAGTCCTTATCGGACTATATTGCTTTTCTTCAGAGACCGGAGTTCCGCAAGCAGACCAGTCGAACTCCACTACTTATCCGTCACCAGGCAAGTCCAGTTTCTTGTTCATGTTCGTTGAAAACTGCCAGATTTCCCTCTTGTCTATAACATGCACTGAAAATCTATCTTCTAAAGATGAATCAACTGTTGTTTTGTTTTGGATCGCCGGTTCTTGGGCGATGGCATGGTGGGTGGTGAAATCCTGGTATGGGTGCCGGAGGGCACATTGGGAAGGTGGATTTCATCACACGGGTTTGTTTCATATAAGGTTAATGCAACCAATGATCGATTGTGTTCAAGGGCCGTAGCGATCGCGCATACCACATACCCTGTATGGGCGGGGCTGAGCCGAAGTACCTTTGCCCTAGGTTCATACTCCCCTGGGAACGCAAGACCTCGGTAGTGGGATCGGCTACCGGGAAGGTGGTTTGGCCATAGGGCTACCCACAGTTGTTGATGTGGTTCGGCCATAGGGCTGCCCACAAGTGGTATTAGTCGTCGGGCTAGCCACATCTTGTTTGAGAAGGTGGTATTGACCGTTGGGTTAGCCACAACTGCTTTGGGGACCGGTAGTCCTGTACGGACTACGACGCGGAGTATGGCCGAGCGGGCGGTGAAAAGGCTTTGTGATCGGGGGAATGTGAATGAGCCTTGCAAACTCGGACACATGACCAAGTTCTTGTGTGGGTACAGTTGCGCACCTCTGCAGAGTGTATAGAATTGTGGCTGAGTCACTCCGTGTTCCCGGTTGGAACTGCGAACCCGGCAAGAAAGGGATTCATTGGGAATCCTAGCAGCTTGTGAAACAGGAGATCATTAGCCTCTTTAATTAAAACTTGATTCTCGTACCTTGCCACAATGCATATCCTTTGGGAGAACGTTGCCGTTCTCAGTAGCTAGTGCATCAAACACCTCTTTGCTATTCCTGGACTTGTTGAGTACCTTCTGTACTCATCCCTCTATCTAATTCCTTTGATTAGACTGTGAGCCGACGGCCGAGCAGGAGATCGTCTACGTCGAGGTCGATGAAGAAGAAGCTGAAGAACCGACACCGGCAAAGGAGGAGGAAGGCGTGGACTACTACTACGACTACCGCGACAACAACACCACCGAGTAGATGTAATAGGTCGAGTCAGTGAGAGTTGTAGAAAAGTCTTTTGCTGTAACCAAACGATAACGGTTTTAAATTTCCCGTACTTTTGGGAATGTATTGTAATACTGTATGTTGTTCTTCGAGTTTGTAAATTAAAGTATTGTAACATATGGACCGCTGCAATGCTTCTGTCGTGCTACTCTGTGAGATATGTACAGTCGAGAAGGCACTTCGTCTGTGCGTATCGCCGCAAGAAAGCTGGCAGGTGGCCGGTTTAAACCGCCCTCAGGATGGTTTGTACCGCGCCCAGCCAATGATTAGAAAACTGTCATTTTTCCACTTCAGACCCAAGACCTAGAGGGTTTGGGTGGGGCCTAGATTGCTACTGGAAAGCCCGAACCTCCACCCGGAGGGTCCGGATTTTGCACTTCTGGACTGTTCGGATCCGCGCTAGAGGGTCCGCCGGCCTCAGACAGGAGGCTGATCGGATCTTCCAGTTAGGCCAGTCAGACCGCCCTCAGAGATCGGTCAGACCGCCCTTGCTAGTCAAGCCAGGAGACCCTAGGTTTCCAGCCCCTTCTCCCAGGAACATAATATCCGAACAAACTCCCAACACTTAGAATTTCACCTTAGTCCATACACTCCGGACATTGACCTTCTAGAGTCTGTGAACCTAGATCGAACACTTCGACCACACAGGTCAAGAAGCAACCACACGTGCCGAGACATGAAGTCAAAGGCAAACTCACACAACAACAAACTAGGTCTGAAGCCTTCAAGCACTCAAAGCTTGTTGTCTCCGGACACGCTAGAACCCAAAGCTTTAGCACATCCTACAAAGAGCAACACGATGAAATGCAATAAATGCAAGAACTTGAGCACTTGACACATAACGTGGATAAGTTAATCATCCGATAGCCCCTCTTAATAGTACGGCTATCTAACCTTTAATCTGGTCTCTCTCCAAGCATCTAGAGACCAGTAAAATAGGAAACCCTCACTAGGCATACCTTTGCCTTGCGCTTTCGCTTTTAGCTCGACGATGTTTGCCATCCTTGCTCCAAGCCAAAAGGCATCTTGATTGTACTTGTCTCTTGAATTCTTGCATGTAGCTCCCCCAAAATCCTTGCGACTTTCTCCTTGCATTCATCTTCACTTGTCCATCTTCATTTGATGAACCACAAGCTTCCAAGCTCATACCTTCTCATAATGCATATCTTGGAACTTGCTCTTCTCATCTTGATGTCATCTTCTTATGGAATTTGTGGGATTAACTCTTCATTGTATGCCCATGAACAAAACCTAACCCACACACATGCTCTCTCACATAGAGATATCATGGGTTAGTTCATATGAGGCAATATACAAATTTGCTCACCAAAATACTTGATCGTACTATCTCAAGTGACATATTTCTTTTGCTCATGTGTGGACCGTCTTAAGTCCACTCCTTGTATTTGTATCTTGATCAACCTCTTTTCTTTAACATCTCTATGCATGTCTTTTGACTTGGTGGTATTTTTCTTGGATCATTCTAATATTCTTCATGCATCATCATGATCACTTGTCCACACCATCTCGAGTGGTATACTCTTCATGCTCATGTGTTGACCATATTCAATATATCCTTGGATTTGCACCATGGTCAACTTTATCTTCCTTTTGAGCTTTGACATCTTGATGCATATCTTTGATTTATGCACTACCTCAGAAAACACTTTCTCTGCACTATCATCACTGACGGGCACACAGAGACCCGTCGCTGACTAAATCAATCGCTGACGGGCGCACACGGCCCCGTCAGAGATGGTCACGCTCTGGAGGAGGGGTCCAACTTCTACTGACGGGCACAAACAAGTCCCGTCAGTAAAAGTGGGCACGGAGTGCCAACCAGGTCTCTCCACTGACGCGAAGCTTCACTGACGGGCACTTTATAAAGTACCCGTGCATGATGGTAGCCATATCTCTGACGGGCAACTTTACGCCCGTCAGTAGAAGTCAGAATGGTGGTCCACCCCGTCTTTTCCCCTGACACGTAATTTCACTGACGAGTCTTATTATTTTGCCCGTCAGTGAATACCTTGACCTGAGAAAAAAAATTTGGCACACCGGCCTATCCCGAGCACAGCACAAGGCCCATGAGCCCAGGCCGCGCAAGGGACCAGCCAGAGGCCTATCCCGAGCACAGCGCCCAGGCCCACGAGCCCAGGCCGCGCAAGGGACCGGCGGAGGCTCGAAGTATCAGTGACAGTTGTGAGGATTTCGAACGACCAACGCGCAGCTGCCCTTTTAAACAAGTGCGCGCGCAGCTCGCTCGGCGAGGTGGGACAAAACATCGCAGTACCCGTGTTGGTAGCGTCACCACTGACAAGCGTCCCATAGATGCCCGTCAGTGATGTTAGCTAGGGTTGTGGAGCGAGAAGTACTTCTACTGACGGGTGTTATTGCGCTGCCCGTCAGTGATTGTCTGTACTTCAAAAAAAAATGTTGGCACACCGGCCTATCCCGAGCACAGCGCCCAGGCCCACGAGCCCAGGCCGCGCAAGGGACCAGCCAGAGGCCTATCCCGAGCACAGCGCCCAGGCCCACGAGCCCAGGCCGCGCAAGGGACCGGCGGAGGCTCGAAGTATCAGTGACAGTTGTGAGGATTTCGAACGACGGCCGCGCAGCTACCCTTTTAAACAAGTGCGCGCGCAGCTCGCTCGGCGAGGTGGGACAAAACTTTGCAGTTCCTGTGGCAGTAGGGTTACCACTGACGGGCGGCCCATAGGTGCCCGTCAGTGGTGGTAGCTAGGGTTAAGGAGCCAGATGTACTTCTGCTGACGGGTCTTCTTGTGGAGCCCGTCAGTGATGGTTTGCTCCCAGGAATGCCTCGGTGGCATGCTTATCACTGACGGGTGTTGTTTATAGTGCCCGTCAGTGATAATACTGCTATAAAGCACTGTTCGCCGACAGCTGGCCGTTGAGCTCGCGCGCCTCAACACGGCCAGCTGCAGCTCCGGCGATTTCGCTGCGGCCAGGTGCTGCTCCTTTGTCCTCCTCCTCCCTGTCCTCCCTGTCCTCCCTCCCTCCCTCCTCATCTAGATCTAGATCTAGATCTAGATCTAGATCCTCCCTCCCTCCCTCCCTCTCCTCCTCCCTCCCTCCCTCCCTCCCTCCCTCTCCTCCTCCCTCCCTCCATCCCTCCCTCCCTCCCATCTCCTCCTCTTAAATACACAATCTATATCTAGATCTAGCTCTTTTAACCTTTGTCCTCTCTTCCCTCCCCTCTCTTAATAAATTTTGTGATTACTTTATGAATTTAGATTATAATCAATCAGTTTGTTGTTGTAGGGATCGATGGATCGAAGTTGGATGTACGGCGAAAGGGCAACACGGAGTTTCGTCAATACTCTGAATGGGTTTCTAGATGTGGCCGAGGAAGATAGGGAGAAAAAGGGTGCGAACAAGATGTGTTGTCCGTGTTCCGTATGCAAGAACACGATAATGTTCAGGGAGAGAGGCATGTTGCAGCTACACTTGTTGACTAAAGGTTTCATGGGAGGTTATACACGTTGGACAAGTCATGGTGAGGAGGAGACAGAAATTTTAGCTACTCGTGAATGTTTAGAAGAAGAGGCCAGACATGGAGACACAGAAGAAGATGAAGACCATATTTCGGAATGTAGGGATGACTTGGCGGGGGAGGCGGGG
Source organism: Stipa capillata (assembly GCA_019208055.1). Taxonomy (NCBI): domain Eukaryota; kingdom Viridiplantae; phylum Streptophyta; class Magnoliopsida; order Poales; family Poaceae; genus Stipa; species Stipa capillata. The sequence continues at coordinate 35,429 of JAGXJF010004443.1, forward strand.
AACAATTTGGCTGAAATGTTGAGAGACGGTCACATGGCGGACTAGGTGGTCGAAGACCCCGAGGATGAAAGAGAGGTCGCGAAGTTTGCGAAACTGATGGAAGACTCGACAAAACTGCTGTATCCCACCTGCGATCCTGAGCACACGCGTCTGTCAGTCACGCTAGAACTTCTAAGGATCAAGGCAGCCCACAACTGTCCGGACGCAAGCTTCGATGACATACTGGCTTACCTCGCGACGGTTTTTCCAAAGGAAAACGTGTTGCCTACGAGCACCGAGGAAGCCAAGAAGGTGGTCTGCCCACTTGGATTGGATGTAGAGAGACTCCACGCTTGCCGAAACGACTGCATTATTTATCGCAGGGAGTATAGAGAGCTGGACAAATGTCCGGTGTGCAACACATCTCGATATAAGCAGGGCAGAAACCAAGACGATGACGAGGAAGAAGTGACGAGTGGTGCCCCTGCAAAGGTTGTATGGTACCTTCCAGTCCTCCCCCATCTGAAGCGTTTATTCGGTAACAAAAAGGAGGCAAAGCTGATGCGTTGGCACGAAGAGGGGAGAAGAAAGGACGGGGTGTTGAGACACCCAGCTGATGCTTGTTAGTGGAGGGCAATCGACGCCGAATACCCAGATTTCGGTAGTGATCCGAGGAATATCAGGTTCGGTATGAGTACGGACGGAATAAATCCATTCGGCAACATGAGCAGCAGACACAGCACATGGCCCGTTGTTCTTTGGATCTATAACCTCCCTTCGTGGTTGTGCATGAAGCGGAAGTACATGCACCTGTCTATTCTCATTCAAGGGCCAAAACAACCTGGAATGGATCTTAACGTGTATCTACAGCTACTGAAGGACGAGCTAGCTACGCTGTGGGAAGAAGGGGCTCAGGTCTGGGACGCGGACAGAGAAGAGTTCTTCACTCTGAAAGGCCTGCTGTTCACAACGGTGCAAGATTACCCCGCGTACGGGAACAACGCGTGTCAGTGCACCAAAGGATACGAGGCATGTGTTAGGTGCATGGAAGAAACGACGAGTGTTTTCTTAGAGGGCTCTAGAAAAATCGTGTTCATGGGACACCGAAGGTGGCTGACCATGAACGACCCATGGAGAGAGGACACGGAAAGGTTCGATGGAACAAAAGAAATCCGTCCGAAGCCTCGCGAGAAGACCGGACAAGAAATCTACGATCTCTTGAATGAAATGGATGAAGTTGAGCCAGGGAAAGGAAAGAAACAATCGCCGGTAAAGGGCGTCTGGAAAAGAAAATCTGTTTTCTGGGAACTGCCTTACTGGCCTCACCTAGACACATGTCATAGCATTGATGTAATGCATGTTGAGAAAAATGTCTGCGACAGCTTGCTAGGTCTCTTGCTCAATATTCCGGACAAGACAAAAGATGGGCCGAAGGCACGAGCAGACATGCAACATATGAATATAAGACCTGAGCTGTGGGCAACCAGAGAAACGACCAAGACGGGGAAGAATGGTATCAGAGTCAAGACCAGCTGTCCTGCTGCCTGCTACACTCTGAGTAAAGACAAGCTCCATAGCCTCTGCGAATGCCTCTATGGTGTCAAAGTTTCTTCGGGTTACTCCGCAAACATCCGGAAACTTGTTGACATGAAGACTCATCGACTGATTGGCATGAAGTCTCATGACTGCCACGTGATGATCACACAGATACTGCCTGTCGCAATTAGGGGTATCATGGAGCCAGGTGTCCGCAAGACAATCATGGATCTTTGTAACTTCTTCAACACTATCTGTCAGAAGTCAATCACAGTGCAACGCTGTCTGAAACTGAAGGCCGAGATCACTGTCATACTATGCGAACATGAGATGTATTTCCCTCCAGCATTCTTCGATGTCATGGTACATCTCATGATCCATATCGTCCAGGAGATACTGGACCTCGGTCCCGTGTTTTTGCACAACATGTACCCGTTTGAAAGGTACAACGGGGTTATCAAGCGCTATGTTCGTAACAGAGCGCATCCGGAAGGCAGCATCATCCAAGGCTATGTTACCGAAGAGGGCGTCGAGTTCTGCACGGATTACATGCGTGATCAGAAACCTATAGGTGTTCCAGTTTCGTGGCACACAGGCAGGCTCGACGGTAAAGGTGCGATCGGGCATAAAAATTTACATGTGTATCGATCGGACAGATCAGATGACTACAACAGAGCACATTTCGTGGTGCTGCAACACTTGGCTGTGGTGCATCTCCCAGTACGTCAGCCATCCCCTCTCCATCAGCCGGAGCCGGCCCGTCTCCGCTCGGCGTGTGCAGGACGCCGGTTTCGTTCGATGATCGGGACGACGATCTTGGCGGGCAACAGCACACGACGATCCTTCCATCCCAGGAGGAGGAGCAACCCAAGAAGGACTCGCCGCCCCGTGAGAAGCGCACCAAGCATCGCCATGACCCAAGCGCAGCGGAAAAGAAGATCCTATCTCCAAGCACGCTCAATGCCGCGGTGGGCGAAGCGTTGACGGGAGGCAAGAGGGCCTCCTCTCCGGAGCCGGAGAGGAAAAGAAAAAGACCACACAGGCGGGGCGGCACCGCTGCGAAGGAGGCAAGCAAGGACAGCAAGAAGAAGGCCTTATCCTTCAAGACATCTGCTGAAACCATCAAGAAGCCTCCTCGACGAATAGTGTACGAGGCAGGTGAGCCCTTGCTCCCAGATGATGAGGTGCAGAGGTTGCCCACGCAGATGAAAATGCTCCATGACACGATCATCATGAGGGCACGGAATCGGGATGATTATGTGCAACACTTCAAGGTCGAGGTGCCTAAAGATTATGGTTTCTTCCTGGACAGACATCATGACACCTTCGACATCAATTTTGAAGATATCTTTCTGTTGTTCAACCTCTTCCGGCTCGACACCATGCTCGTCAAGCTATGGGCGCTTTACCAAGCTCAAGAGACTAGGCGTCTGCGCAGCTGCGCTTTTGGAATAATCGATCCGGTCCTCATGAACGAGTACTATATACGAGAAGCGAAGCAGCTCCTAATAGATTATATCACCGCCTCATTGATATACCATAAGGATAAGGACTACTTACTCATGCCATACAACCCCCCGTAAGTTACTTACTAGCGTTCCTAGTTTGCTGTTCTTAATCACGTATCCCCGTCTATTTATATTCCTTTGTTACCTTTTACGCAGCGACCACTGGATCCTCATCATCATCGACAAGCCTTCCAGATTCATATACTATTTTGATTCCCAAAGAAGTGCCAACCGGGACTTCTCAGGAATTAAGCAAGTTCTGGAAGATGCCTTTTGGGAATACAACTTGCGAGGGGGAGGAGCAGAGAGCAAGAGCAAGAAGCTGACCCACAAATTCAACTTCCCTTGCAGGCAACAGCCGGAAAATAGTGTTACATGTGGGTATTATGTCTGCGCTCACATGGACTCGTTCGTCATGTCCCAGAACCCTCAGTGGACCCGAGAGCAGTTCAATAACTTCATACACGACCTGGCCGAGGAAAAGTACGACTGGAGGAAGGACTTTGCCCGCATCCAGAAGACCTTCGCGTACGTCATCAACAACGAAGTCATCCGGCCAAGCGGAGATTTCTACGCGGGAGTCCAATTACCCCCTTCCCGCCGCCCTGCAAGTACTAGCGAAGCGTCGTAGACGTAGCTTAGTAGGGCTATTGAGAATAAACATTGTTAAATCCAATTGTTTGTCGTTTTAATTCGTTCTAAACTTGTTTTTATATGTGTATTTACTATTTGTGATATTAATTTGGTATATGTGATTCATATTTCTGATATTAAATGTTACATATGCTTAATATTTGACATATTAATTGCTATATATTATTCATATTGCCTTTCCAGAAAAGAATTTAAAAAAAATGTGATCATACTTTCACTGACGGGCACATAAACGTACACGTCAGTGAAAATATCTCATCTCTGACGGGCTAGGTACAAGTGCCCGTCAGTGAAAGGCACTGTCAGGATGTTTCCAGCCGACCTGAACTACATCTCTGCTGACGGGCCAGTTGGGCCCATCAGTAAAAGTTGACATCTACTGACGGGCGCGTAAACGTACATGTCAGTGGAAATTTATGATCTCTGACGAGCTAGGTATAAGTGCCCGTCAGTGAAAGTAATTGTCAGGATGTTTCCAGGCGCCCTGAACTACATCTCTGCTGACGGGCTAGTTGGGCCCGTCAGTAAAAGTGTACATCTACTGACGGGCACCGTGCCCGTCAGTGAAAGTTGGACTTCCACTGACGCGACGTTAGTGACGGGCTGGAAACCCGTCAGCAGTGGGGTTTTAGTGCCCGTCAGTGAAGGGGTTTTCTGAGGTAGTGATGGCATTCTTCCCGAATCAGTCCAATGTTCTTCATGCATCACATATAGACATAATCTCATATCCAATCTTCAAGAAACATTTTAGTCTATAGGTATTGTCATCAATTATAAAAACCACACTTAGGGATTAGATGAACTCTCAGTTTTTTACTAACCTTCCTTGCATTCGGTGTTGTGCATGTCCTCCGCTAAGGTCGAGGCCCATCTGGAGGAAGAGAGGAACAAGGCGGCCACTGCTATCGAAGAGGCAAACAGGTTTTGCGAGGTCTATATGAGCTTTGCTGGGTGTTGGCTTGGATGATGAGCCCCATGTGCTCTAGAGCAAGCGTGATTGCTATGGAGGGCCACGTATGTGGCTTCCTGGCTTTGTTGGTTGTCTGCACGAGAAGCTGTTGTCTCTTACACCACTAGTGATGGAGGGATTGTGGCTCAGTCCTAGGCATTGCTTAACCCTCGGAGCAACTCATCAACGGCCGGATCATCTTAGCGAATTCCTTCACACACCACCGCGCACGTTTCTCCCTGCTAGTGGTGAAGCTCTTCAACCACGTGAAGCTCTGGCAACGGCGAGGGCTTGTGTCACATTGAGCTGCACGTGGTAGAGATCGGCCACCTATTGAGTTTGGGAGGTTGCGCAGAGCACCTCACGCTTAGCCGCATGGAGGCGCGCTTGCATTTCCTCTACCTGAATTGTCACATCTGCCGCCTGCCGCCGCAGCTCCTTCACCTCCGTTGCCAGGCCTCACGTGGAAGCTCCTCCTACAGCCGGGTTCAAAGTGGCATGAGGAGTTGTCGCCACCGCTGCAAGAGCTTCCCGGTCGCCTGTCTCCCAGTAGCTATTTCATACCTCGATGCCCATTGCTGAGAGGGTCACCATTCTGCTTTACAAGTCCATTGCGGCTTCCATCCCGGCACCAACCCTTGAAGGAGGTGTGGCTCCTCCAACTGCTTCTGCACTTGCACACCCTTCCCCATCAGTGGCAGGACATGCAGGGGTCCAACACGGTGCAGGAACACTCGACGCTTCTCCTACCGTCGCCTTCCTCTTGGTACCCTTAGAACCTTTCTTCGCTTTCGGGGGCATGTCTGCGTGACGGAACAATGGTGGCACTCGCTACTCGAGCAGTTGTGATTTCTAGCTAGATACCCATGATTGGTGCCAACTGTCGATGAGTACTTTCTCAGACAGTAAATATTTGGCACCCTGGTCAGATACTGGACCGGTTGAGGTGCGATAGGAGGGGTCGCCCTCCCTTTTGTAGGGGAGGATCAAACTCAAGTACAAATAAAATCTTTTCCCCTACGCAGGTTACGAATTCACCCCAGGCTCACTACCCCGCTCGGGGTATTCTAGCCATTTCCCTGTTACCCCTACTTGGCATATTTGCTAGAATCTTCACAGATGCTGATTCCTGGTACGGAATGCCCTGGGGTATGGCTCCCCGCTTGGCAGCATCTCACCATAGACTTGTGGGCACCTCGCCCAAGCACACCTTGCTCGAGACATTGCAGCACCTCGCCCAAGCGCACCTCACCGGGGGCCTGCAGGCGCCTTGCCCGAGCGCACCTCACCTGGCACTTGCCGTTTCCTCGCCCGGGCGCACCTCGCCCGAGATTGGCCAGGGCCTCTGCTGGGCGCACCTCGCCTGGGACTGGCCAGGGCCTCACTCGGGACTTACCGGCGCCTCTCCCTGGTGCACCTCGGCTAGGGCTTTGCGGCATCTCCCCCAGGCACACCTCGCCCGGTCTCCCCGCTCGGGTGCGTCCCACCAAGGGGCCGTGGAGCCCGCCTACAACAGGTCCAAACTTTGGGAACAACTCCACCGTGTCACGCTTTCCCGTTTCATCTCTACTTTTCATAATATTTTATTTGCTAATGTAGGTTTTTTTGGTTGACTACTCCTAGGGCTGCTCATATAGTTCTTGCTTTAGGGAACCATTCAATTTCCCATAATTGCTAGAAAATATTATAATTGACGAAAGTTGTTTACTTGCCTATTTACCTGTTCTCTCTAGACCGACTAGACATCTTGATCGTTGAAGATTCCTTCGTATTACTAACCATACTGGACGTCCTTCCCCGCTTCCCTTTTCGCCCAATCGGTCAAGCGACGCTACAATATTATCATGGTAACATGCCTAACTAGCGACTTGCTAGCTCGGCTCAGCTCTCGAAGCTAAGGGGCAATCAACATGGCTCTTCTTGTCTCATTCATGGCACGAGATCTAGCCGAGCCTTAATGATCCAAGCCAACTCACTAGTTCTTAGCTTCTTTCTCACCCCTAGAAGTGAAAGTGCTCTGATTAATAGGAAGCAGCGAAGCATAGCGAGAGAGGAGAGAATGATGGTTTGAGGAAGATGATGTTGAGGCCCTCAGGATAGAGACAACGAAAATGGAAGGAAGGAGCATTTTTGAACTAGTGGGAACAATTGGTTTGAGTAGCCATCTTAACGTCATAAGCCACGTGTCAAGCAAAGTTGAAAATTCACACAAATAACCCTTGTAGTCATTTTCTTCTTCTTCTTCTTCTTCTTCTTCTTCTTCTTCTTTTGCTAATAACCCATATAGTCATCTTACAACCCTGCGAAACGTAGTGGAAAATCCACACAAGTAGTCCATAAACCCAGCGTGGGTGGGAACTACACTTTGCTCCTCAACCAGAGTCATTTAGTGCTACGCTATGACTCGCTTCTATATTTATTTCATAGTTTTATTTGTACATCATTCTTATATTCTTCTCTTAAAAATCATCCAAAATTTATGGTGTTGAATCAACACAACGCTGTCGTCCAATGCATCCACACAACGATGGTAGCAGCGAATAAAAAAGGGACCGGAGAGAGCCAGTGGGAGAAATGAGCTGCAAAAATATGCACGGGGAGCACGGAACAGGATATCGGTGGGCAATTTATAGCACACCGGTCAGGCAACCTAGCAGGCCGAGACATGGGTAAGGCCCATCAAGCCGGTTGATAATATGAAGCTAAGTCTATCTAGTGACTGTGATTAAGACTCAGTTTGTTGCTGCTGTGCTGAATTTTGTCGACATGTGGAACTAGTTAGTTAGGAAATTTTTTATTAGTTCTAGTAATAAAATGTTGTTTCAATTATCTACCATATTCATCTTCACTATCATATAAATAAGAGTTAGTACTGATGACATCAAACTGCCCCTCCAAGCATAACTCCTCCTGTGATCTTCCGTTTGAACAGGTGGGCCTGCTGGGTCTCTAACCAATTCCATGCGAGAAATTTGATGCGGCCTCACATCTCGGCCTCGCTTTCTCTCGAAATAAAATCCTGAAACCCGCACCTCCTTCTTTTGCCCTTCAACATTATCGAGAAACCAGTTACCCCACCAGTAGTGTAGCCCACATTTTAAGAGAGTGGATACAGATTTCCTTGAGTCACTTAAGGTGGATACTTATTCCTTAGTTAGAACGGTTATAAAGGAGGAGAGGAGTAATTATACTATATCTTTTGATTGATCAAATAATAAAGAAAGAACCTCTCCCCATTATTGTGTCCCTTTTCTACTTCTCGTTGTGCAACTCGAGAACCGCACATGCTAACAAAGGTTGCACAACATGTTATCAGCACAATGCTAGCACCGAGACTTCTCCAATTAGGCTTCCTTTATATCGGTCCAGGAAGTAAAGATCTAAGAACACGTGAAAAATGGGTTTTCCATGCAATCTAGATTCTAGTTTTGTAATTATTTTTAGCATCTAGATTCATTTTGCTTTTACCCACGTGTAAATTTCTCAGGGAAAACATTACCAACTAAAGTCACCAGCCAATGCCGATTATTTTGGCCAAGAACAAAAGAATCCGTCGCCGGCCAAACCAATCAGATAGGGGAATCATCGATCACTGTGGGAAGGTGACGCGTGTACGCGAACAGCACACCACGTCAGCGCCGTCATGTCGCCACGCACATGTAACATCGTCGACGCGGCCACGTAGTCGTCCAAAACGACGATGAGCAGCGTGCACCGTGCGCATGACAAGACGGCCAACATGCTGTCGGTCGTGCCCGCAAGCCATCGCAGCCAGGCACGTTGCCACCCCCGCACTAGCGTGCTCGTGTCACGGACCCGGAATAGCATATGATTAGGGGAACGCGAAGTCGCCAAGGACCGAAGGACTCGCCAATCTGGTGGCACGGTACCTGCGCCGTACGCACCAAGGTAGAGCGATTCGACACCCGCCACGTGCGAGCCGGCCGGAAGCGACCAATCTTCCCAAAACCACATACGATTCCGCAATCCGGTGAAGGTTTAGAGTCGTTCCCAATCACTACCAGGGAAGACAAGGTCGGAGGAGCCCGGCAGTTCTACCCACACCCTAACCTAGCTCGAAGGCTAGTGGGTCGCTCGAAAGCCCGGTAGAACGCCCTCACCCTGCCTGGCCGGCACAGCATCTCAGCCAGCGGGTCACTCAACCGATCCCTGCCCAACCTAGTAACAACCGGTACTACCATAAGCCTTCACGACATACCCAAAACGCTTCATATCATACACGCATTGCGTAAGGGCAGCCTGGAATTAACAACTCGGATATCATCACAAAGCCCTACAATACGACATTACTACTAATAGTCCACGATGGGACAACATATTACATCAGTCGGTTATCACCGGAAACATATCCGAGTACGGAGAAACTTAACAACAGCGAAAGCAAAATAAATGAGTCCCACCACGGTTTAGTGACCGCTGAACAAAAGTTACGACCTATCCCATAGATCGACTAACTAACCGAGGAAACATCAATTATCAGGCATCATCGAAATAGTCCTCAACCCCCGGCTCACCTGCAAGCTCCAGGAATGACCTGGGTGAGTACGAATGTACTCGCAAGACTTATCCGTGCTTGATTAAATGTCCTACTCATACTAGTACAATACAATTAAACATGAATGCTTCTCAGAGTAACAATATACAAAGCAAGAATGTAACATTAACCAGATGAACTTGAGACAAGCTAAGTAACAGTTTTTAATTCAGGGTGCAACATACCACAACCAATTTACCATGAAATCAAATCATCAAATCCAGATCCTTCGGGGCAGCCCATGAGCCCAATCTAAATTCGTCCATTAAACATTGTCCAATCCAATTAGGGCAGCCCCTAAGTCAAATCCAATCGATCCATCATACATACATATTCATTTACTCTCTCGGACCGTTACCGGCAGACGATCACCCTGAGCGCAAGGAATGCCTTAACCCTTGAGGATAGCTAGTCGCCCAAGGGTCTCAGTCTTACATCGAATACACCCCAGTATCGCTGTCGCTAACGTCCACGCGTGACAAGGGAAATGTTCACAATGGAGTCACCTCAGGGTTGGTATCGCGAAAAACACTTCCTTCACCTCATCGCATTCATTCTACCAAATGATACCAACTTTATCCATGTGACACTTTCCCTTCGGCTCTCACATCTCCCCTTAGTAAGTTCAAATGATTATCTTCTCAGATTGACTCCAACCATATGCACACATATCACAACTCATACCCTAGCATGCTAGTTCGAGGTAAGAATTAACCACAGTTTCTAATCATTATATAAACAGTAACGAATGGAAAGATATCATGTACACATATACTGAACAAGTAAGTAGGGTGCAACAAGCTCTGCTTGCCTTCGTAGAACTGTTCTTGATCTTGCGCGGAGTCGTGAGCCTGGGGGTCTCCTTCTTCAGGTTCTAGTGCAAGGAAATCGAATGTCGGAAATAAGCGATAATAGAAACAATCAGCATGTATGCATGAAGACTAATGTGACTAATGAATGTTCAGACATGTGCTGGTGTTAGGTTTAAGTTGATAAAGGTTGTTCGTAGTTAACGTATAAAGGTTTAGGGTTGCCCTAGATTGCATGCAAGCTACTCGCTATTCAAGTACGAACTAGGGTTGTGGATATTCTTGCTCAAATTGAGGGGTCATGGACCCAAACATGTGTAGCGTAGAAGTGTTCTGGAATACAAGACTAACGCCGCTGAAACCTCTTGAGTCGGAGCTACGAATTGCAAGTTAGGGTTTAGCGAGCTAGGGTTTGGTGGGGTTCGACGAATAAGTGAGATAACCCTAGAACCACCCCATGCATGTAACCCTACTGGGATTTCAATGGTTTTATATCGCAGACTAACTCACGAGGACTCCAGAAAGGTCCAATTTGTCGAGATCGGAGTTGGGATGGCGAAACTAGGGTTTACGGATCCTCGACACTAGCTAAACTTCTACCCCAGATATAAGTGTGTGCATGTGTTCAAAATTATATTTTGATTCAGCCATCTTGTAGAGAATCTCCTGAGGTTTCCAAATATATAAAAATATTTCAATTTGGAGTTGTGGTTTAAAAGTTATGGCCATTTGAATTTTAGTGCAAAATCTGCCCTAAACAATTCGAAACCCTAAATGCTAAGTATACCCGAAGCTTACCCCGATCAGATCTAAAATCTAACGCGCACCCGAGAGATTACCCGAGAATCCTACCCACTAAACCACGTCAGCAGGCAACGGGGCCCATCTGTCATCCGGTGTGGCGCTCGGGAGCCAACCAGAACGCGCCACGCGGCCTCTCCCTCACTCTCTCTCGCACCCTCTCTTCTCTCTCTCTCTGGACCGGCCGGAGCAGGAGCTCCGCGGCGGAGACTCGCCGGAGAGCTCGTCGGAGACGGCTCCAGTGCTCGGATCTACTCGGAGCAAGAGGCAAAAGCCTCGGGACTTCACCTTGAACTCGTCTCGGTGGTCGGGGAGGATGGAGAAGGCCTGGAGGGTGGTCGGCGACGAGGAGGAGCGGCGAGGGGCGTCGGGATGCCGGTGCTGGGTCGTTCCAGGCGCAGATCTGCAGAGAGAAGTGGTTAGGGAGGTAGAGGAGAAGGAGGGGCTTCTCGGGAGCAAGAAAATGGGGGAAATGGGAGACCAGAGCTGCGAGGGGGAGCTCGTCGGAGTTCTGGTCGGGCGCGGAGACGAAGACGACGGCGAAGGGCTCGGGACCAGCTTCTGGAAAATGGAGCAGAGGGAGAGGTGAGGTAGTTAGTGAGGAAGCTGGGGAGGGTAGAGATTGGGGCAATTGCTCACCGAGGGCGCACCGATTCCTCGTCGGAGTTCGTCACCGGAGAGGGAGAAGGAGGTTCAGGCGCGGAGAGGAAACAGGAGGAGGTGGCTAGGGTTTCAGGGGAGAGAAGGGGGAGAAGGGGGCTGTCGGGACGGCGGATTTATAGGGCGGCGACGGCTCGGGCAGGCACTGCCGGGATCAGAGCACCGCCCACGCCGGCGAGTGCTCGGGCGAGACGTGGAGGGGAAGATCCTGACGAGCGGGCCCGGGGCGCGGCAGTGAGAGAGAGCGGAGGCTGACAGGCGGGGCCAGCCTGTCAGCGGGAGCAGAGGGGAGAGGCGCGCGCGTTGGGGAGGTGGGCCGGCCAGCTGGGCCGGCCGAGCGGGCCGTCGGCCCGAGTAGTTAGGGTTTTTATTTCTTTTCCTTTTTCTTTTATACAGATTCACTCCCCACGTTATTTTATGTAGGAATCTTTGTCCAAATGTTTTGAAATTTTTACCAGACCTTCCTAATATTATTTGTGAGCTACTGTGCAAGTTTGAGCCAATTTGGAGTTGATTTGAAAGGGGATCTAGTTCAAACCCTAGAGTTTAACCTAATTCGGCAATTTGAACTAGAGGTAGGTCCTAGGGTTTTCCCAAAAATCTGAAATTTGACATGGAGCTAATATTCCCCAATTCATGCCCACTTTCAAAGTTTGACCCATTTTTCATGCTTATCTGCTTATCGTTTCCTCAAACCCTAGTTTCTCGGACTTTAGGGTTTGCCCTCGGCAAACCAAGGCTAACCCTAAATTAGGGAGTGTGAGGAGTTGCACCCCTGGGAAAACTACTCTGCCGTCAAAACCCTAATTTGGCACCGTTAGGGTTTTAGGGTTAGGGACGGAGATTCGTTGAAGGGTTCGATGACTTCCACCACCCTTAACGATGATTTTACTAAGTCGAATACTTCAAATAAGTTGATTGGTGTTTTGACCTTGTTATTTGAAATACTTCAAATAAATTGATTGGTGTTTGTATAAATATCCACCGAGGATGAGATATTAACATATTCTATAAAGTAAAGTTGATATACAACTAAGTTTGAATAAGGTGTGGTTGATGATAATGCCATGTATGCATGAGTGCAGAGCAATACCTATTTATCGTAAAGTGGGTATTACAAAACCTACCCCCCTTAAGAAGATCTCGACCCGAGATCGCTAACGGTCGACAAACAAGGTTGGAAACTCGGTCTTGAGCCATTCTTCACGTTCCCAGGTGGCTTCGTCTTCGGTGTGGTTGCTCCACTGAACCTTGAGGAACTTGATGGTACGACGTCGAGTCTTGCGTTCAGCTTCGTCGAGGATGCATACCGGATGTTCCCGATACGACAGGTCTTCATGTAGCACTTCTATTTCGGGGTTGATCTTCGTCTCTGGAACTCGATGGCAAGCCTTTAACTGGGACACATGGAAGACATCGTGCATCCGCGACAATCCAGGAGGTAATTCCAACTGGTATGCTACTGTCCCTCTTTTGGCTAGGATTCGATACGGTCCGATGTAACGCGGAGCTAGCTTTCCTTTCATTGCAAAGCGGCGAACACCTCTGAATGGGGTGACCTTGAGGTACGCGCTGTCTCCAACCTGAAAGGTAACTTCTCGGCGCTGAGGATCTGCATAGCTTTTCTGCCTGGACTGAGCTTCACGAAGACGCTCGCGGATGAGTTGGACTAGGTCTTCGGCTTCCTCAATTGGATTAGGTCCAAAGAACTGCCTTTCACCGGTCTCGGACCAATTCAATGGAGTCCTACATTTCCTCCCATACAGTACTTCAAAGGGTGCCATACCGAGGCTGGTTTGATAACTATTGTTGTAGGCAAACTCTGCATATGGCAAACAATCTTCCCAATTGGAACCTAATGTGAGGGCACATGATCTCAACATGTCCTCCAGGATCTGGTTAATCCGCTCAACTTGACCGCTGGTTTGTGGATGAAATGCGGTGCTAAAGGAAAGGGAAGTCCCCATAGACTCTTGTAAGCACTTCCAAAATCTGCTGGTGAATTGAGTGCCTCGATCTGAAATGATTCTCTTGGGAACACCATGGAGACAAACAATCCGAGAGATATATAACCTTGCTAGCTGACTCACTTTATGTGTTGTCTTCACAGGGATGAAGTGGGCGACTTTGGATAGACGGTCTACGATTACCCATATTGCATCGTTGCCCTTCGGGGATCTCGGCAGACCTACTACAAAATCCATACCAATCTCTTCCCATTTCCACTCAGGAATAGGGAGTGGCTGAAGTAGGCCCGCTGGTCTCTGGTGTTCGGCCTTCACACGGCGACAGACATCACACTCAGCAACATATTGGGCAATCTCCCGCTTCATTCGGGTCCACCAGAATCGCTGACGGAGATCTTGGTACATTTTGGTGCTTCCGGGATGAATGGTTAGCAGAGAGTTGTGTGCCTCGTGAAGGATTTGATCTTTAAGCCGCTGATCCTTGGGTACCACGAGCCGTTTTCCAAACCACAGCACTCCATGCTCATCTTCAGTGAAGCAAGTGGTGGTACCATCCCTTATCCTTTCTCTGATCTTCTGCATACCAACATTCTGAACTTGAGCAGCCTTAATTTGGTCTTCTAAGGAGGGTTTTATCTCAAGGGTGGCGAGGGATCCTTGCTCAATCATCTCCAAGTTGAGCCGCCGAAACTCTTCGTGAAGCGGGGGTTGCTGCTCCATAATCATGGTGTTGTTACAATAAGCTTTCCGACTGAGCGCATCAGCAACAACGTTGGCCTTGCCGGGGGTATAATTTAGACCTAAATCATAATCCTTAATTAGCTCAAGCCATCTTCTTTGGCGGAGGTTCAGATCTGGTTGGGTGAACAAATACTTCAAGCTTTTATGGTCTGAATAGATCTCGCAGCGATTACCGATGAGGTAATGTCGCCAAATCTTTAGGGCATGCACTACTGCTGCTAGTTCCAAGTCATGGGTTGGGTAATTGGCTTCATGGGGACGCAGCTGTCGTGAAGCATATGCGACAACTTGGCCTTCTTGCATGAGAACACATCCTAACCCATTGCGAGAGGCGTCACAGTAAACCTCAAAGTCCTTATTAACATCTGGGAGAGTAAGTACTGGGGCTGATGTCAGCTTTTCTTTGAGTTTTTGAAAACTCGCTTCACATTTGTCAGACCAAACAAACTTGGTATCCTTTTTCAATAACTCTGTCATGGGCTTGGCTATAGAGGAAAATCCTTCAATAAACCGACGATAATAACCTGCTAATCCAAGGAAGCTGCGAATCTGAGTAACTGATCTAGGTGACTTCCATTCTTGGACAGCTTGCACTTTGCTCGGGTCCACCGCGACACCTTGAGCTGAAATTACATGTCCCAAGAACTCCACTTGGTGTTTCCAAAACTCACACTTTGAGAATTTGGCGTACAGGCGATGCTCACGGAGCTTGTCGAGCACCTTCCTCAAATGGTCTTCATGCTCTGAGTCAGACTTGGAGTAGATGAGGATGTCGTCGATGAAGACAACAACAAATTGATCAAGATACTCCATGAATACTGAGTTCATGAGTTGTGTAAAGGTGGAAGGGGCATTGGTTAATCCGAAAGACATAACTGTATACTCATATGACCCGTATCGGGTGGTAAAGGCTGTCTTCGGAATGTCTTCGGATCTGATTTTTATTTGGTGGTAACCTAGCCTGAGGTCAATCTTAGAGAAGACACTTGCTCCGGTTAACTGGTCGAAGAGATCATCAATTCTGGGGAAGAGGGCATTTGTTCTTCACTGTAAGTTCATTCAATGGGCGGTAGTCGACTACCATCCTTAGACTTGAGTCCTTCTTCTTCACGAACATGGCTGGGCATCCCCATGGTGATGAACTTGGTCTGATGAACCCTTTGTTCTCAAGCTCCTGAAGCTGCTTCTTCATCTCTAACAGCTCGTTTGGGGGTATCCGGTAGGGACGCCTTGAGACAGGAGCTGTACCGGGTGGAAGGTCAATGACGAACTCCACGGTACGGTCAGGGGGCATTCCAGGCAACTCTTCGGGGAAAACATCGGGATATTCACAAACTACTGGAACTAGGTCAATATCCTGGTCTTGGCTGCCAACCATGGCAAACAAATGCCCAGAGGAGGGGGTTGATACAAAGGTAACTGTCTTGCCCGAATCAGCTACAAGTGAGACAGATCTTTCAGCACAGTCAATCTTAGCATTATGCTTGGTTAACCAATCCATTCCTAAAATCACATCCAACCCTTTTGACTTCAATACCACCACATTGGTTAAGAAGGTCTCTCCACCAATTTCTACCTTAACATCCTTACAAATCAGCTCGGTCTTTAGCTCCGAAGCAGGGGTTGCAATAAGGAGCGGAGGATGTAAAGTTGATGAAGGAATACGATGCTCATGTGCAAATATACTGGATATAAAGGAATGCGATGCTCCGGAATCGAAAAGTACGGTTGCGGGAGTTGAGTTTACTGAAAGCGTACCCAGCACTACTTCTGGTACATCCTGAGCATCTTCGGCGGTGACATGGTTGACTCTGCCTCGGCCGGGGGCTTGGGGCTTATTGGGGACTGGACCCCTAGCCTGTTGACCTCTGGCTTGCTGTCCTGGCTGCACCTTGGGGGCAAAAGTATGCCCAGTACGCGGTTGGGTACAACTGCTTGCGAAGTGTCCCATCCTTCCGCAGTTGAAGCACCTCACCTGACTCAGGTCAATTGACGGTCGCGGCTGTCCTCCCTGAGGACGAGGCTGATAGGTTGGTGGCTGGGGGCGAGGAACAAATCCCTGCGGTCTTGGGGCATACTGCACTGCGGGACGGAGTGGTTGCTGCTGCCACACCCGTGGCTTCTGAGAACTGCTTGCAGCTGACTTTTGCATCTCTCGTTCGCGCTTGCGATCCTGGCCGAGAACGGTCTCTCTTGCTTCTATGTTAATGGCCTTATCCACTAAGTACTGGAAGTCGCGCACGTCAACAGTGGCTAGCCTTGCCCGCATCTCATTATTCAGTTTGTCCATAAAGTGCCGAACCTTGTCTCTGTCAGTGGAAACTTCCTGAGAGGCATACCGTGATAAGTGATTGAATTCGCGAAGGAATTCCATGATGGGTTTCTTGCCCTGGCGGAGATCTCGAAACTCTTCCCTCTTCAAGGCCACGATACCATCTGGGATATGGAAATTGCGGAAACCAATCTTGAACTCGTTCCATGTGACCACATGGCCGGCAGCTTGCATGGCCGAGAAATTCTCCCACCATTCGGCGGCAGCGCCTGCCAGGCAGTGAGAAGCGAACCTGACCTTGTTAGCTTCAGCGCACTCTGCTAGCTCGAGTTTCCTTTCAATTTGCCGGAGCCAACCATCTGCCTCGAGGGGATCCTCGACTTGATCAAAAGTTGGCGGTTGGGTCCGCTGGAATTCAGCTAAACTTCCTCGAGCCTGCCCACCACCGGCGCCTTGATTACGCACCAGTTGCTCGAGGATTCGGTTCTGCGTTGCCAGCAGATCAGCAATATTAGGTTGTTGAGGGGGAGGAGGGGGCACTTCCTCGTCCTCGCGTTCACGGCGACCACGGGCCGCACCTCGTGTTCCTGTCGCCATCCTGTTGCAACCAAAGGGAACAAAATGAGACGGCAACCCTTGAGGGATAGAAAGCTGAGGTACTCCAATCATGGTGCAATAAGGTACTCATGAATATGTCACGTCATGTTATACACATCTTCACGAGAAAATGGAGCACAAAACATGACAAGAACGGTGAACAATAATCCATGGATGCATTGATGCATTCGACAGAGTTCATGAGTGGGGCTGCGGTTTAAATCACCCTTATGGTGAAATAAACTTGTACAAGACACCAAAATTGCAGCCACAAGTACCCAGTTACATGATCCCAGAAAATAACTCAGACCTAGAATTTGGTTCAGATTACACCATAAAAGAGATCACAACTTGCCACTAGAATCCAATTGGCATTACGACGATTAACTCTTACAACGGAATACTTCGAATCCTATCCTTGAACCACTCATCCTACTCCTCGTCGGTTGGTGGGTTGCTGGTCGTGTACCAAACACGAATCTCAGGGTCCTCTTCCTCTTCTTCTCTTGCAGCAGCTTCATTAGTGGGAACTGAGGTGGCTGGCGTCGAGGCATTTGCTTCTGAGGATCTTGGGGTGAAAAGCCGAAGGTACTGTCGGGCTGTCATCCTTTTGCGCGGCTTCGCTTCAGAACTCTCAGGTTGGTTGGTCTTACAAGGTGGAGTCGGGGTTGGCTCCTCCACCGGGACATAAGGGCTCTCGCCGCAAGACTCATCCTCATTCGCCACATGGTATCTCCGGCGCAACTCCATGCGAAGCTTGCGGTTAACTTTTGTCAATCGTTCCACTTCTTGAGTAGCCTTTCCATAATCCTGATACAGCCTGTGGTGCATTACTTCCGCATCAACAATGTGCTGGATCGTCTCCAACTCAGTCTCATCATCTTCTTCGTCGTCACTCGGCACTGGTACCCTAATGCTGGCACCTCCATCAGTAATCTGGGGAATGAGACGGAAGGGAGAAAATAGAAAGATCTCGTCGAAGTGATGCCGTAGGTGGAGAACTGCTTTTCTTGAGGCTTCCAATCGGGCATCTTCATCACTTGGTCTAGATGATGTAAAGGTCTGATCCAAGTCCGAAACTTTCACCTTGACCCATGCCATCCAAAAATGAGTTTTCCCCTGAACCTTATAAGTCTTGGCGTGGAAAGCAGGGAGTTCTTCCTGGGGCACTCCAAGATATTCCAACATCCTCCACAACAAGGCAGCCCATCCTCCAAGCTGTTGCGGGTCGGTCACCACATTGTAAACCATCCTATACAATTTTAAGGTTAAAGAGGGTATGGTTAGCCACACAAGCGAAAACAAATGCAATAGAGAGGAAATTCAGAACTAAGAGCGATGGGGTTAAGGAACAAAGAGCAATCTACTTATTAATTTTAAACATAGGGTTTAACTTTTAAAATAGTTTTGCTGGCCAAATGGCAGTGGCGCAGCGGAAGCTCCTAACTAACGACCACCTGCAATTGGTTTCCTACGGTCAGCTCGGCTCTGATACCAAGCTGTCACGGACCCGGAATAGCATATGATTAGGGGAACGCGAAGTCGCCAAGGACCGAAGGACTCGCCAACCCGGTGGCACGGTACCTGCGCCGTACGCACCAAGGTAGAGCGATCCGACACCCGCCACGTGCGAGCCGGCCGGAAGCGACCAATCTTCCCAAAACCACATACGATTCCGCAATCCGGTGAAGGTTTAGAGTCGTTCCCAATTACTACCAGGGAAGACAAGGTCGGAGGAGCCCGGCAGTTCTACCCACACCCTAACCTAGCTCGAAGGCTAGTGGGTCGCTCGAAAGCCCGGTAGAACGCCCTCACCCTGCCTGGCCGGCACAGCATCTCAGCCAGCGGGTCACTCAACCGATCCCTGCCCAACCTAGTAACAACCGGTACTACCATAAGCCTTCACGACATACCCAAAACGCTTCATATCATACACGCATTGCGTAAGGGCAGCCTGGAATTAACAACTCGGATATCATCACAAAGCCCTACAATACGACATTACTACTAATAGTCCACGATGGGACAACATATTACATCAGTCGGTTATCACCGGAAACATATCCGAGTACGGAGAAACTTAACAACAGCGAAAGCAAAATAAATGAGTCCCACCGCGGTTTAGTGACCGCTGAACAAAAGCTACGACCTATCCCATAGATCGACTAACTAACCGAGGAAACATCAATTATCAGGCATCATCGAAATAGTCCTCAACCCCCGGCTCACCTGCAAGCTCCAGGAATGACCTGGGTGAGTACGAATGTACTCGCAAGACTTATCCGTGCTTGATTAAATGTCCTACTCATACTAGTACAATACAATTAAACATGAATGCTTCTCAGAGTAACAATATACAAAGCAAGAATGTAACATTAACCAGATGAACTTGAGACAAGCTAAGTAACATTTTTAATTCAGGGTGCAACATACCACAACCAATTTACCATGAAATCAAATCATCAAATCCAGATCCTTCGGGGCAGCCCATGAGCCCAATCCAAATTCGTTCATTAAACATTATCCAATCCAATTAGGGCAGCCCCTAAGTCAAATCCAATCGATCCATCATACATACATATTCATTTACTCTCTCGGACCGTTACCGGCAGACGATCACCCTGAGCGCAAGGAATGCCTTAACCCTTGAGGATAGCTAGTCGCCCAAGGGTCTCAGTCTTACATCGAATACACCCCAGTATCGCTGTCGCTAACGTCCACGCGTGACAAGGGAAATGTTCACAATGGAGTCACCTCAGGGTTGGTATCGCGAAAAACACTTCCTTCACCTCATCGCATTCATTCTACCAAATGATACCAACTTTATCCATGTGACACTTTCCCTTCGGCTCTCACATCTCCCCTTAGTAGGTTCAAATGATTATCTTCTCAGATTGACTCCAACCATATGCACACATATCACAACTCATACCCTAGCATGCTAGTTCGAGGTAAGAATTAACCACAGTTTCTAATCATTATATAAACAGTAACGAATGGAAAGATATCATGTACACATATACTGAACAAGTAAGTAGGGTGCAACAAGCTCTGCTTGCCTTCGTAGAACTGTTCTTGATCTTGCGCGGAGTCGTGAGCCTGGGGGTCTCCTTCTTCAGGTTCTAGTGCAAGGAAATCGAATGTCGGAAATAAGCGATAATAGAAACAATCAGCATGTATGCATGAAGACTAATGTAACTAATGAATGTTCAGACATGTGCTGGTGTTAGGTTTAAGTTGATAAAGGTTGTTCGTAGTTAACGTATAAAGGTTTAGGGTTGCCCTAGATTGCATGCAAGCTACTCGCTATTCAAGTACGAACTAGGGTTGTGGATATTCTTGCTCAAATTGAGGGGTCATGGACCCAAACATGTGTAGCTTAGAAGTGTTCTGGAATACAAGACTAACGCCGCTGAAACCTCTTGAGTCGGAGCTACGAATTGCAAGTTAGGGTTTAGCGAGCTAGGGTTTGGTGGGGTTCGACGAATAAGTGAGATAACCCTAGAACCACCCCATGCATGTAACCCTACTGGGATTTCAATGGTTTTATATCGCAGACTAACTCACGAGGACTCCAGAAAGGTCCAATTTGTCGAGATCGGAGTTGGGATGGCGAAACTAGGGTTTACGGATCCTCGACACTAGCTAAACTTCTACCCCAGATATAAGTGTGTGCATGTGCTCAAAATTATATTTTGATTCAGCCATCTTGTAGAGAATCTCCTGAGGTTTCCAAATATATAAAAATATTTCAATTTGGAGTTGTGGTTTAAAAGTTATGGCCATTTGAATTTTAGTGCAAAATCTGCCCTAAACAATTCGAAACCCTAAATGTTAAGTATACCCGAAGCTTACCCCGATCAGATCTAAAATCTAATGCACACCCGAGAGATTACCCGAGAATCCTACCCACTAAACCACGTCAGCAGGCAACGGGGCCCATCTGTCATCCGGTGTGGCGCTCGGGAGCCAACCAGAACGCGCCACGCGGCCTCTCCCTCACTCTCTCTCGCACCCTCTCTTCTCTCTCTCTCTGGACCGGCCGGAGCAGGAGCTCCGCGGCGGAGACTCGCCGGAGAGCTCGTCGGAGACGGCTCCAGTGCTCGGATCTACTCGTTGCAAGAGGCAAAAGCCTCGGGACTTCACCTTGAACTCGTCTCGGTGGTCGGGGAGGATGGAGAAGGCCTGGAGGGTGGTCGGCGACGAGGAGGAGCGGCGAGGGGCGTCGGGATGCCGGTGCTGGGTCGTTCCAGGCGCAGATCTGCAGAGAGAAGTGGTTAGGGAGGTAGAGGAGAAGGAGGGGCTTCTCGGGAGCAAGAAAATGGGGGAAATGGGAGACCAGAGCTGCGAGGGGGAGCTCGTCGGAGTTCTGGTCGGGCGCGGAGACGAAGACGACGGCGAAGGGCTCGGGACCAGCTTCTGGAAAATGGAGCAGAGGGAGAGGTGAGGTAGTTAGTGAGGAAGCTAGGGAGGGTAGAGATTGGGGCAATTGCTCACCGAGGGCGCACCGATTCCTCGTCGGAGTTCGTCACCGGAGAGGGAGAAGGAGGTTCGGGCGCGGAGAGGAAACAGGAGGAGGTGGCTAGGGTTTCAGGGGAGAGAAGGGGGAGAAGGGGGCTGTCGGGACGGCGGATTTATAGGGTGGCGACGGCTCGGGCAGGCACTGCCGGGATCAGAGCACCGCCCACGCCGGCGAGTGCTCGGGCGAGACGTGGAGGGGAAGATCCTGACGAGCGGGCCCGGGGCGCGGCAGTGAGAGAGAGCGGAGGCTGACAGGCGGGGCCAGCCTGTCAGCGGGAGCAGAGGGGAGAGGCGCGCGCGTTGGGGAGGTGGGCCGGCCAGCTGGGCCGGCCGAGCGGGCCATCGGCCCGAGTAGTTAGGGTTTTTATTTCTTTTCCTTTTTCTTTTATACAGATTCACTCCCCACGTTATTTTATGTAGGAATCTTTGTCCAAATGTTTTGAAATTTTTACCAGACCTTCCTAATATTATTTGTGAGCTACTGTGCAAGTTTGAGCCAATTTGGAGTTGATTTGAAAGGGGATCTAGTTCAACCCTAGAGTTTAACCTAATTCGGCAATTTGAACTAGAGGTAGGTCCTAGGGTTTTCCCAAAAATCTGAAATTTGACATGGAGCTAATATTCCCCAATTCATGCCCACTTTCAAAGTTTGACCCATTTTTCATGCTTATCTGCTTATCGTTTCCTCAAACCCTAGTTTCTCGGACTTTAGGGTTTGCCCTCGGCAAACCAAGGCTAACCCTAAATTAGGGAGTGTGAGGAGTTGCACCCCTGGGAAAACTACTCTGCCATCAAAACCCTAATTTGGCACCGTTAGGGTTTTAGGGTTAGGGACGGAGATTCGTTGAAGGGTTCGATGACTTCCACCACCCTTAACGATGATTTTACTAAGTCGAATACTTCAAATAAGTTGATTGGTGTTTTGACCTTGTTATTTGAAATACTTCAAATAAATTGATTGGTGTTTGTATAAATATCCACCGAGGATGAGATATTAACATATTCTATAAAGTAAAGTTGATATACAACTAAGTTTGAATAAGGTGTGGTTGATGATAATGCCATGTATGCATGAGTGCAGAGCAATACCTATTTATCGTAAAGTGGGTATTACAGCTCGCCCCGCAATCGGCCTCCCTCTGCCCATGCCACGTAACGCCGCCGCCCTGCACGGCCACACACCCCTACCTCCGCGCCGCTGGCCTCCCTCTGCCCGCCGCTGTCTGCACACCGCGCCGGCCCGCACGCCGGCGCCTGTGGAATACCCAGCTTAAAGAACCGGATAAACCCTTGCATTTACTGTATTGGTCCCATGATCAATAGCCGGTACACACAAGTTGTGTTGAATATCATAGTCCTACAAAGATATGGAGCCAAATACATAGATTGGCAATGTTTTTAGGTTACACACGTGGCCTATCAGCCTAATTCAAAGAGTTCTACAGCAGAAAATAAGATACACGTGGTCGACGCCCATTAGTATGCCAGACCCGATAGGCAACCGACTAGGGTAAGCCCTAACCTTCGTAATCGCTATCATCTTCGAAAAAGTACTCCTCCTCGTTTGGCCAAATCAACAAGCCAGGTGAGTATATTGAAAGTACTCACAAGCATCCCACGGGGGGTATATAATAGCTATATTCATGCAAGGCTTTATTTCAGGGGAACATACTAGCCTAGGTTGCATATTGTGCGAAAAGTAAGTTCTTATAAAAAATATGATAATAGTTTGAGAAACATTTTGACAAACCTCATCAGATGATAAACTTAGTGAGATGGTAGAAACTAGCTACCGCCTCCCACAGCTCCGCACCGTGCTATAGTACCAAGACCTCATACCTTCACCATGTGGCACGGCCTCAAACATACTTCTGCGGCTCCCGCTATCGGGTAGCTCATACCGCACACTGCAGGCACATCATGCCTGCGTCCTTAAAGGTCTAACCAGGGTGTGGCCTAACCAAGTTATGTCCATGACCATGGACGTGGCTATTCGAATAAAATGTTAACACTTTGCAGAGGTTATACGGCTTTATCCACATGATGTGATCCTCCCTTGTTGCCAGGATCCGGTGAGTACACTTCACGAGGTGTACCGACAGGGATTACTCAACGAGACTTTTCCTCCGTCTAGCTCTAACGATGAACCCGCCAGATGAGCCATTTTCGCACTACTTGTTGAAACACGGCACAATGCAGAGCAACCTTTGTGTCGAACAACTTCCTACGTTAAACCGCGAGAAGGCTCTCTGGAGTCTACCCACTCTTTGCACTTTTCACCTATCGCCTATGAGTTCGTATGCTAGTACCAAATGGAATATTTGGCCAAGTCCTTCGCATAAAGGACATGTGGGACATACAATATGAAATTGGCCGAGCGGCACTTAGATTCAGTCCTTAATTGATCTGAAGAAGACTCTGATTAATCCCAAGTCACACAGGACTAGATTACTAATAGTGCCACATAAGGCATCCTCATGTCGACAACCTACACAAGAATAAGTATCTCGTTGTATGTATATATCCAAAATTGTTTACCTTACTGTGGCACTAGCATAAGCTACTATACCCTAAGTTCCTGAAGGCATTGCCATATCGCTAGAGGGAATAATCCTAAGGTCACAAGGAAGGTGTGTTGACGACATGCAATAATAGGTCGTATCTATTCTAATACAACACAGGGTAATATCAATATAGCATGCATGTTTTGCAATCAACATAATTATGTCCAAAAATATAGGGTTCAACATGATCAAGGCGGGGATGCTTGTCTGACGAGTTAGGGTACTGGTATTCCTCCTAGAATTGATTCTGTGAAAATCTGGGATCCTCTTCGAGAGAATCCGGTGCATCGGTAACTACACATTAAAAAGGGTGACGAATAAATGATGATGTCTAGAAATCCAAATAAGAACCAATTAGTGCACATGATATGCTCATGCCATGATTTGGACCTAGGGAGTATTTTTGAGATGCTAGGGTTTTATGTTAAGTTGGAAACCTCTCATACGAGATACTTGAGCAAAATGAAACAATGAGCCTCTCCTCCTTCATAGGTTTAGTACAAAGTGGATGAGGGCTATAGCTTGGTCTAGAGGTGATTAGGTGGCATATTTTCAAAAGTTCTTTCAAAAAGTTCTAACATTATGCCAATACATGCATAGCAAGAAATAAGGGTATCATATGGAAAGAAATCCTGATATTGAGGTTTAATCCCAAGCCATTTTGATTCCTTAGCTTACAGGGATGCTATTAGACTTAAGAATATGCCTATCCTTAATTAAAGTGCTCTGGACTTAAGGATTTTAGAGATTTCGAGAGGTAGGGTTTATGATGTCATCACATGAGATAAGGTTTAGTGATAAGACATAGGTTGGGACTTCATTATTTTAGCGTGATATTCATCATGTTCACAAATTAGATGAAGTACAGAGGATATTAATGCACTCAAGTATTAAGTATACCAACCTAAGGTCATCGGGACTCATGCTCGAAAATTTTACTTAAACTCTTCCTTAGCAAGAAATGACAATTGTTGTATATGAGGAAAATATCATGGTCTTTAGGTGTAATCCAAAATCATGTGACTCTTTAGCTCAAATTAGATTGCAAAGGTGGTATTAGGTGTAAAAATTTGCATATCATGAATTAAAATGCTCTAGAAAATTTTCTAAGCCCATTAGGAATTTAAAGAAAATCTTTTTCCTTAAGTATTTATGCACTCCTCTCTGTTTGTATTCAGTTGGAAATTTGAAAATTTTGAAGGGATTTGTAGGAAAAACTTTTCTAGTCCTGGAACCGGAAGAAACCCTCAAAGAACTAGCCTAAACCTTAATGAACCGGCCAAACCATTCGGCGCATGGTTCTAAAAAGAAAACTGGCCGGACCAGGCATTAATGCACTTTCAGACAGCACCAGTGCACCTTCAATGCACTGGTCGCGGGAACTGCGGGCGGGCGCCACTACTTATCATGACCCGTGGGTCCGGTGGGGACCTGAGGCCCACCGTTCAGTGGCCACCTCGGCTTACTAGTTCGGTCTGAACGGAGAAAGGGGAATAGGCCCGCTCGTCAATCGGACAGGGTTAGTACCTTCGTCGGGATAGATCCGGCAAGGGGCAGCGGAAGCTCCCATCGGTGATCTTTTTGGCATCTTTGGCATGATGGTGCTCTTTGGAAATTGAGAGGGTTTTCGAGACCAGAAAAGGGAGGGAAACTCGGTGGCGTGATCAATTTAGTTTGGGATAGCTTGAGTTAGTCAGATTTTTTAGCATGGGGGCAGCGGTAGTGTAATGACCCTAAATCTTAAGGCACGAGATCAGTGAAGGTCGTCGTGGCTAATTTGGAGTTCTTCTTTTACATGCATGCATATAGACAGTTCCAAAGATGACTTAGATTAAAAACTCAAATATGTACCGATTAACAATTTAAAATATGACGTGGAAGTCACCCTGAGCAAAACTCTGAACCCAACTCCAAATAAAATTTTGAAATCTTTGTGAAGTACTCCTAATCGAAATGCCAAATTTGAGCTAAATTGCAACTATGTTGAAACAACATTGAACCATAAACGTTTCACCCTAATAAAATTTTGGGAAATCATAACTGAGATGAGCAAGTCCTGCGAAGATTCAAATCGATCTTTGGATTCAAATTTATTTTAAACCTAATTCCAAAACAGTAAAGAAACAAGCACCTGCCCGTGGGACCCACCTGCAGGTCCTACTCCCCATGCGGCAAGCATGCTCCACCGGCCATCTTCTTTCTTTCCCCAATTCCTTCCTCCCCACAAGAGCCCCTTTTCTTCCCCATTATCTCTTCATCCTGCGCATCCCTTCCCCTTTCTTCTTCTTCAGCACCAACAAAGCCACCGTCACCTTCTCTCCTCCAAATCTTGTCTCAAAGTGAAGATCCAACCCCTGCATGTTATACCACCAATTTCCTTACTTCTTGTGCTTTCAATCCATCCAAGAATCTTATACATGCATGAGCATTTGGACATTTTGCCATTGGTGAGTTTAACCCCATCTTCTTCAACCTCTGGCCGGAGCTCTCCTCTGTTGCTTTTTCTTCTCCCCTATTCCCCATTTTCTTTCCTGCCGAGCTGAGCTCTCCAAGAAAGCGCCGCCACCCAGGGTGCTCCGCCACCTCCTTTCGGTCCTCTTCCTCCCATCGCCGACCCCTGCGCCCCGGCCGTGCCTCCCTTCCCCAGCCCCGCACGCCACCAGGACCGCCGCCCCTTCGCCCCTTTGCCCCGCCGTTCCCCTTGTCTCGCCGCCACACCCCCAACCGCGCCTCCTCCCCCGCGCTCAGCAGCTCCACCCGCATGCCGCATCCCCCGGGTCCGAGCTCACCGGCCGGTGAGCCAGCTCCAGCACCCCGCCGAGCTCCTGCTCCATCCGCCTTGCCCTGGTGAAGCCGTCGCCGCCGGTTGTTCCCCCGCCGAGCACCACCGGAGCCCGAGCTCCGCCTCCCGCCGCCTCCAAGTCTACGCCCGACGTCACCGCCGTCCGGGCCCTCTTCCCCAAGCCGCCTCCGGCTCCTTTCTCGCCACCACCGACGACTGCCTCGACACACCGGCGCCAGCCTGAGTCCTTCGACGAGCTTCTTCAGCAACTCAGCCGTGAAGCTCCTCCCCAAGCCAAGCTGCTACCCGGGTGTTCAACAGTCCAACGGCTACCGAACCACCCTTCCGATTAACTGCTACTAACTTCTGTTACTCACTCGAATAAATGCTCAGCTAACGGTAGTTACGATTAGTTTAATCGTGAGCTGAGAGATCCCGTCAAGACATTCCTAACAGCTATAATTAATGAACTAATACACCATCTGATGACTGTTATATATATATGCACATATGCCAAAAAGGGGGTAGGTATGCTTGAGGATCTTGATTTGCTACGGCTAATTGAGATCAGAAACTAGCATTGTTTTGCAATGTTGGATACATGCTCATAAGGATCGATTTCCTCCCTTGGTTTTGGCTATCCAATATAGATGCTGCACTTCACCTTTAATTAACAAACAGAGGTTGCTTCGATTTCATCTATACATAAGTGTTAGTTTATCAGGCTGCGAGAGCAGATAATACTTAATCCTTAGCTAGCACTGCTAATGCACGATTGCGATAAGCACAATTTTAACCAGCTTAATCATCCAATGGCACTTGATAAATGAGCTACAAATGCAAACGTGGGTTGCGCAGGCATCAATACAAAGAATAGTGTTCAATTGTAAATCGATTGTTGTTAAGTTAACAGCTGTTAGTTAATACTAGATTGAGGAAGTTCCAACACCTTACATATCCTAAAACTTCAATGACGAGTGAATCCATTAGCTAAGGCACTGGTCGTTTAAGATTAGGATATAATCATCTGCTAACCAAGTCTTGCTATTAACTAAATGGCAGTTAAAAGAATGATAGCAGCTAATCACACACGCGAGTTGTTAACTAGATAAAATCAATTGCTGTAAGCCAACATGACCAGATGCAAGCAACTTAACCACCGTGTACGACAGTTAGTATATCTAATACACTATTTTGACAACCGGGTGTTAAACTTGTTAAGAACTCTAGCTGAAAGTAATGACGATATTGCTCATTGATTCGGTTAATCATAGCTAAGTACCTGTTAGTAATGAGCCCAACCACGGGAAGGTCTAAGGCGGAATTGTGCACGTGCGATCTTGATCCTCGCTGTATATACTATTCTAATTAAAATGCTGATGATTCAAAACCACGTTAACAATCTGATTGCTTATCGATTAAATGATGTGTATGTATGACCAACCGACCAACTAGTCATCCTCTAGCCCTCACCATCCAGTTAATTGCAAGATTAGTTAGATTCCTATCTTTACTGAGAAAAATACAAAAAGGATTCTAGAGAATCTAGCTTAACAGCCACACTTAAAATGCCTAGTATCATAATTCGCCTAACGGCTAAAATATAATCACGACCTCATGTTCTCACCTACGACAACGAATCAATCAAATGAGCCCTAACCCTAATTATAGATTTAAGGCCCTTCTCCTTAGTTGCATATCGTATCCCATGCATGCATCCATATTCTAGGTTCATCCATTGTTAAAGTTATAACACCACTAAAACTAACCCCAAAAATCTGGAATGAATATTAACCTGCCTATGTAATTGTATACCTTCGTTTTAATCCACCGTAGTTGCATCGCATGTATTTTTGTAATGTTCGCAATGTTTCCTTAGACTTGTCTTTTTCCTTTCTAGAGGTTATTTGCTTCTTATTGAAGTTTGGCTACTTCAGAATTTCTCACGAACGCTAGTGGATACGTTATACATCGTCACCCAGCTTCCAGGCAAGCTCCATTGCTTGTTAATTAATCATTACATTGTGCATTAATCCCTGCTTGACTGAGTTAATTGAATCGACTTGGTGCTTGAGTGAATGTTTGCTTGACCGGTACTTGGTACCGCACTAGTATGTGTAGGTCATGTTGTGTGCAGCAGCTATGGCTGAGAATCAACCTTGTCGCCCAATTGACCTAAACTTGCTAAAGTGAGATGTGAGAGCCGAGGGGGTGCACGGTGAACGATCGGTGTTAATTGAAGTGATGAGGCGACCCCCGGAGCAAGTAGAGTTTTGTCGTCACACTGATCTGAGGTTACTTCACTGTGTTACTTTTCTTTTCACGCATGGACGTCACCAGAATCACCGCTATGGGCTTATCTGATGGCAAGTCTCAGACACGCAGAGCCTAGCTACCTCTGGTGGAGAGCACTCGTTATTCCCATGGTGGATGTATTGCCAGTGACGGTTCGAGAGATTGATTGAAATTAATATGTGATGGATTGATGAACCTCGTGGACGTTGCCGGAATCACCGCTATGGGTTATCTGATGGCAAGTCTCGGTCACTTGGAGCCTTGCAACCTCCGAGTGAAGAGCACTCGATATTCCCATGGTAGTCGTATTGCCAGAACGGTCCAAGGGGGTTGATTGAAATTAATGGGTGTGGGCTACCCCAAATGAATTGGAAATGATGACATCCATATTGCTATATTCTTATGTGTGCTTGCGAGTTGCTATTATCTCCATGTGGTTATGATTTCTATTCTACTACTACAATCTGAAATTGAATTGTGTAGCTTATGTTCATTTCATCTCTTGTATGCAACTTGAACTTGACATAAATTGCGAACCTTCACACCTTGTCAAACATGATTAATACCATGTTTTAATTAATTGGTGAGCAATGTCTTGCGAGTACAGTGGTTGTACTCACCTAGGTTTATCCTAGGCAGGCTTGTGGAGCATCCCTGGAGTTGACATTTCGCTGCTTCGGTTTACCACTTTCGGCTTCGACTTCCTTGGGATTGTTGTGGGCTGTTTGAGGTGGTCCCCCACCATCTCGGGTGTTTTGCTTTGGGTTTCTGCTGCTGCCATTGTGGCTCTTTTGATGTTTATCGACTATGGGTCAAGTGGTATGTAAGATAAGTACTGCCCCGAGTATGGGACGTGTTATAATTATCTGGTAATCCCTCTCTTTAGTGCTTTACTGTGATATACAAGTTGTTATCGAGGCTGCCCATATGCAATGCATGAATGATATGAAGTATATGGGTATGCCGTGAAGGGTTAAAGCCGTTCCTCTTTTTACTAAGTCGAGCAGGAATCAGTTGAGTGACCCGCTGGCTGAGATGCTGTGCCGGCCAGGCAGGGTGTGGGTGTGTTCTACCGGGCTTTCGAGCGACCCACTAGCTTCCAAGCTAGGTTAGGGTGTGGGTAGAACTGCCGGGCTCCTCCGATCTTGCTTTGTGTGGTAGAATTCGGGAACGACTCTAAACCTTCACCGGATCAGGGAATTGTATGTGACTCTTAACCTTCACCAAATCAGGGAATTGTATGTGGTTCTGGGAAGTTTAGTCGCTTCCGGCTGGCTTGTGTTGGTCAGGTGTCGGATCACTCCGCCTCGGTGAGTACGGCGCAGGTACCGTGCCACCAGGTTGACTGGTCCCTCGGCCCTTGGCGACCATTCGTTCCCCTAATCATATGTCATTCCCGAGTCTGTGACAGGTAGGGTTTGCCGAGGAGGAGGAAGGAGAGGCCCTCGGAGCAATTGGTGAGCTATGCACTTGGAAGAGGGAGAGGGGAGGTGAGTGAGGTGTTTAGGCAGCTCGGGGAGTACCCCTTTTATAGGTGAAGCTCAGGCTGCTAAGGTGCTCACCACCAGAGGAGCTAAGACCAGCAAGGGGAGGGCTTGGGAGGCTACTAGAGGGAGAAGGGAGGGTGAGTGATGGACTTTGGGTGCTTGGGGCTTCCTTTTATAGGCAGTGAACAAGGGGCGCTTGAGGCAGCCACTGGAAGCAACAAGGCTGGTGGTGAGGGGGCTCCGGATGGTCTGAGCGCAGTGGCAGGCGATGAGGAGGTCTAGGGCAAGATCCCGGGTAAGGCTAACATGATGCCATTGCTTGGAAGCGGCGGGATCACCGAGTTGCCGCGCTCGGGTGTGCTGTGCGTGAGCTGGACGTGGCCAGAGCGCATCCGGGCATGCGCACATCAGCATGGGTGTCGTTCTAGTGTGTCTGGCCGTGTCTTTGCAAAAGTATTCGAGTCAAGTTTGAAGCAGAATGGCAGATGAAAAGTGAGAGCAAAGGGCATGACAATCCCTGGCTTTGCTAGGACTTAGGATGGCAGGGAGCAAAAGAAGCTTTGCAGGGGTAGCTAGGGATATGAATGAGGGTTAGAGGTAGCTAGGAAAGCCTGGGACTTCTCTAGGATCTCTTTAGCACACTTTTGACCAGGACTTCATGTGAGGAAAGAGGTATAGCAGTAGGTGTCCGATAGGACAACAAAAGGTTTGCTTCCTCAAAGACAAAATCACAAACAGTTTAGGGAAGAAAACCGTCTATGATGTATAGTCATCATAGATGGATTAGCCTCAAAACCACCTGTGATGTATAGTCATCATAGATGGTTTCTTTCCCTCAATCGTCTATGATGACGATACATCACAAATGCATCGCCTACTCTAATCATCTGGGATGAGTTTCCTATAAGTTTTCCAGACTTAGAGTTTGTCTTATAACTCCCACCGCGCCATTGCTACCTCTCGACCCCCTCTGCACCATAGATCTGGCGGTGGCCCATCCCCGTTTTGAATACTCTAAACCATCTTCTAAATTTGCTCGATTACATGTTCTGAATACTCTACATTGGTGAGTAGTTTTTTCTTGTACATAGGCCAGCCTACTTCAGTTCATATCCGTCACATATGTGGCATCACCAGTACACTGCACAAGACACATCTTTTCTAAAAGCATGTCTTGTGTAGTTGTCCCAACAGTCATGATGTTGTATTTTGGTGACATTGCATAAGAAAAGTTGATAACGCATCCGACACTTTCGGCGAGTACAGAAGATATCGCCCTAGGTAAAAACCTTTAAAACCTCTTTACTTCATGTCTGATGATATTGAGCTTGTCATCTAATCGATATATATTTTTTGGCAAGGTGGTGAAGAAAACTATTCCTGCTAGATTGACTGTCCTGTGTCAAATCATCATCCAAATGTGGGAACAAGTTAGTGCTAGAAAAATATGGGAACAATTGTATGAAAATAGATGAGTTGAATGAGAGTGAAAATGATTAAATGCATCTATTTCTATACATTTGAATTCCTAACTTTACTCAATACTTTGTCATGTTGGATGATTTGTTTCCATGTGAATTTAGTGAGTATATTTGAATGATTTGTTGTTGGAATTTGAATATTTTGTCATGTTGGAAACTTACGGTTTATTGTTGAAACCTTTGGTTCGATGCTTGTGTATTTAATTTGAGGTTAATTGTGCTATTTGAATTGAGCTATTGTGCTATGTGAGCTGATGTGAATTTAACTTTTGAACTGCTATATAATCTATCATTTTTCAGAGAGCATGGCTAGCTATTCCTTAGGCTATCCAAAAAATAGGAATAAACCTACCCTTTGGAAAGGAATATCATAGGCGAGTCAAGGAGTGAAACCGTCTGTGATGTCCATGTCATCATAGACGATTCTTCGGTTTGAACCGATTGTGATGGCATGCACATTATAGACGATTGTTTATTCTGACCCATCTATGATGAGCTTGTCATCCCAGATGGTTTCTGACCCTTCCGCACAAATGGTTGGGTAAACCGTCTGGGATGGTAGTTTTGAACTACCTATGTGGCCCTATCTGCAGCAGTGCCTAGTGCCGCTAATCCAGGTTCCCATTGTACGTCCACATGCCCTTGCGGGATGGGCTTGGCCCATTACTATACTTAGGACTAGCGTATGAACCCGTAAGCGTTAGGCAGAAAGTGTAAAGTTGAGTTGGGGTTTCTTTTGAGAGGCTTCTCGTCATGGTGTAGGAAGCTGCTTGACACATAGATGGTTCCCCCACCTTTTTGACTTGTCCACAAATTGATGCTATTGCATCATGACGTTATTGAATCATGTATAACGATATTGTGTTGGTGGTGGGAAGACAACACACCTGATGGGTTCATCGTTAGGACTAGACAGGCGAAAAGCCTCATTTTGATATCCCTGTGGCACAACTCGTGAAGTATGCTCATCGAGCTCTAGCAATAAGAGAGCTTCACATCTTGTGGGTAAATCTGTAGAACCTTTACAGAGTGTTAGAAATCAATTCGAATAGCCGTGTCCATAGTCATAGACATAACTTGGACAAGGCCACACTTGATTAGACTCAATTTTTAAAATGTTTTAAAATGTGGGAACCAAGGAATAAGGACATGGGAGTTGGAGCTGCCCACCAGTGAGATAGTTGGAGCTATGAAGATATGGAAATAGCCGGTGCTATAGTTGCTAGTTTATGCCGAAATGATGATATATGATGTTCTTTATTTCATATGTAAATTTTCTTTATGCTTGTTTACCCTGGATGCAAATTACTATTGTTATTGAACTGAAAACCTTCTGCACAACATACAACCTAGGATAAAGTCTTACTTTTGGACAAAGTTGTACATATATATCCATTATCATTCCTTGTGGGATTCTTGCAAGGCTTGCAAGTACATTCAATGTACTCACTTGACTTGTTGATTTGGCCAGATATGGCTCAAGGTGTTAGTGGTATTGGGGGCGTATTGGCTCAAGGTGTTAGTGGTGGATTGGCTCAAGATGTTCGGGGTGTTAGGGGTGGATTAGCTCAAGGTGCTAGTGGTGTTGGTGGAGTAGCTGGTAGTGTTCCTTGTGCAAAGCACCCTCTAAGGTCAGCAACTAAGGGGCGCTTAAAGGAAAAGAGACTCCCATCTGGTTTTGATATTCAACATAAAAGAAGGAATGGGTGCACCTTATGTCAAGTTGACAATCATAACACCGCTACATCCATAAAATATTGGACCAGCCTCATCCTCATCAAAGAGAGCAGTTTGACTAATATGCTCGATATAATCTTTGTATTGGATGCATATGTAGGACGAGACTATCATTTTTGATATCCGTTGTGATATGAAGCATGTGCTTGCGCTTGTAACTAATTTTATTCAAAAATTTTAGGTATCAAGGATGATTATCACATAGCATGACTATATGCTATGCTATCATGTTAAATATCAGATATATATTGGTAAGTCATTTGACAATGCATCGGAGGTTATTTATGCGACGAAGATTACGGTTTAATGAGAAGTTAGTTCTTTGTTGTTTAATTAATGGTTAAGTTGCTTTTCTGATGCACTCATATGGGTTTGCTAAGTTGCCTAACGTTCATTGTGCCTATATGTCATACGTACCATTTATGCTAAAACTATCTTGTCTAAGGTGCTAACCTAAGTTGCATATTACTTCATGATAAGTTGCCTATTTTTCTACATAAGTTTATTTTTTGCTGACACTACCATGGCACCTTTTGCATATATAGTTTCTTATGTTCCTTTGTGTGTGCTTGATTTTTGAGTGGGGGGTAGGGGAGGCAAGGGGAGCTTGTTGACACAAACAAAAATAATAAATCTATCACATACCTAACTTGCTCATGCAATGAATGTAAGTTGCCTATATAGTCAGGAAAACTTGCTTATTTGGGAAGGGTTTTTTTGTCACCTACCTATTTGATCTGGAGTATGTACCACCACAGAGTAGCGCTTCTCTTTGTATGTGACCCACTGGTGGCAAAGGATCTTACTGATATTTGCTATGTCGAGTTGGTTAAAGTTGGAAAGCTTTCGTCCATCCCATTGCTCCGCACACATCGTGGAAAGAAAGCTACAGTCAACCCTGTGAAAGAATTGAATTTACAAAGGACGGCTATATTTTGGCACAAGCAATAAATTAGTAAGCAACATAAGTTACAGTACAAGCAATTCAGCAGTCAGGTATTAAGCAACGTATATCAATGTGCTAAACAATAAAGAAGTGAGCAGTTGAAGCTACACAAAAGGGATCAAGATATCCAAACCAAGGAGTAGAGGATCATACTTGGTAGTTTGCTTTGGCACTTCATTATCTATTAGCTTGTAATTCTCAATTTGCTTCTTGGATTACTTGTAGTGTGTTCTTCAATTCCATCCATCATAGTGTTGGCGCATTCCTTTAGTTTGATATTTTTGAGTGTCCTCATCCAGTCCAATACCTCAAACCTCTCATCTCTTAGGTTGACGACTAATAAGAAGTGCCCAGGTTTTTCGGGCCCAGGAGCGTCTAGGCTTTGTAGCGCCGGAAACATGATTTGCACATGTAAAGTGCAAATTTAATTGTTTACCAAAATCAACTTCCATCAAAGAAGAGCTGTAATAGAGCAACTATGGTATATCAGTGAGCAAATTTAGTTGTGGATTGAAAGAAGCTAGCGTAATTGCCATCTCGCAATAGTCGGTTGGTTTCTTCTTTCTTCTACATCCAACACTCCATTCTGAAGGAAGGTCTGTTCACATGTGAGGATTTAATATTAAAATCACACATATGAAGTCAACAAAGACAAAAAAAATTCAAAAAGGATGGGAGCTTACTACAGTCCTCAAAGGGAAAATGCACTTCTTCTAAGCAATCCTAAAGTTTCAAAGAGACAATGTTGCAAACTCTACTACCTCATTAGAAAACCATGCTCTAGGTTTAACAGAAGTCCATAGTTCCCATAATCAATTATTTTAACACTACATATAGAGAAAAAACCATAAAGCAACAATTAATCAGCTTAAGGTGTAATACAACATGAAAATCAACTTAAGTTGTAGAACAAGCAATTCAATAGTGCAATGTGAAGCAACTTATGTCAAAGTCTAAGCAATAAACAAAAAATATATATAATGGTAAGCAAATTAATCTATACAACAAGTAATTCAACAATGAACAAAAAAGCAACAAAAAACACACTAGATTTTAGTTTACCTTCTCCCTGCTTTTTTTGACCTACCTCCATAGGAGCATACTTCATCATAGACTTTGTTGACTTCATCCAAGCAATAGAAGGTCTTCTTGTTCTCATAATATACAAAGGGAGACCTCTTGCACAGTAGCAACTTCAAGATCCTCCTCCATCGGCAATCTTTCACTATGGGTGCTCCTAAATTGGTTCATCCGGAACCATCTATAGGTCCAAGCTATTGGTCAAGGGGTTTAATCAGCACACACTTTTTTCGTTCACTTCTTTTGAAGGTACCAACTCCACTTACTATTCATTTTAGAACCTATATTTCTCAGCCGCCCTAACCATCTTGTCTATGCTTTCTACATCTAATTGCTTATACATCACATGGATAATTGCAGAATCATTGCAGCTAATATTTGTGTCTACATTTGGACATGTCATGGCTTCCTTGATTACATCTAGTGTCTGGGTGAACCCCAAACTGAAAGTTGGTGGATCAAAAAGCATTAGGTTGCCTATGTGATCCACTAAGTTGCTTGTGGTCATAATATCTCCTCCATCTGCAAGTTCATTTCCACCTTCAAGTGAGGACTTCTCGACAGGCTTGTACAGACAAGAGGCAACTCAGAACTAATCCCTAGGCAACTCAGACTACAACCATTAAGCAATTTGGTTATTCTAAAATGAAACGTGAAGTACAGATAAGAAGCAACTCAGAACAATCACTAGGGAACTTAGGCAACAACCATTAAAAATTTTGCTTATACTTAAATGAAACAGGAACAAGATGAAAGTTAGAATAGTCACTAGGCAACTTGGACTACACCAATAGAACAATTTGGTTATTCTGAAATAAAACAGCAACAATGACACATACTTTCACTAGGTCCAATTTGGCTTGATTTTGCTAAAATGATAAGAATTCACTTACTTTAGGCTTTCTAGAGTCACCATTTTTTTTCTTATCCATTTGAATGACCTTCAAAATCAAATTTCTTTTCCATTTGTTTCTTAGCTTTTGCTGTTCTTGTCTTTATTTATGACCTCTAACTTTAGATTAGTTGTTGCATTGCAAAAATAAAGAGATGCAAGATTAGCCAACTCTCCGCAAGGAAGAAGAGGCAACACCCAACTAAATTCTTCTTGTCCATACATTTGACTGAATTCTTGAGCTGATCTATGACAATTGACACAATGTCAACCTATTGACAGCACCCGAATCGACAGAAAGCTTCTTTAGTCTGGTGGTGGGTTACAAAAATGTGGACACAACAAGCATCAACCATGAACGCAGTAATTAGGACATGCCTCCAACAGATATTCCCAGAACCCCTCTTTTCCAAGAGATGATGTTCCTCAAGTTCTGGCATTACAAGGACCAATTACTAGAGCTCTTACATGACGAATTAACTATCATGTACTTTCATTTCTCGATACTTCACATGCGTTACACTTGAATATGATCCTGCCTAAGTCCGACCTTCTTTTGCTATTAAGGAACCAAGGATCGAGCCTAATGAACAAGAGTGAGGATGATGATATGAGTGAACATTTTTGAACATTGAAGCCACCATGATCGTTTCATGACGGAGGCCGAAGAGAGAAAAAAGAAGATATCCATTCAAGTTTCAGTCACCATCAAAATCCGGACCTTCACCTAGACAATCCAAGTGACAGTCAAGATCGTCTCTGGAAGTCCCGGACCCCCAATCCGGAGGGTCCAAATGACAATCCAGAATGCCACTGGAGAGCTTGGACCTTCACCCGGACCTCAACCTGGAGGGTTCAGATTTTTGCCGGTTAGACCGGCCTGACAACGAATTTAAACTGATCAAACCGATTTCGGGTACATTTCAGCCCAGAGGTATTTTTCCACCTATAAGTAACTCCTGGATGCCTCTATTTTCTATGGGTTTTATTTTAGTTAATAGATTCCCAATTGCATTTATGCGTCTGTCGATTGTGTTCAATAACCATTTGTCGTGAGCATTTATCGGAACCCCATGTTATCAATATACTTCATTCATATCTGCAATTTCATATTGCTTCTTCATATTTCTTGCTTGTTCTTTAGTTGCTTGCAGAGAATTGAACCTCGTGTCCAGGTTGACCGAGCTTCCCACATCGTCAGCTATCACCGGAGTTGGTTTAGCAATTGCTAAGGTGCAATCGTCATCATAGGGTGTAGTCGGATCGTCAAAGTTGCCTCCACAAATCGATACTTGTTCTCTTCGAAAGATCAGGACACCGATATGCTTATTAGGTGGTATCAGAGTAAACCAGCTTGCTTGTTGAGAACTTTACCCGTAGTTAGTTTATTTTTTCCTTCCTATCATCCACATATAGCCAAGAAAACCAAAAAGAAATTACCAAGTCTTGGGGGAGGAGAAGGAATCTATCCAGTGATTAGGTGTGATCGAGATAGGAGAGTCCCAAACAAATAACAAGTCGAGCTAGAAAATGACTCGAAATCGAATATGAGTCCAAATTGAAGCAACCGATCAAGCTGCCCCTGCTGCTGCTAGCTCATTGAGGCATAAAAGAGAGTCAAAAATAAAGAATACAAAAAGAGAAAGCGTCACAAAAAGAAAAAGAAGAGAGAAAAAAACCTCAGCTCGCCTGGCTAGTCTAACCGCCCCCCTCAGCTAGTCTGACCGACGTCACCCGGATAGTCCGGATTGACCTTCGGACCAACCTACAGATCCATACTGCAACTTCTGGACCTCCACCAAGAGGGTCTGGCTTGAGGTCCGGATTTGTACTAGACAACTCGGACCATCATCCGGAGGGTCCAGATTTTTCATCCCTTTTTCCACTTTGATTCAATATTTGGGCTTAGGGTTGCTCTAACACATTCTAGTCAAAGTTCAGCAGCTAGGGCTAACATTCTTGAGCATCTTTTCAACTTGCATTGTTATGTTGATTATTGTTAATCCTTGCTACCATACTTGAGCCTACCAAGCTCTACATACCCCACTTCGTGCAGTTATATGTTCACCTGGCAATCATTTTATCCAATCTTTGGAGGTATTGACACCGTTGGTTGCCAGTCACCCCCTCCAGTTTGGTAAGAACTTGTAAGACATGTGAGTTAGCTTGAGAGCTTGAGAGACTTGACACCATATCCTAGTATTTCATAGAGACACTATACTTGCGATTTTGTGTTTGCTACTAACCATGTTCCGATCTTGAAGAAATAACGGGGATTAGCTTTCCCCTCGCTCCTAGCAATTACATGATGACCTGCATGCTGTGGTGTCCAATCATGCTCAGGACATGGATACCTGGATTGTCGGCACCATGGACCGCATCCACGGGGTAGAGCAAAGCTTACGAGAGCTATCCACCATGATCAACACACTTGTTGCTCACTTGCATGGTGTATTTCCATCACCACCACTTCGTGTTCCCACTCATGTGTTCCCTGCTACACAACAACAAGCACGCCGAGTGTCACACGATTAGGCACTCACTACTTCCGGCGCCTCGGTGCATCTTCACACTACCAACCATGCTGCTTCAGTAATTGTAAGCACAATAGACGTCGAGGAGGATGGCTACCACGACTATGTATGGTGGATCCAAGGACGAGGATGCTGTCAACACCAACAATGATTGATTCCATCGACGATTAAGACACGATCTACATGGTATGGCACCATGTCAGGAGGTACATACTCACGATGACACTCCTAAATTGAAACTAGAAATTCCACCATTTGAGGGTCGATATAATCCCGATGCTTACCTTACTTGGGAATTAGAGATAGAACAAAAATTTGCATGCCGTGACTATCCTAAGGATCGTTTCGTTAGGGCTATTGTTTGCGAATTTCCTGATTTTACTTCTATTTGGTGGAGTGAGTATTGTAGATTATATGATGATAATATACCTTGGGCTACATTGAAAATGCTATGCGTAATCGTTTTGTTCCTCCTTATTACCAATGAGAATTACTTAATAAGTTACAACGATTAACACAAGGCACTAATTCTGTTGAAGAATATTATTAAGAATTACAAATTAGTTTAATTCACTGTGCTTTAATTGAGGACAATGAGGAAATGATGGCTAGGTTCTTTGGTGGTTTGAATCGTAAAATTCAAACTATTTTGGATTATAAGGAGTATAATCTATTACCCAATTATTCCATCTTGTTTGCAAAGCTAAACATGAAGTGCAGGATCGATAGCTGAGGACCAGAACTAATTTTTCTACAGGTCGTACTTTACCATGGATGCCCCGCACTCCCACTGCCCCGTCCAAACAACTCGTTGTCCCGGCTGCATCCGTCACCAAGTCAAGCTCAATTGTACTTCCACCAACTCTGCAAGCATCTACTCCGACCATTCGTACCCTGACTGCTCTGGCAAACAATTCATCTTCTTCCAATGCTTCCACGACAAGAACAAAGGACATTCAATGTCATCACTGCAGAGGGGTATGGTCACATTCAATGAGACTATCCGAAAAAGCATGTAATATCATCCATGAAGATGGAGAGTACAATTCCGCTAGTGATTGTGATGAAGCCACCTATGCTCTTATTGTTGAACAAGAACAAAATGGTCAACATTCTGCACAAGAGATGGGGTAATGGGTGCCAATGACACAGATAAGTACATGAGCTTGATTACACAGCGGATGTTGTATGTACAAATGAGCCGTGCCAAATAAAATCAGCAGCACAGTCTATTCCGCAAAAAGGGCATTGTGAAGGAACGAGCTGTATTATTATTGATGGAGGGAGTTGCAATAACTTGGCTAGTACAGATATGGTGGAGAAGCTCTCTTTCTCACCACTAAGGCACACCCTCATCCCTACTACATCCAATGGTTTAACAACAGTAGCAAACTTAAGGTAACTTGAACGGTTCATGTACATTTTACTATTGCCACCTATGTTGATTTTGTTAAATGTGATGTGGTTCCTATGCAAGCTTGTTCTTTATTACTTGGTAGACCATGGTAATATGATAGAGAATCAATTCATAATGGTAGGACTAATCAATATTCTCTCATGCACAAAGGCAAGAAAATTGGTTTACTTCCTATGCCTCCTGAACAAATCCTAAAATATGATCTTGCTATAGCTAGTAGAGATAAGACTAGGGAGCACAAGAAAAGTAAAAATCAGATGGTAGCTAAAGAATTTGAGCAACGCAAGACTAAAAGCAACTTGGAACCAAAACCTGAAAATGAAATAAGATTAAAGGGTACATGTTTGCTTGCTAGTATATCTAATATTTCTGACTTGGATGCTAGTAGTTCTATTTGCTATGCATTGGTTTGCAAAGAGACATTGTTTACATTTGAGGATTTGCCTCCCTCTTTTCCCCCAGCTTCCACTAACATTTTGCAAGAGTTTGCTGACATCTTTCACAAGATGTACCACCGAGATTACCACCTATTTGAGGAATTAAGCATCAAATTGATTTAACCCCCGGTGCCTTGCTTCCCAACTATGCGCCATACTATACCAACACCGAGGAGACTAAAGAAATTTAGCGACAAGTACAAGAACTAATCGACAAATGTTATGTTCGTGAATCTGTTAGTCCACATGATGTACCTGCTATATTGGTACCTAAGAAAGGTGGATCATGGCGTATGTGTGCTGATTGTAGGGCTATCAATAATATTACTGCTAGATTTCATCATCCTATTCTAGACTAGATGATATGTTTGATGAATTAAGTGGCTCTACTGTATTCTCTAAAGTTGATTTGCATATAGTGATTAACAAAAAATTCGTGTGAAATTAGGAGATGAATCAAATTTTTTATTTAAAACTAAGTTCAGCCTTTATGAGTGGTTAGCAATGACATTTCGTTTAACTAATACACCTAATACTTTCATGCGATTGACGAACAGAGTTTTGTGTGCTTTCATTGTACGATTTGTGGTAGTTTATTTTGATGATATACTGATTTATAGCAAATCTTTAGAGGACCATTTGATCACTTACGTGCTATCTTTAATGCTTTACGTGATGCACGTTTATTTGGTATCCTAGGAAAGTGCACCTTTTGCACTGACCGAGTGTCATTTCTTGGTTATGTTGTTACTCCACATGGTATTGAAGTTGATAAAGCCAAAATCAAAGTCATACAGAGTTGGCCGCCACTTAAAACAGTCACACAAGTGCCAAGTTTTTAGGACTTGCTAGATGGCGCTTCATCAAAGATTTCAGCACAATTGCCGCACCATTTGAGCTCACAAACAAAGATATTCCATTCGTTTGGAGCAATACGCATGAGGATGCCTTCACAGTATTGAATGGTAATTTGACACATGCACATTTACTTCAACTCCCTGATTTTAATAAGATGTTTGAGCTTGAATGTGATACTAGAGGAATTGGGTTAGGTGGTGTGTTATTGCAAGAAGGCAAACCTGTTGCATATTTTAGCGAGAAATTGAGTGGGCCTAGTCTGAATTATTCTACTTATGAAAAGAAATTATATGCTCTTGTTCGGACTTTCAAAACTTGGCAACATTATTTGTGGTCCAAAGAATTTTTTTATATATTCTGATCATGAACCTTTGAAGCATATACGAAGCTAAGCAAAACTGAATCATAGGTATGCTAAGTGGGTAGAATTTACTAAATATTTTCCCTACATCATTAAACACAACAAGGGTAAAAAAATGTTATTGCTGATGCCTTGTCTCGTCGTTATACTATGCTTTCACAAGTTGACTTCAAGATTTTTGTATTAGAGACCATTAAGGAGCAATATGTGCATGATGTTGAATTCCAAGATGTATTGCGCAGAGAAGGAAGAACATGGAACAAGTTCGTCATGAATGATGGATTTGTGTTCCGTGCTAACAAGTTATGCATCCCAAATAGCTCCATTCGTCTTTTGTTGTTATAGGAGGTGCATGGAGGAGGATTGATGGGCCACTTTGATGCAAAGAAGATGGAGAATGTACTTGATACTCATTTCTATTGCGGAAGATGAGATGGGATGTAGAGATATTTGTTATTTGCTGCACTACATGTCAGAAAGCTAAGTCGCGACTTGATCCTCATGGTTTATACATACATCTTCCTATTCCTAGCATGCTTTGGGAGGATATTTTGATAGAATTTGTTTTAGGATTTCCTAGAACAAAGAAGGGGAAGGATAGTATTTTTGTGGTAGTGGATCAATTTTTTAAGATGGCACACTTTATACCTTGTCATAAGAGTAACGATGCTATGTATGTTGCTGATTATTCTTTCGTGAGGTCATTCACTTGCATGGTGTGCGCAATACTATTGTTTCAGATCGTGATACTAAGTTTCTTAGCCACTTTTGGAGATGCTTACGCGCTAAATTGGGGACCAAATTATTGTTTAGTACTACATGTCACCCCCAAACTGATGGATAAACTGAAGTGATTAATATAAGTTTATCTACCATGCTTAGGGCTGTTTTGAAAACAAATATGCGTATGTGGGAAGAATTTATGCCTCGTATTGAATTTGCTTATAATCCTTCGCTGCATTCTACCACTAAGATGTGTCCATTTGAAGTTGTGTATGATTTTATTCCTCGTGCACTAATTGATTTGTTGTTGGAAATATGCCCTAGAGGCAATAAATAAAGTTGTTATTTGTCATATTTCAAGTTCATGATAAAGTTTATTCTCCATGCTATAATTGTATTAATTGGAAACATTATTACTTGTGTGGTTATATAAACAACACCGTGTCCCTAGTGATCCTCTAACACTAGCTTGTTGATTAATTGATGGTTAAGGTTTCCTAACCATGAACATGAGTTGTTAATAAATAACAAGGTCATATCATTAGGAGAATGATGTGATGGATAGACCCAAGTTGAGCGTAGCAATTTGATCGTGTCACTAAGTTTTATTTGCTTCAGCTATCATATGTTAAATGTTCTAGTCCTTCGACCATGAGATAATGCCACTCCCTAGTACCGGAAGAATGCTTTGAGGGCATCAACCATCACGCCGTAACAGGGTGATCATAAAGGTGTCTTTCAGGTATCTCGGAAAGTACTTGTTGGGTTGCATGTATCAAGAGTGGGATTTGTCCATCCACGTGACGGAGAGATATTCTCTGGGCCCACTCGGTAATGCACATTCGATATCGCTTGCAAGCAAGGGACTAAGGAGTTAGTCACAGAGGATGTTGTATTACAGAATGAGTAAAGAGTACTTACCAGGAAACGAGATTGAACTAGGTATGGTGATACCGACGATCAAATCTCGGGCAAGTAAAATATCGTGAGACAAAGGAATGGAACACTCGACATCGTGGTTCAACCGATAAATGATATTCGTTGAATATGTGTGAATCAATATGGACATCTATGGTCCCGCTATTGATTATTGATCGGAGAGGTGTCTCGATCATGTCCGCATATTCCCGAACCCGTAGGGTCACACACTTAAGGTTCGTTGATGCCAGGGTAGAGAATGAGATATTAATATGGTGAGACCGAAATTTTGTTCGGAGTCTCGGATGGGATCCAGGACGTCACGAGAAGCTCCGGAATGGTCCGGAGATACAATTTCATATATGGGAAAGTATTTTTAGGGTTTCGGAAAGGTTCGGGATTTTTCCAGCAGAGTTCCGGAGAAGTTCTAGAAGGTTCCGGAGGGTTCTAGAGTAGGGCCCACTTATCCCGGAGGGGTCCACATGGACCAAGGGTACTGCATGAACAGTACACATGTGAATAGTGTCACGTGAACAGTACCCCCCCTTCCTAGATGGATAAGATCGATATCCCTTAAAAATAGGAGATCTAAAGATAAAGGAAAAGGGGAACTTGGGAGGCAAGTTACTATTCACGTACTGTTCACGTGAACAGTACCGAGCCTATATAAAGGGCTGGGCGCAGTCCCCCTTGAACCCTAGCTGCCAGCCCCTCCCTCTCTCCCATCTACTCCTCTCCCGTAGCTGCTTAGGCGAAGCCCTACAGGAATTTCTCCACCACATCCACCACCACACCGTCGTGCTGCTGGAGATCTCATCTACCTCTCCACCTC
Organism: Stipa capillata; assembly: GCA_019208055.1. NCBI lineage: Eukaryota > Viridiplantae > Streptophyta > Magnoliopsida > Poales > Poaceae > Stipa > Stipa capillata. The sequence goes on from JAGXJF010004443.1 coordinate 80,322, forward strand.
ACCTTGCTGGATCAAGAAGGAGGAGACGTCATCGAGCCGTACGTGTGCACATCTCGGAGGTGCCGCTCGTTGCGGTGCTTGATCGGATTGGAACACGAGAAGATCCCTCTCGCGGCTGGGAGGTATAACCTAGCTGCGGGAGGCTGCGGGCTTCATCGACAACGGTCAAATTCTCCGCTGCGTTGACGTGTTCGTCGAGGGTATGTAGATATGATCTGTCTCTCGTTGCAAGCTTCTTCTAGATTGGATCTTGGTTTTCTAGATTGGATCTAGGTTTTCGTTTGCATCTCGTAGGAAAATTTTTGTTTTCTATGCTACGAATCCCATCAGTGGTATCAGAGCTAGATCTATGCGTAGATGCTTTGTACGAGTAGAACACAATTGGATTGTGGGCGTTGATTCTCTTGTTGCTACCTCTTTTCGTGCACTTTGGATTTTGCGGGATAGCAAGATGAAGCGGCCCGGACCAACTTTACATGTCCTTGCACATGAGACCGGTTCTGCGCTCGACATGCAACTTGTATTGCATAAGCAGCTGGCGGGTGTCTGTCTCTCTTGCTATAGTGAAATCTAATTTGCAACGGGAGGCTTGAAAAAGTTTATAGCAATAATTGAATCCACGTTGTGGCTTTGCGTAGGTAAGAACGGTTCTTGTATACAACCCCTAGAAGCCACGTAAAACTTGCAAACAATAAGTAGAGGCGTCTAACTTGTTTTTGCAGGGGGCATGTGATGTGGTATAGCCAAGATGTGATGTGATATATGTGATGTATGAGATGATCATGTTTTGTAATATTTCACGGCTTGCATGTCGATGAGTACGGCAACCGGCAGGAGCCACATGGTTGTCTTTAATATTTATTGTATGACCTGCGTGTCAACTCCAAACGCCATGTAATTGCATTTCTTTATCGCTAGTGGTAGCAATAGTTGTAGTTGCAACGCGTGGTGGTGACTATCATGTGCGACGCCCAAGGAGTTAGGCGTCATGCTGGTGATGATGGAGATCGTGCCGGTGCGTTGGAGATGGAGATCAAAGGCGCAAAAGAAGAAAAGGCTATACCATGTCACATTATTCTTGCATGTGATGTTTATCCTTTTTATGCATCTTATTTTGCTTAGTACGGCGGTAGCATTATAAGATGATCCATCACACTAATATCAAGATAAAATGTGTTCTCCCTTAGTATGCACCGTTGCGAAAGTTCGTCGTTTTGAAGCACCTCGTGATGATCGGGTGTGATAAACTCTACGCTCACATACAACGGGTGTAAGCCAGTTTTACACATGCGGAAATACTTTGGTTAGCTTGACGAGCCTAGCATGTACAGACATGGCCTCGGAACACATCGAACCGAAAGGTTAAACATGAGTCATATGGATGATATGATCAACATGTTGATGTTCACCATTGAAATTACCCCATCTCACGTGATGATCGGACTTGGGATAATGGATTTGGATCATGTATCACTAAACAACTTGAGGGATGTTGAGTTTAGTGGGAGTTCATTAGTAATTTGATTAATTTAAACTAATTATCATGAACATAGTCTAAATGCCTTTGCAAATATGTTGTAGATCAATGGCTCGCCCCGTAGCTCCGTCGCTCAATTTTAATGCGTTCCTAGAGAAAGAGAAACTGAAATCCAATGGAAGCAACTTCGCGGACTGGTACCGCAATCTGAGGATCATCCTCACTGCTGCACAGAAGGCTTATGTCCTTGATGCAACGCTGGGTCAGGCCCCTGCTAATGACGCTCCTGAGGATGTCAGGAATGTCTATCAATCTCGCAAAGATGACCACACGATAGTTCAGTGCGCCATTCTGTACGGTTTAGAACCTGATCTCCAAAAATGTTTTGAGAAACACGGGGCATATGAGATGATTGAGGAACTGAAAGTGATATTTCAGACTCATGCCCGTGTGGAGAGCTATGAAGCCTCTGAGAAGTTCTTTAACTGTAAGATGGAGGAGAACAGCTCCGTCAGTGAGCACGTACTCAAAATGTCTGGGTACGCCGATCGCCTAAGTCAGTTGGGTGTAGTCATTCCCAATCAGTTGGGGATTGACAGGGTTCTCCAGTCACTGCCACCAAGCTACAAGAGCTTTGTGATGAACTATAATATGCAAGGCATGCAGAAGACGCTTCCCGAACTGTTCGCGATGCTGAAAGCTGCTGAGGTGGAAATCAAGAAGGAACATCAAGTGTTGATGGTCAATAAGACCACCAGTTTCAAGAAGAAGGGCAAGAAGGGAAACTTCAAGAAGGGTGGCAAGAAAGTTGCCACTCCCGCGAAGAAAACCCAAGGCTGGCCCTAAACCTGACACTGAGTGCTTCCATTGCAAGGAGAGTGGCCACTGGAAGCGTAACTACCCCAAGTACTTGGCAGATTTGAAGGCTGGCAACATCAAGAAGAAAGGTATATTTGATATACATGTTATTGATGTTTACCTTACTAGTACTCGTAGTAGTGCCTGGGTATTTGATAGTGGTTCGGTTGCTAATATTTGTAACTCGAAACAGGAGCTGCAGAATAAACGAAGACTAGCAAGGGATGAGGTGACGATGCGCGTTGGAAATGGCTCCAAGGTTGATGTGATCGCCGTCGGCACGCTCCCTCTACGTCTACCTTCGGGATTAGTTTTAAACCTCAATAATTGTTATTTGGTGCCTGCGTTAAGCATGAACATTATATCTGGATCTTGTTTATTGCGAGACGGTTATTCATTTAAGTCTGAGAATAATGGTTGTTCTATTTATATGAGTAATATCTTTTATGGTCATGCACCCATTGTGAATGGTTTATTCTTGTTAAATCTCGATTGTAGTGACACACATGTTCATAATATTGATGCCAAAAGATGCAAAGTAAATAGTGATAATACCACATACTTGTGGCACTGCCGTTTAGGTCATATTGGTGTAGATCGCATGAAGAAGCTTCATTCTAATGGACTTCTGGAATCACTTGACTTTGAATCATTTGATACATGTGAACCATGCCTTATGGGCAAGATGACTAGAACCCCGTTCTCTGGAACAATGGAGCGGGCAAGTGAATTGTTGGAAATCATACATACTGATGTGTGTGGACCAATGAGTTCTTCTACGCGCGGTGGATATCGTTATTTCCTAACCTTCACGGATGATTTAAGTAGATATGGGTATATTTACTTAATGAAACACAAGTCTGAAACGTTTGAAAAGTTCAAAGAATTTCAGAGTGAAGTAGAAAATCATCGTAACAAGAAAATTAAGTTTCTACGATCTGATCGTGGAGGTGAATATTTGAGTTACGAGTTTGGTATGCATTTGAAGAAGTGTGGAATTGTTCAACAACTCACGCCAGCAGGAACACCACAGCGCAATGGTGTGTCCGAACGTCGTAATCGCACTCTATTGGATATGGTGCGGTCTATGATGTCTCTTACCGATCTGCCACTATCGTTTTGGGGTTATGCATTAGAGACAGCCGCATTCACTTTAAATAGGGCTCCATCAAAATCCGTTGAAACGACTCCATATGAGTTATGGTATGGTAAAAAGCCTAAGATATCGTTTCTTAAAGTTTGGGGATGCGATGCTTATGTAAAGAAGTTACAGCCTGATAAGCTCGAAACCAAAGCGGAAAAATGTGTCTTCATAGGATACCCTAAAGAACAATTGGGTATACCTTCTATCACAGATCCGAGGGCAAAGTCTTTGTTGCCAAGAATGGATCCTTTCTTGAGAAGGAGTTTCTCTCGAAAGAAGTGAGTGGGAGGAAAGTAGAGCTGAACGAGGTTGATGAACCTTCTCTCGAATTGGAGAGTGGCGCAGCGACGGAAGATGTTCCAGTGCAGCCTTCACCACCTAGAGAGGAAGCTAATGATGATGATCATGAAACTTCAAACGAGGCTGCTACTGAACTTCGCAGGTCGACTAGGACACGTACCGCTCCTGAATGGTACGGTAATCCTGTCATGAATGTCTTGTTGTTGGACAACGACGAACCCGCGAACTATGAGGAAGCGATGATGGGCCCAGACTCCAAGAAATGGCTAGACGCCATGAAATCCGAAATGGGATCCATGTATGATAACCAAGTGTGGACTTTGGTTGACCTCCCTGATGGTCGGAGGGCCGTTGAGAACAAATGGATCTTTAAGAAGAAAACAGACGCTGATGGTAATGTGACCGTCTATAAAGCTCGACTTGTCGCAAAAGGGTTTCGACAAATTCAAGGAGTTGACTACGATGAGACCTTCTCACCGGTAGCGATGCTAAAGTCTGTTCGGATTCTACTAGCAATTGCTGCATTTTTCGATTATGAAATTTGGCAGATGGATGTCAAAACTGCGTTCCTTAATGGTAACATTGAGGAAGAGTTGTACATGGTGCAACCCGAAGGTTTTGTCGATCCTAAGGATGCTGGTAAAGTATGCAAACTTCAGCGTTCCATCTATGGACTGAAGCAAGCATCCCGGAGTTGGAACCTTCGATTTGATGAGGTGATTAAAGGTTTTGGATTTGTCCAAAATTACAAGGAGGCTTGTATTTACAAGAAAGTGAGTGGGAGCTCTGTAGCATTTCTGGTATTATATGTGGATGACATATTATTGATTGGAAATGATATAGAACTTCTTGAAAGTGTAAAAGGTTATTTGAATAAGAATTTTTTAATGAAAGACCTTGGTGAAGCTGCTTACATATTAGGCATTAAGATCTATAGAGATAGGTCAAAACGCCTGATAGCACTTAATCAAAGCACATACCTTGACAAGGTTCTGAAGAAGTTCAGAATGGATGAGTCAAAGAAAGGGTTCTTGCCCATGTTGCAAGGTAAGATATTGAGCAAGGCTCAGTGCCGGCTACGGCAGAAGATAGAGAAAAGATGAGTAATATCCCCTATGCCTCGGCCATAGGCTCTATCATGTATGCCATGCTGTGTACTAGACCGGATGTGTCCCATGCTCTTAGTTTGACGAGCAGATACCAGAGTGATCCAGGAGTGGAACACTGGACAGCAGTTAAGAATATCCTTAAGTACCTGAAGAGGACTAAGGACATGTTTCTAGTCTATGGTGGTGATGAAGAGCTTGTCGTAAAGGGTTACGTCGATGCTAGCTTCAACACAGACATAGATGAATCTAAATCTCAATCAGGATATGTATTCATTTTGAATGGTGCAGCAGTGAGCTGGAGAAGCTCGAAGCAGAGCGTCATCGCGGCATCTACAACTGAAGCGGAGTATGTGGCTGCTGCTGAAGCAGCACAGGAAGGTGTCTGGATGAGAGAGTTCATGATTGAACTTGGTGTGGTTCCTAGCGCGTTAGACCCTATGGCTATCTACTGTGACAACACTGGTGCCATAGCGAACGCCAAAGAGCCAAGGTCTCACAAGAATTCCAAGCACATCAAGCGCCGCTTTCACACCATTCGTGAGTATGTCAAAGAAGGTGACATAAAGATTTGCAAAGTACATACGGATCTGAATGTGGCGGACCCGTTGACTAAACCTCTTCCACGAGCAAAACATGATCAGCACCAGGAGTCCATGGGTGTTAGACCTTTACCAATGTAAACTAGATTATTGACTCTAGTGCAAGTGGGAGACTGTTGGAAATATGCCCTAGAGGCAATAAATAAAGTTGTTATTTGTCATATTTCAAGTTCATGATAAAGTTTATTCTCCATGCTATAATTGTATTAATTGGAAACATTATTACTTGTGTGGTTATATAAACAACACCGTGTCCCTAGTGATCCTCTAACACTAGCTTGTTGATTAATTGATGGTTAAGGTTTCCTAACCATGAACATGAGTTGTTAATAAATAACAAGGTCATATCATTAGGAGAATGATGTGATGGATAGACCCAAGTTGAGCGTAGCAATTTGATCGTGTCACTAAGTTTTATTTGCTTCAGCTATCATATGTTAAATGTTCTAGTCCTTCGACCATGAGATAATGCCACTCCCTAGTACCGGAAGAATGCTTTGAGGGCATCAACCATCACGCCGTAACAGGGTGATCATAAAGGTGTCTTTCAGGTATCTCGGAAAGTACTTGTTGGGTTGCATGTATCAAGAGTGGGATTTGTCCATCCACGTGACGGAGAGATATTCTCTGGGCCCACTCGGTAATGCACATTCGATATCGCTTGCAAGCAAGGGACTAAGGAGTTAGTCACAGAGGATGTTGTATTACGGAACGAGTAAAGAGTACTTACCAGGAAACGAGATTGAACTAGGTATGGTGATACCGACGATCAAATCTCGGGCAAGTAAAATATCGTGAGACAAAGGAATGGAACACTCGACATCGTGGTTCAACCGATAAATGATATTCGTTGAATATGTGTGAATCAATATGGACATCTATGGTCCCGCTATTGATTATTGATCGGAGAGGTGTCTCGATCATGTCCGCATATTCCCGAACCCATAGGGTCACACACTTAAGGTTCGTTGATGCCAGGGTAGAGAATGAGATATTAATATGGTGAGACCGAAATTTTGTTCGGAGTCTCGGATGGGATCCAGGACGTCACGAGGAGCTCCGGAATGGTCCGGAGATACAATTTCATATATGGGAAAGTATTTTTAGGGTTTCGGAAAGGTTCGGGATTTTTCCGGCAGAGTTCCGGAGAAGTTCTAGAAGGTTCCGGAGGGTTCTAGAGTAGGGCCCACTTATCCCGGAGGGGTCCACATGGACCAAGGGTACTGCATGAACAGTACACACGTGAATAGTGTCACGTGAACAGTACCCCCCCTTCCTAGATGGATAAGATCGATATCCCTTAAAAATAGGAGATCTAAAGATAAAGGAAAAGGGGAACTTGGGAGGCAAGTTACTGTTCACGTACTGTTCACTGTGAACAGTACCGAGCCTATATAAAGGGCTGGGCGCAGCCCCCCTTGAACCCTAGCTGCCAGCCCCTCCCTCTCTCCCATCTACTCCTCTCCCGCAGCTGCTTAGGCGAAGCCCTACAAGAATTTCTCCACCACATCCACCACCACACCGTCGTGCTGCTGGAGATCTCATCTACCTCTCCACCTCACCTTGCTGGATCAAGAAGGAGGAGACGTCATCGAGCCGTACGTGTGCACATCTCGGAGGTGCCGCTCGTTGCGGTGCTTGATCGGATTGGAACACGAGAAGATCCCTCTCGCGGCTGGGAGGTATAACCTAGCTGCGGGAGGCTGCGGGCTTCATCGACAACGGTCAAATTCTCCGCTGCGTTGACGTGTTCGTCGAGGGTATGTAGATATGATCTGTCTCTCGTTGCAAGCTTCTTCTAGATTGGATCTTGGTTTTCTAGATTGGATCTAGGTTTTCGTTTGCATCTCGTAGGAAAATTTTTGTTTTCTATGCTACGAATCCCATCATTTGTTACCTCTTCCATCATCGGAGAAGGGTAATTCTTATGCTAAACAACGTGCTAAGTTGATCTTAAAACTACATGAGACAACTTAATAGAATATAGAGCGCATGAATCCTAGGTAAAAAACTGCTGCTGATTACGGAAGAAAAACAAGTTACTTTTGAAGATAGGTTCCCTAATTTGCACAAGTCTAAACTAATGCTCTGAGTCGATGGACTTTTTGAAGTGTTGGAGTGGATTAATGATAATGCAATAAGCTTGAGCTGCCTACAGACTTTGGGTTAGTTTCACATTTTACATTGTAGACTTAAAACAATATTTGGGCGAGGAAGATGAGCTACCATCGGGGACGACTTCAATTCAAGAAGGGGAGGATGATAAGGAGATGCCTCCTACAGATATGCCCACAGCCCCTCTACCTCCATAAGATAATGTTTCTTAAATTCCGGCATTACAAGGAACAATGACCGGTGCTCGTACACGAGAATTAACTATCAAGTACTTTTGTTTTTTGGTACTTCACATGCATTACACTTGAATATGATGCTGCCTAAGTCCAACCTTCTTTTGCTATTAAGGAACCAAGGATCGAGCCTGATAAACAAGAATGGAGATGATGATACAAGTGAAGATTTTCAGACATTGAAGCCACCATGATCGCTTGAAGATGGAGGTTGAAGAGAGAACAAAGAAGATATGCATTCAAGTTTTGGTCACCGTCAAAATCTGGACCTTCACCCAGACAATCTGAGTGACAGTTAGAATCATCTCTGGAAGTCCCAGACCCCCAACCCGAAGGGTTTGAATGATAGTCTGGAATGCCACTGGAGAGGCCGGACCTTCACCCGGACCACAACCCAGATGGTCCGGATTTTGGGCGGTCAGACCGGCCTGGCAGCCAGTTTAAACTGATCGAACCGATTTTAGGGTTTTCAAGTCCGTTTTGGCCCAGGGGTCTTTTTCCACCTATAAATAACCCTTGGAAGCCTCTATTTTCTGTGGGTTTGTTTAGTTAATAGATTGCCACTTGCATCTACGGGTTTTGTCGATTGTGTTCAACAAGAAGTTGTCATGACCACTTATCAAAACCCCACGTTATCAATATACTTCATCCATATCCACAATTTCAAATTGTGTCTTCATATTTCTTACTTGTTCTTTGATTGCTTGCAGGGAATTAAACCTTGCATTCAGGTTGACCAAGCTTCCCACATCAATAGCTATCTACCGGAGTTGGTTTAGCAATTGCTAAGATGCATTGTCATCGTACGGTGTAGTCAGATCGTCAAAGTTGTCTCCACAAATCGATACGTGTTCTCCTCGAAAGATGGGGACACCCATACGCTTATCATGCAGGAATTCCTCATCCGCTGTTTTCGATTCCTGCACAAGCTTGCATATATCTGAGAGTTGTGGTGCCTGATTCCCTATAAGGTTGTATCTCTCATTCATAAAAGATATGAGTCTTCATTGAGAGCATACACGACAGTGTCTCCACTGTTCGGCAGACCTAACACCCTATGTACACTGTTGGCATTGACTAGGATCACACCTCTCCCTGGTATCACCAACTCTGAGTTTGTAGCATCAAATTTTTTGATGAGCCACTTGCTCAATAAGCGGGTAGAGTAGTGCCGCCTTGCTCAAGTAGTCCTCAAAAACTAGCTTCTTTAATCATGTCCTTTTTTTCAACGGTCAAGTGCTTGTACAACTTCACTAATGTATCAGGTGATGCCCAATTTCTGCCTTCATTCGCACCAATGGAGCCTCCACATTGTTTCTTGCCTACTCTTGCCATTCTTCACATAAAAGAGAGATGCCTTTTCTTTAGGCACAAGGAAGAGAAACACTAAAAAATCAAGCACGCACAAAGGAACACAAGCAAGTATATATGCAAAAGGTGTCATGGTAGTATCAGCAAAAAAACAACTTATCATGCAGAAAAATAGACAACATATCATGAAGCAATATGCAACTTAGGCAAGATAGATTTAACATAAATGGTATGTATGGCATATAGGCAAAATCAAGCTTAGGCAACTTAGGAAACCCATATGAGTGCATCAGAAAAGCAATATTTGCCTATTAAGAAGCAACTTAACCATTAATCACAACAACAAAGAAGCAACTTCTCATTAAACCATAATCTTCATCGCATAAATAACCCCTCATACATTGTCAAATAACTTATCAATGTATATTCGATATTTAACGTGATAGCATAGCACATAGTCATGCTACTTTATAATCATCCTCGATATCTAATACACTGTAATAAAATTAGTTACAAGCATGAGCGCATGCTTCATATTGCAGCCGATATCAAAAGCGATAGTCTCATCCTACATATGCATCCAATACAAAGATTATATCAAGCACATCAGTCAAACTACTCTCTATGATGAGGATGAGGCTGGTCCAATCTTTTATGGCATGTAGCGGCGTTATGATTGTCACCTTGACATAAGCTGCACCTATTCTTGACATAAGATTATATTGAGCACATCAGTTAAACTACTCAATTGACATTGTTGCTAAACATCAGTAATTTAGTCCTAGAAATGACATTTCATCCCTTAGGAAAACCCCTCATCGTAGCTAGTACCACCTCCGGTAACCGTGAATAAACTATAATGTGTTAGTGCCTTGCAATGATTTTGCTTGATAAAGAAATAGGCTCTAATCAGCAATTTTGTAGCTACGCCACAACCAAAAAAGTAAGTTCATGAACTGCCACAAGCAAAGGAGAAACATGTCATGATTATAATTGAAAACATGAACACCAGATCACACAAAATACACATAAAATTGACATGAACTACACTCGCCATTTCAAACCTCCACCAAAATCAAATTTCACTTTCAGGTAGCCCCTCTGTTAGTTGAAGCACATTTTAGTTTAGCAGAAATTTTAAAATATTCAATACAACACATAATTCACATGAAACACACATTCGGCTATTGCTAGCACAAATTGTACATATCATACACCATTGAGGAAAGAACATATAGCAAAATAAAGAGGATTAGAGGAACCCTAAGCAACAATCATTTCGGCCAACTGAATCGACTCAAAGATACTCCTAAATTACTAAGTTGCAAAAGCTAGAGCACAATCGGAAGCTTACCTTCGAACCAATCGCCCTTGACTCTACCAACCGGTGCCACCACCAACTGCACTCCCTTCCCGCTTGTCGAAGCCGACGCAACCGCTAGATTCGTGGGTGCACGCAACCTCCCGCAGACGACCAGTGCATCGCCACCGCCAAGCATGCTCCCTCCCCGTAGGTTGAAATTGACGTGGCCGTGCGCAACCACTTGCTGACAACCAGTGCGTCGTCCCCGCCAAGCGTACTCCTCCCCACATGTTGATGTCGACGCAACCGCCAGATCCGTAGCCGTGACGTGGAACCTCTCACTGACGAACACTATGACCTCTTCGCCAAGCGCGCTCCTTCCTCGCCCGCCACCCCCAACCTCTCGCCAACAAACCCTAAGCGATCTCAAACTTCGGATTTCACGAGAGGAAGAGGGAATAGGGAAATGAACTACCATTCTCTTTCTTTGTCCAGACATCTCTTGGCGCGGTTCTTGAGTTTAAATAGTAACTTGTGTGGTCGTGGGTTGAACGGTTGGATGCGGTTAGCATGCAATGGATAGTGATGCATGGCATGCATACGCTGGAGCCCACATCCGCACGCGTGGAAACAAGAAATTCCGTATAGTAAGTGAGAATAATTCACAATACTAGATGTTCTCACTATTTATCATGTCTAAAATATATAATGTGTGCTTATCAAGCTATATCGAGCTAAAGTCAACCGAGCTATCCTTCGCTCCATCAAAAGCCACTCGGTTTCCATACAAACTATAAAACGTGCTTTTACTTGGCTCATCTTCTTTCAAGTCAATCTTGAATCAAGCAAAAAAATAAACTAAAATGAGTCGAGATCGAGCAACTCGAGCTTTGTTCGTATTAATTTGTAAACGAGCCTCTAATTCTTGAAAGACAATTAGGGCACGTACAATTAGGTGATGTCCGTCTTCATTTAGCAAAGCCACATGGGATAATTGCTGACCTAGAAGAAAGAAAAAAAAGAGAGAAAACTATCTTCTCTTAGAAGATGATCCTTTTATGTTAAAAAATATACTATTTTCTCTATTATATGAGATGTCATCTCTTCTTACTCACTTTCTAATATTTTTAGATATATGTAAACATTAATTACTAGGAATAGTACTAAAAATAATAATTATATAATATCGCTATCTCTAAACAGTACACGAGACCTCGTAAGAAAAGACGGTCTTCACTGTCACCGAACGTGCCTTTACCTCGGCAGCCTTCTTTCGTAGGAGCCTAGGACATTGTGCGGCGACTTGTCACTGTCCGTGAGTGGCATGTACCGAAGTCCAAAACCGCTATCCTCCTGTCCAGTTGTCCAACTAGAGTATCAGGGGCCCGTGTGGTGTGGATAAGGGCGATTCCATCGTTCCGTGCAGCCACGACAGGACCCTGCCCGCCTGCCCCACGGCGGCCTGCACCCCCGACGACAACGAAAGCGATGCTCACCACTCCGCCCAGGCGCCCAGCCCATCATGCCACCCGCCAGCCCGACCCAGTAACCCTCCCGGCGGCGGCCAATCAGCGTGCGGCATTTGATCGAGCCTTCTCAGCCACTAGCGCAGATGCACACCCCTCTCAACCTCTCAGCCACTAGCCCGGATTTTCTCTCTCTTGTTTGTGGCTGGATATGCGACCGCTGGGACCCCGGAGGCAGGGCGAATCGGGGCCTCGTCCGGGTGCGCCGGCCGCCACCTGAGGAGGAGGAGGACGAGGATGTTCGATTGGGACGACGAAGACCAGCAGCAGGTGCGCCGCCGAGAGATCCCCCCCTCCCAGCACCACCACCACCACCCCCCCCTCCCCTGTTATGTTCTAATTTGTGCTCTCCTCACACGGTTGGATCTGCTATGGGTTGGTGATTTGCCTTGTCCTATATGTTGCATTCTAGGTTTAGATGTGGTGGTTCTGGAAGGGGGTTTTGCTATTCTTTATTTCGTTTGTTGGGGGTTTAAGTGCTGGGAGTTGGAGATGGAGCAGGTAATTTGGAGCGGAAGCGAGGAGATCATGCTTAGTTTGTAGCCCCAAATTGGCCTAGGCCAACAAATTTGGCTACCAGTTGGAAGGCTGCCAATTCCTAAGCAAGATTGCCAAATATTGGCATTTGCCAAAAGTTGTCTTGCCAAATCGGCAAGCCAATTTGGGGCTGCAAACCGAGCATGCTCTAAGTCTTTTGGGCATTCTTGTGCTAGTAAGCATGGTTTGGATGTAGACGGTTAAATTATCTATAGCTCCAAATAGTGCCGGAACGCTCCAGCGAAAAAGAAAACAATCACATTATTTGCATATTACTTTCAGATATTCACTATTGTCCTTTGAAAAGAAGAATGTAATGAATCGGGGAAATGAATTTTGTAAGCATGTGATGTGTTTACCGAATGCTGCAGAAGTGAACTTACAACGGTTTACGTCCTAAATCATTATTAGGGGAAACATGGCTGCTGGATCCTAATCATTTTGGTGTACTTAAACTTGTCACAGTAGGTCACACTTTGGGCAATTCATGGTCCAACCTCACTGATTTTCAGGGTCATGTAAAATTGATAAGGTTCATTATGAAGAATGTCCTTCTGGTTGTTCTGAAAACTCGAATTCAGACCTACACATAAGAATTCAAAGATGTAATGCTTAGTAGTTTGGTGATTTTCTTGGCCATTTAAAATGGATCAGGGAAGGATGCTTTGTATTTGGATATCGTTCAATTATTAATGATAAGTTGTGGGCTGAATTACATGACATTTATCATCCTTAAAAGTTTATGTTCTTCTATGCATTTTGACAGTACTTCATCTAATTACAATTCTTAAATATCTATTGTACGATATATTAATGTCTATGTGTTGTGTGGTAAATATTTAAGATTTCCAAAATTGTTTAATTTTCGAAGCAATTTTGATGAACGAGGCAGAGACACTACTTAATTTTTCTCAGAATGATTTTAGGTGATCTTATTCTTTGCTTTCAAAATGGAGATAGGGGACACAATATGGGCTGAACTCAATGAAAGTGAAGACCATATGGTGCCTTACCCCAAGGATGATATGAAGGATAATACATTAGTTTGTGTTGAAGATCAGAAGAAGAATGATGAAGAATCAGCTAGTATTGTGGGCCCTACTGTACGTATTTCAGGTGGTCAAACTGAATTTCTGGGTTTGGAAAAGCAGCCTGCCACTCAGGCTAGTGGACATTATTCAGCTACACGACCTGATATGGACTCCTGGCCTGACCTGCCTTCTTTGAACACTACACTTGATAGAAACTACAGCGATGATAATATAGCATCGACATATTTGGATTTCAGTTCTGCACCTATACAGAAAGTCACAGGAAGCACGGCAGGTTTGTTTCATCTTTATTGATATGCTTCTGCATGAAAACAAATGCCATACATGTATGAAAAAAGGACAAGAAGAGATATGCTTCATAAGAAAGTTATATAGCTTTTGTTAACCCATATACAGTGCAGCTGGATGGTGAACCTGAAGCGTTTGGTAATGACCATGAAGAAAAGAGTAACAGCTTTCTTGACTGCGACTGGGGTAATATTGGAGATTTTGACGATTTTGACCGCTTATTTAGGTAAGGTTGGAAAATCAAACACTTTTCACTTGAAAATTCATGAATCAATCAGTTTATGATACTTACACGGTTGGACATTACTATTGATTTGATAAACTTATGATGTGATGTCGTCTCGCAGCAACAGTGACTCCTTATTTGGTAATGAGATGGTTGGCAATGGCAGTGATTTTCTCTCCACGACTTCAGATGTGATTGATAGTACTGTGCAGTCAATTCCAGTTCCAGTATGTGGATACAGTATTGAATCTTACATTGCATATTCTCATTTCTTCCTGTAGCAATGAGCTCTTTCTTATCAAATATGATTTAATTGATGATTTTACAGCATGTACTATTGAATAAACAACCATCTTCTGGTTGTGGATCTTCTTCTCTTCCAATTAATGATATTCCTGGTGGAGTGGCCAAACAAGAAAACAAGGTAAATGACTAAATGTGTATACATGTTTTGACATGTTTAGCAATCATTTCTCAGCTACTCTTGTTATCAACTTTTGGGAGGTAGCAGATGCTAATGCTAAATCCGGAGTGCAAGCTAAGCGTAAAAATTATCTGAGTTAGTGTGGATAACTGAGTCGGTGGTCGAAGGAGGTAGTCGGCCATGATTGCATATTTTCAAATTTTATAATTCATTCATTCATTCATAAAAGTTGAATTTCATCTCCAACCTTTCATGATAAACTGGAATACGATTTGTTTGCATTGTTTCTATCCTTTGTAAACATATATGATAACCCATAAAAGGGTGTTAGTTGTTCAGGGTAATGATTTTTAAGCTCTCGTTCATTTCCTAGTAATTTCCTTTTTTCACTGACCAAATTTACTAGTGTGTATTTTAAATCTGGAGAACTTTTTGAACTGATTTGAAGAGAACTCATGGTTCTTCCTTTAAAATGTAGCTATACTAACGTGATATCTGTAAGCCCAAGGTCCCACTAGTTGGTATTCTCCAGGACAGTAGGCACTGAAAGAAATCTTAATCTCAACAACAAGCTCAAATATATGCCCTGGCCAAAATGGAAGTTGTTCCTTCTATACAACTGTTGAATTATTTTGATCCAATGATCTTCTCTGGATCCTTTATGTTGCTCTTTTTTTTTCCCTTTCCAAATGGAGACTCCCTGTGCCCTTTTCTTTCACTATGATTGTCATTTTACAGCTTCTGATTGTAGATACAGTTGAAAATTTCTTTAATTCCATAGGCACTTTGTTACATCTGATTTGAAGGAGTGACTTGGCTCTTCATAACTCAGTGTAAATATGCTACTTTATATAGGGAGATGTGCAGAAGAGGCCAGTGAAGTCACGGAGAAAACCAGAAGAAAGAAGCAAAGGTAAAACATCCAATAATACAAGTTGCTTCTTGCAGAACCAGGGACAGCATCCACAGTCCAAACCTCCCGTGCAGCCTGTTCAGATCCCTCAATATACACTGTTCCATGATAGCAAGAACATGGGGCAACTTCAGCATGCTAATCAGTTTGCGTTCCCTGGCTATGGATATCCTGCATATCCATATCCTACCATTCCTTTGGTGTCAAGCATTCAGGCTGAAGGCCATCAGACAAAGCCAGCTGCTGCAAGTTACCAAACTTCAACAGATTCACCGAAACCTTCAAGTTCCAAAGAAAAGCTACAAGATATACCATCAAGGCCACTGATGATGACACCCCAAGAAAAGATTGAAAAGCTTAGGCGCCGGCAGCAACGGCAAGCAATGATAGCTATTCAACAGCAGCAGCAATTTGTTCAAGGGGGTTCTGGCAGCGATACCATGGTGCCCCAAGCATACTCCCCAACGAACAAAAATCCAGATTCCTTAGGGAGTTCAATTGTCATAGACGAAAATGCAAATAAGGTTTTCTCACCAGAGCAGATTTCAAGTGGTCACGATGAGATTCAGAAGAGTTCTGGAATTCCTGATGATCCCCTTATAGAGGAAAAAATATATTATCTGCTTAAAGATGCTCTTGGAAAGGTTATTTATCTATTCTTTCTGTAAAATGTTAATGATGCTTCATGTGTCGAGTGAAACGCTTTTCAGTTGCAGGAAGTGTTTTCAGGAGAAGTAATTGACTAAACTTTTTCTTTGCACAGTTGGATACCGGAACCTGGCTCTGTATTCGAGACAGTTTGGTTCGTTTGGCTCATAGTTCCTCAGAGAGACAAATTGCTGGTGACAGAAGTAGCAGTAACAAGACTAAAAGAGATGACGATGAAGTTTCAGAAAATGATACATCCAATAGGAGAAAAAGGTATACTCCTTCGAAGTGGGTTCATTAAGTATTAACATGTTGGCATATGGGGGCTATTATACCAAACATTGAAGCATCTTGCTGAAGCATGTGTCCTGAAAGATTGTATAGCTAGGCACGCTGTCCTATTTTGATAACATTCCAGTACTGTTTTCAACTTTACATAGTTTATACTTAATAAATGTTTTATGCTGCTGAAGAAAAAGGAAAAGGAGAGGGGGAAAGAAGACTGGAATTGTGCCATCATATTTCGGTGCTTCTATTAAATTCAACTTCAGAATAACAATTTTTGTGTCGTTAGAAAATTTAACCAGAAATATCAGAATTGCTGGGGGTAGAGGTGGAGAAAAGTTAGAAAATTACTTCACATACATAAATACAACCGTAGAGGCAAGATATTCTGAATTTCCTTCATAACCCTAGCAAGTAGTTGAGGATCTGCAATTCATATCCTTGTGAAGCAAGCCTGTTGTACTCTTATTTACCTTCCTTTTACTGCATGTAAGCAGCAAGCTGCTGTTTTGTGCATGTGGTGGCTATTAGTTTATATGTACTTGATCATTGCAAGCATTCACAACGAGTCATCATTGTTTCCCATGATCTCAGATCTATAGCAAAAGAAGCAGAGACAGTCACGAATCCAATTGATAGAATTGTGGCCCATTTGCTGTTTCATAGACCATGTTCAATGGTTGCAGCACCTGCAAAAGAAGAAATCTTATCTTCCACTCCATTGTCACATGAACCTGGTGAGTGTACGTTATAATCTGTACATGCATTAACCAGCACTATATCTGTACTGTCATTACATCGAGCTGTACGATGGACAAACATGATGCCTTGAAAATACTGGGCAGATCGAAGCATGCCTGCAGAAGCACCTGAGAGACCATCCGAAGATCAACAGAATGCGCAGGAAATGACACTGCAGCCTTCAGTGTAATGTAAGATGTATTAAGAGAAGATTTTTTTTCTGACAGCGAAATAGGATTCTTCGTTTGCATTTTGATGAGCCTCTTTCTCCGTCAATGGCTGGTCTTTCTCCATAGGTTACGTGGCTGGAGGCCAATGCACTGTTCAACATGTAGATCAACATGGTAGCTACTTCTATAGATGACGATCGCAGTGGTCTTGTACTGTATTATATAACAAGTTCACCATTTTAGGCTTTTTGCCCCTTGCATCACATTCAGCAAGAACTTTTAAGGACTGGATTAATGTCGATATGGGATTCTATGCGAGTGTATCTTATAGAGTCCTAAGAAAGAGGCTCTGTACATATTTTTTGGTGTCACTTGCCTTCTCTTGAGAAAAGTTCTGTTCCATTTTCTCTCAAAGAAAGTCTTGCTCGGTTCAGTAACCGTTCCATATTTCTAGCTGGTCACTTGCTGAGAAGAAAGACTTGCTGGCATACAAACTGAACTATCGGATAGCACGTACTCCATAGCATACGTAGATATTTGGGATATTTCTTGAAGAACAGGGAAAAGTCTATTTTTAACCCCAATTGTTGCCTGAGTTTGATTTTCAAATGTCACCTGTGCCCCACATCTACTCTGCACCTCCTGGTCTTCCTTTCTCCATTGACCACGCCCCTCCCCCTCGTCCAACGGGCTCTACGAATTGGAAGGATCAAACTTGCATGAGTCCACGCTCACTAATTTTGGAGAAGGTGATTAGGAATCGGTCGTATCTCTCTGATCTTCAAACGTGAAAGAGGAGAAAGGAGGGAGGCATCTTGAGTTTTTGTTAATCCTGCTTCCTCTCGGTTCCTTCATGGTTGACAATGATGATGGCAGGCGCCGTCGACGGCTTCAGTGGGTGATAGTGAGGCGTGGTGGCGATGACTTCATAGAAAGAGGATGGAGGATTCATATGGGTGCCGTTGAATATGGCATGAATCATATTTTTAACCTAGGCGATGGCTTCAGAGAAAGAGAATGGAGGATTCACATGGGTGCCGTTGAATATGACGTGAATCATATCTTAAACCTATTAGAAATTGAAGATGTGTGCTATAAGAAAATTCTTAAGAAAAGCTACCAGGATTCAAATACCTTCTTGCTTTGGAGAAAACTATGTGAGAACGTATATAAACTCATGACATGGTGGTCATACGAATACAAACACAAGCAATCAAGTAATCTAAGAGCAAGGTGTAAACAAGAGAAGATTAGAAGCTATGCTGCTTTAACACTAGATTCTTGTACTCTTTTGAGGTCGTGCTTAAAGAATTCACGATCTGCTTCGCCAAATCTTTCTGTTTTGACGTTATTATTCGTTGTTATTATTTTGATACTCTCTACAGGGTTTGTCTACTTCCGTCTCGATACCATGTATTAGAGTCCGAAAGTAACTTCTAGATCCCCTTGTACATATCCTCAACAGTCCAGAATCAAGTTGATGAACACAGTCGAATTGATACCATTTCACATATCACGAAGTTAGTTGCAAAACATGTGAATAATGTAGCCACATGACTAAATAAAATACTTAGGAATTATGTCCCTTATCATTCAGAAACACAACAAAAATATAAAGGTAGAAATCTCCATCTCAGTTACAGGGAGCCGACAGAGTCCAACGTGACCTATTCTTCATCATCTGCTGTCTTCTCCATCATGACCATAATTCTCTGAACATGTCTAATAAACAACATACTTAATGAATACTTCATGGACCTAGCATCAACAAGCCCAACGTATCATAGAGTGATATCAATTCAATGATTCAAATGATGAATATACCTTCGAAGAGGGATAAAAGAGATTTTACTAAACTTTGCTGGGCTAAGCATTACTATCTCTAATAATAGCTAAACAACTACTTTAGATAAAGCAAGGTATGGCAACAAGGATTCAAGGTTCATGGAACTGACACATAACACATTTGATAAACAACTTGGCAAACAACATGCATGTTTATAATCGACACAAACATAATGACTTTGAAAATATAGGATCAACATGGTCAAGAACAAGGGGACATGCTTTTGTTGACATATTCCTCCACTTCAACAACTTGTCTTTGTTCAAGCTCGTCACTCCCTAATCATCGTAAAAGAAATAGAATGCAAGCGAATAAATAAACAACTACAAATAACACAATGCAAAATAAGAAAGCACGAAGGACTGGCGATGAGGTGATATTTAGATGTCAAGGGAGGACAAGACAAGGAGAATGACTTGGGAGCGTCTGGTAAGTTCCCAGATCAAGGTTATCCGAAAAAGGAATTAGATTTAGTAACCATCGGGTTGAAAGATGACATAAGTTCTCGGAGTTGAAATTAATTCCAATCGAGGATATGTTAGGCGGAACATTAGTCTATATACCAAGTCCAAAGAAAGATGTTGGTTGCGTTGAAATAGTTCACCAGATCAGGGATTTAGATTTGACTCGCACGATTGATTGCCAACATTTCAAGATAAAGGCTTACGTGGTTGTCCAGCGGTATATGAGCTAGAGGGTTTCCGAGGATTCGGAATAATCCCTGAAAACTTACAACCGCAACAACAAGGAGTGTAGGAGATTATATCACTGACACGTTGGCACTAAGACTAGAGATTGATTAGATTATTAGGAACAAGTGATCAATCCAATGGGAGGATCAATATCACATCACACGGTGCAATGAGTGTGATCGGTTGAGAGTATCAAAATAATATGAGGTATGGGGTCTACATGCTGATGTCATGCTACTGCCGGCATAGGGAACTCTAAGTTATGACATTGATATGGTTTTGGAGTAGCTATAGACAATGGGGTCTATAAATCAGTAGCATGCCACTAATCAATACATCGAACCCCAAAGAACGATAGGTGATGGTTAGGGCTATGATGGTTTGCTAACATCGAATCCGAGGTCTAGATTTGAGGTAAAGGAATTACGAGACATGAGATCATATGTTGAACTTCTTCTGTCAGGGATGATGATAATATTGGTAGTGTGAACAAGCTATACCATCAGGTTCCAATCAAAGGTCGAGATCAGTGGGATTTACTATCCTTTGACAATCCAAACGGTGATTAGGGTTTGAGTAGACGCGATATTCGACATGACAACGAATGAAACATGAATGGTCCCGGGGACCACATGTAAGTGAGATAGAATGATTATGTCCATGGCTTGATCTAAGAAAGATGATTGAGGGCTATGGTTAAAAGACATAGAATGATTACTGATGAAGGTGGCGATGCCATTGCTCAAAATTAGGGTTTCCATTTAGGACCAAATATGGTTCGATTCGAAAAAGAAAAGATGATAGGACAAATATACATAAACGTAATAGGGCATTCGATAAACATTTCTATCTGACATTCGGAGATAGAGCTCAAGTATACTATAGAATATTGATGAATGATCGAAGGATCTCGCTAGCTATAAGGCAACTTCAGGGTTTCCATCGATGAACTAAGGGAATATAGATGGAATATTACGAGAGTCCGATGACTAAGGATATGCACCTAGTTGGCTCAAGGCTTAGGTCAAGAAACGATAAGGTTCCAGGAATTCTCGAAAGATCAGGACTATATGCTAGGGTTCTAATCAATAGGAAGAATCGACGAATGACACTACTACAAACAACATCATCCAGGATCGGTATCACTGACGGGTAGCCCGTGCCCATTAGTGGTGAAATCACTTCACTGACGGGTAGGAAAACTACCCATCAGTGATGAATATGCGATGAGCCTCAAGGCTATTATCAAAGATTTCATCACTGACTACCGACTTTCAGTGACGGGTAGATTTTCTGCCCTTCAGTGATAACATCATTTATCACAGACGGGTATGAAAACTACCCGTCAGTGATGACTTGCAGTGTCATCACGGACGGGTAGAAAACTGACCCGTCAAAGATGACCAAACTAGCACTGGCGGGCATAATTTTGGCCCATCCGTGATGACTTCTTCTATGTATAAATGCGGGACCTAGTCATTTTTGCCGCGTTCGAACCCTAGCTTTCTTTCACACCGCGCTGTGGCCACCGCCTCCTCCTCGAGCCCCCCGAGCCCAGATCCGGTCGCCGCCTCTTCCTCGAGCCCGAATCCGACTGCCGCCTCCTCCCCGAGGCGAGCCTGGATCCGGTCACCGCCTCTTCCTCGAGGCCAGCGACCGCTCCTCCGCCTTGTAGTAGCACCGGCGCCGGTGGAGGCCGCCGTTCTCCCCTCGACGTTGCTAGAGTTTGCTGTGCATGCAAGGTTAGTTTGGTCATCTTAATGCTAATTGCTGGATAAACTAGAATTTGGCCTACTCATTGATGCTTGTAGCCAATGTAGTGAATAGCTATATGCACATGTGCTCTATTGATCATCTCATGGTGGTGTTAACCGAGATTCTTAGGGCTGCTAAGTTAATGGCATAAGCTGATCTTATATAACATGATAATCTAAACTTAATGTTCCTATAAAAGAAAATCAAGCTTTCATCTAGCTCATGTGATCTAAGTGACTGTGCTAAATGTGTGTGCTAAGTGTGGTTTGCGTAGGTCTGATGCTAGGTTCATTGCTAGAATTAGACATGCTCTAACCCCTAGCTGAATTAACTTGTTTTTAACCCTGTATATGCGCAGGCACTTGGCTTCGTCTCCGTCATGTTTGTGACACTGCGCTGCACTGCACAAGACACTTTTTTTGGAAAGAGTGTCTTGTGCAATGTAAATGCAATGTCACAATGGTGACGATGCTCTATTGCGGTTACACTGCACAAGAAAACTATGTGACGTATCAGACGCCTTCCGCTAGGTATTACCTTCCGAACCTCTCTACTTTGTTATATGCTGATTATACCGTGCTAAATTGTGAATTGTGACTGACATGATTGTGTGCTTCGATCAGAGGTCAGGATGAAGCCCAAGCATAAGAGAGAGTGCACATACAGATGTCGCATTCTAATGCGTCATCGCATTCTAATGCATCCATTTCTAGTCAGTGTGTAAACACTCTAGCTAGCACTTTCTACCCATGAACCAAGCCCTAAATAGTTCGTTTCCATATGAAACTGAGATGTGCAAAATTCTTTAGCAACTTGTGCGATGTTGAATGTGTTGTACATATATATATATATTTGAGATGTGGACTTGTCAAATTTGAGATGTGGAATTGAGATGCAGAAAATTCTTTAATTTGTGTTGTGGATGCTTGTGATATATATTGTCCTGTGCATGCTGGGGCTATGCAGAGGCTGTATATACAGCTAGGATGTTATTCCATTTTTTAGAGGTGGCAAGCAAAATGAACTGATGAGGCCAGGAAACATGTATAGAAAACACTGCTTGGTATGTAAGGCTCATCACAGACGGGTCACATTTCTACCCGTCAGTGATGACTTATTACAGACGGGTAAAAATACAACCCGTCTATGATGATCCTGCTGGAGTCCTTGAGCTAAGATTATCATCACTGACACGTAAATAATACTAACCCGTTAGTGATCAGTTTCCCACATCATCACTGATGGGTTATTTTTCCGTCCGTCAGTGATGACTACCTCGGGCGAAAGGCTCGAGCAGGATCATCATAGATGAGTCGTACTTCTATCCGTCAGTGATGACATACCACAGACGGGTGAAAATACAACCCTCTCGATCACAGCCGGGTGAAAATACAACCCGTCTGTGATGATCCTGCTCTAGGCGAACGACTAAGACTGTCATCACTGACGGGTGAGTAACACCCGCCCATCAGTGATCAGTCTCCCATGAGCCCGACACGTATATCATCACTGACGGGTTATTTTTCGGGCCGTTAGTATTGAAGTCCTTGTAATGGCGGGAAAGTCATCATTGACAATTTTGGATTTGGCCCGTCCGTGATGAATTGTTCTATATAGGTTTCTAACCGGGCGACTTGTCATTTTCGCTGCGCGTCGAACCTGAGTTTTTGCTCCTAAGTTCCGACCAGCAGCAGTGCCTCCTCGCATCCAGAGCAACGTTGCGGCCGCCGAGAAGCATGATTTGTGGACAATTTGGTGAGAGGAGAGCTAGGGGTCGCATTTGGAAGGGGACAGTGCTATATTTTGAGTTGGAGACGAGAGGTTAGTAATTGCTCTCTCTATATCATTTATTAAGTTTGTACATCCCCCAAAGGACGTAGATTAAAGCATTCGTATTTATCCATTGTAATTTCATACTTAAATAGAAACCGGCCCCTTTGGATATTAAGCCAAATTTCTAGAATGAAAGCCTTTATGCTCTTATTAATAAAATTTATGAACCTTAAACCAATTTACTTGTGGATTTTGGATAAGCTAGATAGGTAGAAGTTGTAAGTCCTATTGCAAAAATATTCCACTTTTCATAATAGAATCCTCATATTTTCGTAATCAATTAATGTGGTCGATGGATTGAATTGTACGTAGCAAAAGTAACACTAATTGTATATGATCAAGCTTTATAATTAAGTGAATAATTTCGTGCTATCATTTATTACTATAGGATAGATGGATCGAAGTTGGATGTACAGGGATTGTGCTACCAGAGGGTACATAGATGCTTTATCTGGGTTTCTTAGAGTTGCCCGAGAAGATATGTTGAGGAAGAGAAAGAATGAAATGTATTATCCATGTCGTAATTGCAATAACATGGAGATGGTGCAAACGACAAAGGACTTGCAATTACACTTGCTTATAAAGGGTTTCATGGATGGTTATACCCGTTGGACAAGTCACGGCGAGGAGGAAGAAGTTGCCACTGGCAAAGAGGCAGAAGTCGTCCCAAGTGGCGAAAAGGTAGGAGTGGGTGTTGGCAAAGGGGTAGAAGTCGAGGCTGGACATGTTGCGTCACTCGACGAACCGGTGGAAGAAGCCAATTCGGAATCCTCAAATGAGAATATGGTTGACGTACACAATGATTTGGACCAAATGTTGCGTGACGCGGAAGGGACGAACCTTGGTGGAAGAGCGTACGATGAGTTCATAGGCTTGTTGGAAGACTCAGAAATACCCTTGTTTCCGGGATGCAAACCGAAGCACATGTGATTGGCTGTCGCGCTAGAACTGTTGAAGTTCAAGGCAAGCAATAACTGGTCAGACACAAGTTTTACAAAGTTGTTGGTGCTCTTGGAGGACATTCTTCCGGAAGGGAACATGTTGCCAACAACAACTTACAAGGCCAAGAAGGTTATATGCCCTCTTGGATTAGAAGTAAAAAAATACATGCATGTCCGAATGATTGTATTCTGTACCACAAAGAGTACGCGAACCTGCATAGATGTCCGTTGTGCAAGACATCCCGATACAAGCGTATTACAAATGAAGAAAATTGTCATGATGACGAGTGTCGATGTATAGTATACGGGGGATACTCGCATAGCGTATTTATACGATAGCGGGGCGGAAACTCAGGTCAGTTGGACCTCCAGACACGGATTTACCCAAGTTCAGGCCCCCAAGACGGGTAATAGCCCTACATCCTGCTTTGATGGAATTGATATGAGATCTGGCGTACAGGCGATTACAGTGGAGAACTCGACGAGTTAGGAACTCGGCGAGTAGGGTTTACAAGGGGAACTCGACGAGTAGGGAACTCGGTGAGGTTGAGGCTAGGGCTTAGGATCTCAAAAGGCTGCTAGACGACTAAGGCTTCTTCGATCCAATTGAGCTTGTCACCTATCAGGGGGGTTGGTTCTCCTTATATAGGCAAAGTAAGGCGGTAACCTCGTCATGAGTCCTTGTAGTACACGAGTCAAACTCCCTGTTACCATAACCCGAGTCCTCGTAGTACACGAGTCGAACTCCATCTGGGTGATGTGTCGAGCGTTGCTTCTTTATCTTGATAAGGATGCGCTAACTTGCAGTCCACGCCTCCTTTGAATCAGGCCTTCGGGCCGCAGCCTCTCCACAGAGGCCCAGTGACAAACTCGTGGGCCTGGCCACGAGCCCATGGTAGCACTACCCATCATCAAGCCCCCCATCATTATGCGTGATGAAGTCGAGATGGGTTCAAGTCAACTCGAGTCGCAGTGGCCCCACGACCCAGTCGGCCAGGTATTGTCGAGTTCGTGGAACTCAGAGTGTTATCTTTGGCTTTTTCTAGTTGTAGAACTCGGGAAGTTTTGAACCGTTTTCGTAGTCTGAACCTGTTCGGTGAAATTTACGGATGGTGATGTCATGATTTTCGCTTTGCGTGTTGTCAGAATAATCCTGTCACACCCCGAGATGGTCGCGATTTTCTACGCATGAGGTGCCGAAATGTCAGGAGGATTACGATTTTCTTGGGGTAGTGCGCTTTTAATGCCGGGGCAGATGGGCTATATAATATCACTTTCCTTCTCTCCCCTCCTTTTATCAGCTTCCTGCATCTTTCAATATTTTGCTCCTGTTCATCTGTCGCGGCAGAAACCCCATTGCTGCTTAAGCTTTCCATCTCTTCTTCCACCGAGAAATCATCATTTTGCTCCAATGGCGGCCCCATCCAGTGACGTTCGTGTGGCGGAAACCGAGCCGGAGGTGGTAGAGTTGACGGAGAGCCCACCACGGCCCCGGCAGGTTGAAGCTTCTCCATCGGTTGCTGCGGAAGTAACCAGGGATCCATCCCGCAGCAAGGCTCTGGAGGTCCCGGAGGCGGCCGTGTCGTCGGCGCTGTCCGGTCGTCGCAGGCGGCGGCGCGGGTCCCAGTCCGGGGATCACCAGGTTACCTATTTTGTGAATTTCCCGGAGGACCTCTCGTGCATGGTGCGAGAGGGAGAACTGCCTGATTCGGTGGCGTTCCGTGCTCCGGCGGAACGGTCCCCGGCCGTTCTCCCAAGAGGAGGACCTGGTGGTCTTTTCTCAACTTCTTCAAATGCGGGCTTGGACTCCCGATGACTGAGTTTCTGCGAGACGCGCTGTCCTTCTTTGAGATCAAGTTGGTAAAAGCTCCCTCCCAACTCGATATTCTTCCTCGCCGTGTTTGCTCATCTATGCGAGACCTTCATCGGAACGATGCCGGATGTTGAGTCGTTCCGGTATTTTTACACTCTTAAAGTGTCGTCGGCGGACAAACCCTACAGTTCTTGCTGTTTTTCTCTCTCCGGGACGACGTCAAGGTGAGGTACATCCGTTTTCCCCGAAGGACTCGTGGGGGAAATGGGCCTCCAACTGGGCTTTCTGCAATCGGTCCAACGCACGCCCCGATGACTCGCTGCGACGTTTCCGACCCCGCGGGACTTGTGGAGGGATCGTCCTCGACTTACTCGGAGGTCCCGAGCTGTGAGGGATCGCATTTACGAGCTTCGTCGAGATGGTTTTGACAGCGGTGCACGTGGTGGGCGACTTCATAACTCGCCGTATAGCGCCGTTGGGAGCTCGAAGGATACCCAGGTAATAGGATGAGTCGGCGTCATGCTGGCTAATCATGGTGCGTTCCTTTATCCCTTCGATTCGAGTTGTTTGTCGACGGGTTTCTTTACTCGGTGACTTTTATGCTTTTTTGTTTCAGCTGAAGTCCAGAGTCGAGTAGACGACCTCTTCAAGGCCGAGTGGGGTGAGGATGGCGCTCAGGTTTCTCCTTGGGAATCCCGGGCTCGTCCGGAGATCATCTCACTTGCCTACCGAGAAGAAACGGCGAGGGCTGTGCTCATCTCAGTGGGTGTCTTTTCTCCATTTTCCTTTAACTGCGTAGTTCTAGTCTTCGGGTGGCTGATGGTAATGGTGTTTAGCTTTTTTCTGGCCCGCACGCAGAACCCCTTCATGGGACTTGGTCCATGGGAAGGTTTCGAGGTTTTTGTCGTGGAGTCGTCATGCACTGGGACAGTTCGGCCCCGGAGGCCCCCGCCGTCTAAGGGCAAGAAGTCGGCTGGGACGTCAAGCGGGACAGGCCCAGCTGCCCCGGTATGTTTCTTTTGTTCTGCTGTTCGTGGGAGTGAGTGTCGAGTTGACTTCTCTCGAGTTTTTGTTGACCTTAGTTCTTTTTGTACTCGCAGTGGTACACCTTCAAACGGTCCGCTAGCTCGTCAACTTCCCAGGGGCCGGCGAAGAAGGTAGCTTTGCCCATCTCAAGGTGAGGCTTCCGCCTTGTTCTTCTTTCCTAAAGCTTTGATCTTTTGTACGGATCTTGATACTTCCCTCCGATTTCCTCAGTCCTACGCCCGCCCTTGTTGTGTCGTCATTGCCTCCCTCTTTTCCGAGATGACGGAGCTGTGCGACTATCCCAAGGGTGGAGTCAGTCGACGCCCGGGGCCCTCGGGAGGAGGCGCCGGGTCCTCAAGCGGGAGTCCTTTCGCGGGGGTGCCGCGGGACTTGGTAGCTTCTGCAGCCGGGTGTGCGGGAACCTGGGCTTGTCGTCCGGAGGCTGTCCCAGAAGTTGACGACGGCGAGTCGAGGCGTGCTCTGCCTCGCATGAATTTTGAACGTACATAGACTACGCTCTGGCTTGGCTGAAGGTAGGCCGAACCTTGACTTTGTCATTTTTTCACCTTGCCTTTGTTCGAATGTCCTTGAGTTTTGTTCTACATCTTGCGTCACGCGCTGCGACTGCTACCGCTTACGGCAAAGAAGTCCTTTTGAGTCGGGTTCGTGAAGGCGAGAGAGAGATCTCGTGACTTCATGCAGAAAACTCCCAGATGAAAGTGTTCAGCTAGCAGCTGCAACTCGTCGTGCAGAGGAGGCTGAAGCTCGGGCGGCAAAGTCGAGGAGCTTGAGAGGATTAAGGCGGCCAACGTCGAGTGAAGGAGCAACTCTCCTCGGTGTCGGCCCGTGCTGAGACGGCTGCGGCTGCGGCTAGGAGTCGGCGACTGATCTTCAACAACTCGTCAGTCGGAACTCGAGAGGGCGAAGAGGATGCGTGAACTCCTGCTCGGGGTGCGGCTACATGGCAGACTCAGAAACCACCACGGAAACGTGCTCCGTCATTGAACAAGTGATGGCCAGTCTGAAGTTCGATCGTCGCGCCTGTCTTGGCGAGTTCTGCTCCGGAAGATTTGCTGATGTCTGTGCCGAGTTCGGGCTGTCAGTGTGACTTTGCTTCTGCAAAGGAGATGCCTCTGCGTGGCAAGAGGAGTATGGCCAAGTGCAGCCATATCGTATCTTTAGCTTTGGCTAAAGACTTGTCGCCAGAGCTCCCTTCAAATTTATCAGAGTTTCATCTTGGTGAACTCGAAGCGGATGCTGTGCGAGTCAAGTACTGGCTGAGAGCCAGTGGCAAGGTTCCTTGACGAGTCCGGTTTGAGGCAGTGAAGATGTCCCCACTGCATCTGTGGATAGTGCGGGTGGCGATATCTCTGGGCAGCGAGGACTAGGTTGTCCTTTTTCTAGTCCGTGTACTTTTGTGATGTACTAAACTGTTTAATTGTGCAATTAGCATTCATGTTTGCTCTGTTCCTTACAATTTGATGCCATAAGGTCTTTTTAGTTGATTTGTGATTCGTAATGTGCTATATGTCTCCGAGCCCCCAACTGTTTGTGCGAAGTCAGCAGAGGAACTCGGATGACAGTCTTAAAAAACTTTCGCTGTAGTAGCCTCGACTGTTTGTGCGAGTCAGTAGGAACTTGGATGACAGTCCTGAAAAAACTTTGCTGTAGTAGCCCTCGACTGTTTGTGCGAGTCAGCAGGAATTCGTGATGAACAGATCTGAAAAAACTTCGTTGTAGTAGCCCTCGACTGTTTGTGCGAAAGTCATAGGAACTTGATGAACAGTCTGAAAAAACTTCGCTGTAGTAGCCTCGACTGTTTGCGCGAGTCAGCAGGAACTCGATGAAACAGTCTGAAAAACTTCGCTGTAGTAGCCCTCGACTGTTTGTGCGAGTCACAAGGAACTCGGATGAACAGCCTGAAAAAACTTTCCTGTAGTAGCCTCGACTGTTTGTGCGAGTCAGCAGAACTCGGATGAACAGTCGGAAAAAACTTCCCTGAATAGTAAGCCACTCGGCACTGCTGTTTGTGCGAGTCGGCAGAACTTGGATGAACAGTCTGAAAAAACTTCCCCTGTAGTTGCCCTCGACTGTTTGTGTGAGTCCAGCAGGAACTCGGATGAACAGTCTCGAACAAACTTTCGCACTGTAGTAGCTCGTACTCGCTATTGTGCGAGATCAAACTGTCAGCAGACTCGGTCAGATAGAACAGTCTGGCACTCTCGCTGTAGTAGCCCTTGACCTGTTGTATGCGAACGTCCAGCAGGAACTCGGAAATCAATGAAACAGTCTAAAAAAACTGTCGCTGTAGTAGCCCTCGCACCGTTTGTGCGAGTCAGACAGGAACTCGGATATCGAACAGTCGTGACTTCACTAGATAAAGGTTAGAACCCTCGACTGTTTGTAGCGCAGTTAGCAGGAGGAACTCACGGATGAACTGAGTCTAAAACAACAAAATTCGTATGTTAGTAGCAGTCACAATGGTTGAATCGGTGTATACTCGGACGCGGGGTTAGGCTGCCGTCAGATCGGGGAGGAGAAACGCAATTCCGAGAAACTCACTGCCACATGCTAGAAGGAACGTAGATAGCAGCAGTAGCACTAGTCCGCCGTATGCATAATAACGCAGGGAACGCGCGCGAGATTAAGAACGTCGGTTTACTCGGCCCTCGATGCAAATCCGCTAATGCCCGACTAGTACCCGTGGTGCGTGGGTGGAGAGTTGAGTTGTAGGAACTCGTGCTGGCTACCTGAGCCCCGAGCGAATAGTCTATGGCATATAATGCCTGTGTGGCAGAATCGTGGTGGGGGGTTGGAGGGAACAATACCAACGGAAGTTGCGGAACCCATAGATGGAGAGCTAGATCCATTGATGTTAGTGCGCGAAGGAGGATATGGGACAGCATGTACCAGACTACTGAGCGTGGCGAGAACCAAGGGCTCGAAACCATGTGAGTTCACACAGCCCCACCGAAGTGCAACTGAAGGCACAGATTAAGACAGCGACCCAAACAATTAGGAAGGCAGGAACGAGAACACGCGAAACTCGTAAGAGATGTTCGATGCCGTTGCCTGAAGTGTTATCGCTAACAAACAAACAACACCCTTGTGTGATGGGCGGGGGCCCACCCACATGAAAGGTGAAATAAATACTCGTGAAATAGGGTAATGATCTGCCCCCCGCTCATCGGAGAAGCATTTAGAGGTAATGTTTTGGTACTCGTGCTTGAGTCAGCACATAATGGAATGAAAGGCACGTAGAAGGCATAAGTATAAACTACCTTCCTTCCGCAAATAGAGATAACAGCGCGATAAAAATAAGTGGAGGTCCCTCCGGGTTATAGCATATCACGCCGACGAAAAAGCCCCTGTTATTAAACAATATATAGTGTACATTTGAGAGAATTGATCACACGAAGTGCTCCCTGTAATATGCCGTCGAATAGACAAGCCCACAGTTGCGACGAGATCTGAAAGCGCCCATAGGTCACGGGTCACGGTTACGGCGACGATCGGATTGTAAGGTCCTTCCCCATTAAATTTGGGAGAACTAAAAACTTGTTTCTGTGCTGGCGTGGAAATGGAAACATCGATCAGGAGACACGAGACAATCTGACGACCACTTCAAAGAGTGACGATGCCTTGGACATTGCCCTAGTCGAATACCGGCCGTAAGATACCTACGTTGAATATTGAAAAGCCTACAAAAGACACCCGCACAGGTATAGCGCACACAGTCACGAACTTTTCTTCAAGGAAAGATTGAGATCGGTGAATTCACTGAAATGTGACAGCCGACTCGATACCTTCAGAGATGTGTAGTTCGGTGCGGGGGGAACTACTTAAAGCGGCATCTCACATGGAAGTACCACTTCGCCCCGTAAACAAGGAGAGAATGGAGTTGCTTTTATTACCTGTGTTGGCATCGGCACTGGCTGTAGTGCACCCCCCCCGATTAGTGCCCAGAGAACGTTGTGTAACTACCCGGTTAACCACAATGGATCTTTGGCATGTCAGATGGCGTTTGTACGTCGTCGATGATGACTGACGCTGGGATGTGATCTCCGCTGAGGTTAGAGGGCTAGGGCGGGGTGTTTGGCGCTCGACTTTGGACGTACTCTGTGGGATGTAGTCTGACGGGGGGGGGGGGAAGGTCGTTAGGTAGATGGGGTGGCGCATGAGGGGAGCGACGTGGCGATTGAAATGGGGGTAGTCTGGGGGGGCGAGCTGCATTAATTGAGGGCCTGTGTGGCTTGGTGTAATTATGGATGATTAGGTTACTCCGGAGCGCTGGGGGTAAGAGGAGTTGCCGCTACATGGAATCGGATAGTGCTGCTGCTGTATAGTGGTTCCTGCGGTGCACTGCAGTGATTTCCTGCCCTACGAATCCAACTTGTTTAAAAGTGTCACGATGGCAGGACTATTCGGAAAACTTGTGGAACTCCGCCTCGTATCCCAGACGGGGAACGAGGTATCCAGGAGTTCCAGCCCACCAAAGCTCGTAGAACAGGCCCACATCGATTATGGCGAAATATGCTTTGAAGAGACCTCGGGACATGGCACTGAATAGTGTTCGCCCAGTTTGGTGGAAACTGACAAAGCTTTCGCGTACGTCTTTTGGGACACCAATTCAGAACGTCAGTACATGCTTAGCGCAACAGACCTCTGCCATAAAATCCTTGTCGGAATGCCATTAGCTGCAACAGAATCGTGCGAACAAAGCGAGACGGGGGGCCGCCGGAGCCAAGAGCCCAGATGTGGGACTTGGGGTGAGTCGAGGAGGCTGCTGGGCCGCTTCAATGTGGGGGGGTTGGTAGGCATCTTCGATAAGTACGCCGGAGTGGGGGTGCCGGCCTGTGCTTGGCACTGGGGTATAGAGGGAGGTGTCGTGGTCGTGATTATGCGGGGGTTACTGCATAGCTTTGTGCGGGGCGGAACGATTTTATTCGGACTCTGTTTTCATTCTTGCAGGTATTGGGCCGGTGTTGCAAAGTAGCGTACATGCGACACGGATGGGACTCCCCCTCACCAATCCGTGCATGCATCGAGTTGGGAGAACTACTTCAGCCCCATGATCCAATTAGGGGCAGTTGGGACGATGACCCCCGTCTCATGGTAATAACGTGCGTGACAGGGAGTTGAGGAGGAAACTCTCTTGTCTATCCACAAGCATATTCAACGGCATGGTTTGGAGAGCTGTGTTCGACGAAGAACGCCCGGTTGGGGGAGGGAATGAAATCGACTTGAGTCGACTCGGAGGCAAAGGCGTTGAGTGTGCGGGGCGCGGATGTGCAGATGGTGTCCGTTCTGGGTATGTGTGAGTGAATTCCAGGGCCGTGTGGAAGTTTTTTCTCCAATGTCCGATATCTTAGGCGATAAGAGGGGCCATTGTAGGGATTAAGTGGTGGTAGTGCGCTGTGGGCTGGCTGGTTGCGGATGATGGGTTGTGGAGTCGGCCGGTTCACTGGTTAGGTGGAGACGGATACAGAGGCGGCGTATAAGGGTCGAGTGGTTCGTGGGGTGGTAAGGGAGAGAGGATCTGGTGTCGTATGTGGTCTTGCTTCGGTTGTGGTGAGCCCGGGAGTTGTCGCCGGATGGGCATATTGAGGTGGGTTGTTGCCTCCTGTTGGCGGCGTGGGTGGATGGTTGTGGTTGAGGATGACGCCAGCCCCCTGAGGCCTGGTGAGGGTAAGAGATGTAAGGAGAGTTCCATCAAAATATAATGTTCCAGGAAGCTTTGAGCGTGTGGCAGTGAGGGCGTGT
>JAGXJF010004444.1:0-65838 GCA_019208055.1 Stipa capillata
GTCTTTCAACCAGCACTACACCATGTACTTTGACTAGGGGTAAGAAAACTGCCGGGAAAAGCGGCTTACCACGGCAGGTAAACTGCCCGGAAAGAGTTTTCCCGGCAGACACGGCTTGCTGCAAATAACGTTGCCGGCAAATATATTTCCCGGCAGTTGGTGAATTCCCAGCAGTTTTGCTGCCCTCTAAACGATATCTTTGCCAGCAGTTAACCATTTTACCGGCAGTTTGAAATTACTACCGGGAAATATTTTTCCCGGCACTTTGTCTGCCCTCGAAGCTAATACTTTTCCCGGTAGTTCACCCTTGATCATTCCCGGCAGTTTGGCCTATTTCTGGCTACTACACTGCCCTCAAAACCTTTCCCGCCAGTTTTAATATCCCTGGCCAGAACCAGATTAATTAATATAGGACTATTATTTCGTAATATTTTTTTTGCATTAACATACACCCATGTCTCAGCTTAATTAGCATTCAAATGATAATCTAGACAACCATTCAAATCCAACAATAGAATTCAAATAGATTCTACACATGTACTTCACATTTATATATTATAAATCCAGTCATTGAACATTTACATGGTTACAATATATGTGCGATGCATGGATCACACATGGAATGTTCTTCCTAACTATGGAGAACCACTGCCACAATCATACCATATGATTGTTCATGTATTTACAAAAGCAATGTGCCAAATTAAGTGCCCCGGAGTTGAAGCTTGATATCAGAGGACAGTAAAATCACAGTGTTTCACCCTGCTGCCGTGCCACGAGGTTGAAAGGATGGCAAGTCATATGAACTCTCTCTAGCAATCTTCATGTTGTAGAAAAATTAATTGCCTATAATTAAGAGGGGGCCTAATTAGTAGATTATTTATGTCATTTGCTAAGAAAGACACAACAAAGTATTAAGATATAGTAGACGTGTACATGATCAAGGATTTTCATGGAGTAAGAGGGGCCAGCACCCACTCTGGCTTACATGAAGCTCCACCAGTGGTACTATGACATACTGCGTGCCTTCGGAAATATTTGCATAATAGCATAGTAGTCGAGTGTCGAGCCATAGAGGTGTGTTGGATATCAAGGGAGGTGTCCTTCAGAAATATTTGCGAAGTCCGAGGCTGCCGAGGACCTAAATAATTTTTAGTTTCAAAAATAATTTTAGGAAACATTTTTGTTCGAAAATGTCCAAGGGCCACATTGGCTAAGACTCTTACCGGACAAATCTAATATATACACATATATGGAAAAGAGAGGTGAGGATTAAAAATATATTTTATTTTTCCTATACTAAATTCCCTCCATGATTTTGTTTGAAAAGAAATTATTTTGCAAAGCCAAGGGGAATAGATAAGGCATCAATTCACCGAATAAATATCCAAACAGCCTACATTTCTTGACCATGTATAGCCATCCATCGAGTGAGGGTAGCCAGCAGCACACAAAAATTGACCAGAGTCAATTTACTTGGCATGTAAGGCATCATGCATCGAGTGTTATCCAAACAGCCATCCTATTGACTGTAGTCAATTTCCTTAATTAACAAGCATCTTCATCAGCTTACCAAGATCAAGATAGTATTTGTCCTTACTAGCTTCATACCTATCTCTGATCTTTATTTCAGAAAAATAGCATCATAGAATCAAGACAGGAATAAACTAAGATCGAGTATGAAATCTGTTCTTATCAGAATACTTTTCTCTAAACTCTTTTCAAATAAAAGCCAGCATAAAATTGAAATAAACCAAGTGAAGTATCTGTTCTTTCAGTTTAACAAACTGATATATATACATATCTATGTACATGTGCAGAAAATAACTAAGACCAGCTTTATATCTGTTATTACCAAACGAAAGCATATGGTTTCGACTAAAAGTAATACTAGTGAAGTCAATCAAAATTAACTTGGTAATAGGAACTGCTAAACATGTAAGAGCAATACCAACACTTCATATCTAGCACAACAGTAGAGGAACCAGTAGGTAAACAACAAGGGTTATGTGCATAGATACTCAATGAGATACCACTTAAGAGAAATAGCAGCCATCCAGCATTAGTCCTAGGCTAAACAAGCATGGTATTAACCAAGCACCAGATCAGCCAACTCCAAGGGCAATTAATCACAGAAATACTCCACACGAAGTAATGCTTGCTAGAATAGTATATATGACACCCAAAAGATGAACCACATTGATAGGTAAACTACCATGGTTACCATGCATGTTTTCTTGTAACAGACTAAAGGTTGGGTAGCAACATAGTGATAAAAGATTTGAAGATAGTAGAGATCTTTAGGAGCAGACTGATTATGCCATGGGTTTGATGGTACTAGAGCTTTAGCTAATTACTAGGTAGAGCAAGAATATTTCACATGAAGCCAAATTCTTGTCGATCAACAAGCTAATACCAAAAGGGCCAAATTAGCTATAGCAAAACTATAATTTAAACAACTAGCCAATAATAGTAAGTGACCAAATTAATCAATACAGTTAAGACTAAAGACAAGTGCAGTAACAAACCCTTATTAGAGTATAATGGGTTCATGTCATTAGAACCAATACATTGGTTTAGGTCAACCAAATGGATAATCATCCTAAGGTATACCACAAGCAT
Organism: Stipa capillata; assembly: GCA_019208055.1. NCBI lineage: Eukaryota > Viridiplantae > Streptophyta > Magnoliopsida > Poales > Poaceae > Stipa > Stipa capillata. Next base: position 2,623 of record JAGXJF010004444.1, read on the forward strand.
CAACCATAATATATAACTTAGGAAATTTAGACCAACCAGTACAGGTAGAAACACATATATTGACACGGACATAAAAGAATCACCATTGAATTATGAGTAAGCACTAAGGCATAATATTACTACATACATGTAAATAGGTACTGAATTAAGCTATCTACAAAAGGTTAAAGCACATAACAGCACTGCTGAACATATCCATTGGCCTAAGCATCTGAACCAAATTAGCTAATCGTTGGACATCAACATAGCACATACACTGAGCCAGATGCAATAGTTAGAATCAAATAACACGAGTATATCAATCAAGTTTCAAATTATCACCTCAGGGACCTAACCAAATATTAATAAATAAAGTAACTGAGGATTTGGACCAGTTAGGAAGAAGGATGGGGAATGAGGAAGAAACCCTACCGGTTGGAGGAGGACGACGGCATGGACACCTACGACGTGCCACCGACGGGGGTGGGCCCGGCGGAGCGCCGCCTATGGCGGGGCTGCGACGCTGAGCCACAGACCACCCAGGCGGCGTGACGAGGGCGACCATGGGGGTTGGATGGCGCTAGACCGAGCAGAGCGAATAGACCGGGCCAAACCTTAGGTTCACGGCGGCGGTGACCTTGGGCTAGATCCAGGCGGTGGATCGGTGAAATCAGGAGGTGGGGGCGGGGATGGCCTGGCGGAAGGCCGCTCCAGCGAGGGGTGACGCTGGATGGAGAGGCGAGGTGGGAGGCCGTGCGGGGTGGCCGAGTAGACCGACGGGGCGGCGGCGCGTCCTAGAGGACGGCGGCGGCAGCGAATTGGGCGGCGAGGCGCACGGGAGTAGGGCTTGGTAGAGGAGGCACGGGGAGCTGGGCGATGTGGGGGTTGCGGGGAGTGGGAAGGGCAATCAGCGACAATGGGCGGCTGGCTGGCGGTGGCGGCGAAGAGCCCTAGAGCGGTGGCGGAGGCTCGGGGTAAAGGGTAGGGGCGCAGGCGCATTGGGGCTGGGGGAGATTTGGGGTTAGATTGATTTGTGATGGCCACCTTATTTTTTCCCTTTCCCACGTTATCCTGCGTGAATATTTTCAGCCTCCCACCCAACCTAATCCCCGGTAGATAGACTGCCTTCAAATAAACTTCAGGGGCAGATACACTGCCCTTAAAGTTGCCGGCAGTTGATTGCCCTCCTTTTAATATTTTTCCCTGCAGAAACCACGACCTAGAAAGGTTTTGCCGGCAGTTAACATATCCCTGGCAGATGGTTTGCCCCTTAGTTTCAATTTTTCCCGGCAGTTCATTGCCCTAGATCTCGTGTCGTGGTGTAGTGCAGGGACCAAACTTGGTTTCTCTCGAACTGATTCGGCTCTTCATGCATAGCATTTATCCAGTCAGCATCCATGAGAGCTTCCTTTATGTTCCTGGGTTCAACACCAGAAACAAAAGAGTAATGTTCACAGAAATTAGTAATTCGAGAACGAGTAGTCACTCCCCTTTTAATGGCACCGATGATTTGGTCTACAGGGTGATCCTTCTGCAGCCTGCTGATCACAAGGGGATCTGGGTCAACCACCTGTGTCACAGCTGTTGGAGTTGCCTGTGACATAGTTGGTTCTTCCTATGACACAGCTGGCTGAGTCAGGTCCTCTGCATCTAGTTGATCATTGGCTGAGTTGTACTCGAACTCAACATCTTGAACTCCAGTGTGTTCACCCAGTGATGGAGAGTGGTTCTTGATCACTATGTGAGGCAGATTCCTCCTTGATGGCGGGTTTGATCTCACCAGTAGATTTCTTTTGAATGTCCACACTCCCTACATCATTAGCAACCTGCTCTCCTGGGGAGCCATAAGACTCATCAAAATCCACATCTATAGATTCTTCAACAACCTTTGTGGAGGTGTTAAAAACTCTATAGGCATGGGAGTTAGTAGAATAACCAAGAAATATACCAACATCAGATTTAGCTTCAAACTTAGTAAGGCATTTGCCCTTCCTAAGGATGTAGCACTTACAACCGAATACTCTGCAGTATGAGACATTTGGCTTGGAGTTGGTGAGCAGCTCATAAGGAGTCTTCTTGAGTAGTGGATGTAGATATAGCTTATTGATGGAGTGGCAGGCAGTGTTGACAGCTTCAGCCTAAAATCTTAGTGAAGTCTTGTACTCATCTAGCAGTGTCCTTGCCATCTCTATCAAGGTTCTGTTCTTCCTTTCCACTACACCATTTTGCTATGGAGCATATGGACTTGAAAGCTCATGCTTGATTTCATGCTTATCCAAAAATGCTTCCACCTTGGAGTTCTTGAATTCAGTCCCATTGTCACTCCTGACCTTGACCAGGTTTACCTTCCACTCATTTTGAACTCTAACAATAAGATTCTTGAATTTCTTGTAAACCCATGTCTTCTCCTTCAAAAAGAACACCCAAGTATAGTGAGAAAAATCATCTACTATGACAAAGCCATACTTGTTACCTCCCAAGCTCTCATATGTTGTAGGACCGAAGAGGTCAATGTGTATGTGCTCAAAAGGAGTGGAGGCTATAACCTGTGTCACACAGCTATGACACAGACATTAGACTATAGCCTATCTAATCCACAAGCATCACATTAGATAAATAGTGATGTTTAGATATGGTAACTTTACTAATGTCATTTACCTTTCCCTTGGAGTTGTCTGCATGGATCACGTATTTGCTTGGAAGATTTTCATTAGTGATCTCTACAAACTCCTCTCTGCCTCCTGTCATATGTTGTGTACATCCACTGTCCACAACTCAGTTAGTTCCACTGGAGGCAGTGTCCTGCAAGATTAGTTATGGGATTTAGGGACCCAAACTTGTTTGGCTCCCTTAGCAGTTTTACCATAGGCAGAAACAACAGTTAATGAGTTAGAAGATATGTTTCTAGAATTGACATCCTTAGCAACAGATGATATAACATGAATCCTTTTTGGCTGTCTATCACCTGCAACCTTAGACAAAAAGGTTAGTTGGCTACGTGAGTTACCGGTGACACTGGTGGGTACACAGCTGTGTAAGATACCGGTGACACTGGTAACTGTTACCTTTGGAACTTAGATGGCAGGCAACCATTTTGTTAAGTGCCTGCGACCTACATACTTGGCCACTATTTTCCCTTTTATGTCCTTTTGCAGAACATAGGATGGGTTAGAAGGAATGTTCACCACATTCCTGTTTCTCTGCATATGACCAACAAAGTTGTTGTCATTTGTACCTGCCTGTCTCCCAAATTTCTCTGCAAGATTAATATTAGTGACAGCAGGCAGTCTATCTTTATTTGCAGTAGAAATATAATCCAAGCCTTTCTGGCCATCGTTCTTCCTGAGCATCTCAGCTCTAATCAGCTGATAATTTTGCATGCCAATGTTGGTAGTGCATAGGCCTTTTCTCATTAGTCTTTTAAGCTCTTCTAGCTCCTCCTTGAGCTTGTTATGCTCAGCTGCATCCACAGAGTTAGTAGCAGTAGAGGTTGAAGCCTTTTTTGAGTTATCAACTACACAACCTGTGGAAGTTAGAACATTTATACGACTAGCACAGTTTATGCATGATTCAATAATAGCATGAGCAGGCAAGGATGCATCAGTAGATACAGTAAATGACATATCAGTGCACATGGAATTCTTTGCCTTAAGTTCCTCATGCTCCTTAATGAGAAGCTCATGAGCTGCTTTGAGCTTTTCAAGAGCTATTTCCAGATTTTCCTGGTCTAGCCAGAGATTTTCCCTGTCATCTGAAACCTCATCACATGTTTCCTTCAGCTCCCTGAGTTTATCCCTTAAGGACATATTCTCCTTCCTCTCCTTGCCGTAGTCCTTATCTGTTCTTTCCAGGATGCCCATTAGTTTAGCATAATCAGGAAAGTCATCTTCAGTAAGTACCTTAGATTCTTTGGCATGAGGCACAAAGGAGCAGAAGTAGATGACGTCTGATCAGCCTTGGCGTTGATCTTGGAGCTGGGTGACCTGGCTGTGTCACAGCTGGGCACATCAGCCATGCTGATGGCAATTCCAGCAACCTGACCTTCATCTTCAGAGTCTTCTTCTAAGCCTGAGTCATCTGATACCCAAACTTGTCCAACATAGGCTCTAGCAATGGCTTTGTTCTTGGAATAAGTTGGGTGCTTGTTGAAGGTCTTCTTCTTTCCATGAAAGTCCTTCTTCTTCTTGTATTGATTGTTGTCCTTCTTGTTTGGACAATCAATAGCAAAGTGGCCTTCCTTACCACATTCGAAGCACTTGTTGTCTTTGGACAGTCTCTTCCCTTTGAATCTGTCACTAGACTCGAACTGCTTCTTCTTCTTGTAGAACTTTCTGAAGTTTCTTGTGAGGAGGATAAGTTCATTCTCTTCTCCACTGGTCATCTCCTCATTGAGTTCTTCACTGCTATCACTCTCAAGTTGTGATGTTGAAGCAGTGGTCTTCAAGGCAATGTTCTTCTTAAGAGCTAGGGAAGAGCTTTGCTTGCCTTCTTGCTTGAGTTCCATCTCATGTGTTAGAATCCTTCCTAACACTTCAGTGGGCTTCATCTGGTCGAACCCATCTTTCTCCTTGAGCATGAGTACAAGAGTTCTGTAGGCTTTACGAAGCACTGACAAGAACTTCTTGATCACATCTTCATCATCTAACCGATTGGAGCCTAGGGCCTTCAACTGGTTGGAGATGATGGTGAGTCTTGAGAACAGGGAGTTGATGTCCTCACCATGTTCATACTCGAATCTCTCCAGTGTTGATTCCAAAAGGCTCCTCTTTGACTTCTGCAGAGTGTTGTTGTCTTCATAGATCTGCTCTAGAGTATCCCAGATATCCTTAGCAGAATCCATGGTGCTGACTCTATTGAAGTCATACTCCTGTAGACCCATGAATATGGCAGTGGCAGCCCTAGCATTGTTCTGAATGTTTCTCTTGTCGTTTATGCTAGGGGTGATGGTGTCTTCCAACCTGTAACCTGTACAAACAACCTCCCATACATCTAGATCAATGGCGATAAGATGCATTTGCATCTTTCTTTTCCAGAAGGCATAGTTAGTTCCACTAAAGATAGGTATTTTACCCTCATAGCCCGACATCCTTTAAACTCTGGCTATTAGGCCAAATCAAAGAGCAACCTGCTCTGATACCAATTGAAAGGACCGAAGGTGCCGACTAGAGGGGGAGCGAATAGGAGGCTAACTTAATTCACTTCTTTTTGCTTAGGTTGTTAAATTAAGTCTTAGCAAGTTGCAAGGTTAAGCTAGCTGTGTGACAGGTGAACAGCACAAGCAATATATGTTATGTAAATTAACACGTAGCTATCACACAGGTAGGTAACACATGTGAGCTAAGGACTTAGAAACAGATGAGCAAGACAGATAACTGTGTAACAGGTAGCTGACACAGGTAAGAGATATGATCTACAGCAACTGAGGCACAGCTACACTAACATAGGTGAAAATTGATCTATCACAGATAAACAATATATATCTAAGAACACACAAGTGTGCATATCTAATGAGTAACTAAAAGCAATATAAAAAGTACTCAGAGAAACAAGATGTTTTTCACTAAAGTTCCCTACTCTTTTCAGAGAGGTACGTATCTGTTGGAGAGGCTACTCCGAAGAGATCACCAGCACTGCACCGTGCTTGTTCTCCGAGTACCTGAGTGATCAGGCCTCTTGCTTTGCTTGTGGAAGTCCTTTAGCTTTGCAGTAGGTAGACTTCAGATCACCTTCACAGACTACTGGTTCAGCCCACACAAGCTTGGGTGATACCAGCAACTCCTACGCCCATCTAGGAGTAGACACTCTAAGAGTAACAGATTCAGCAGCAATGACTCTTGGAGGAACCAATGCTCTTTGCTCAAAGGCTCTAACTCTCTTGAACTAACTCTTAAGAAGTTTGGCTTTTGTTCAGAGAGTGAGAGGCTTGCAATGGTCGAATATGATTCACTGGGTTGAGCAAGGTTGAGCTCGAAGACCTCTCCTGGTCCCCTATTTATAGGGTTCACAGGCACCTGACTGTTACACTCATGCCACGTAGGATTAAGTGGGTCACCGGTGATAGATATCGGTGATACAGCTAATCACAACGCACAACGGTAACCGGCTCAGGCAGATCGACACCTGTGTCACCGGAGGCACACATAGGTGAACCCTTAACTGACGTAGCCTAACTACTAAGCCTGATCTTGGCACATCACATGCCCTCAGCGCACAACTAACTTTGATCCCTCACTAGTGCAGAACCCCCTTATTAGTGGCGTACTAAAATAACTATTAGTGGCGTGTGGGCAGCACGCCACTGTATCACGCCGCTGGTAAGTGGTTACTAGTGGCGTGTCGCATGCACGCCACTAGTAACACACATACTAGTGGCGTGCCCATTCTTCCACGCCACTAGTAACTCATATACTAGTGGCGTGCCACACACAGAGAACGCCACTACTAATATATCTCATTAGTGGCGTGTTCATTACCTCACATGGCACTAATATGTCTTTTTCTTCTTTAAAAAAATTATTATATGTTATTACTGGTGGCGTGCCGTGAACCCTACATGCCACTAGTACTGGGCACATTAGTGGTGTGCCCTAACTCCCACACGCCACTAGTATATTTTCCAGGCCCAAAATTTTTTTTGTGGATTTAAAAAAAATACACCGTATTTAATTTATACAGATCATCCATTTCTCCAAAATACATGCCTAGTAAGTTGGATTACAAAAGAATACTACAAAGGAGAAAAAGAAAGAAGAAAGGAAAATAAACCTAAGCTAAACCTATCTAGTTCATCTTCTCTTCTCATCTTCTTTTTGACTTCTCCTTTTGTATTAAAACTTGCAAAACAGAGAAAAGAGAGAAAGAAAACTCATCTTCTTTTTGACTTCTCTTCTGCAGTATCTGTTCTTCGCTGCTGTGGCAGCGTTTGCACATTACATTGATATATCAATATGGACATTATGCATCTTAAAAAAAGAAGTAAGACAATTACAAGGAAACTCTCAATATACAAACTATGCATCTTCAAAAAAAAAGTCAAGTTTGGAAAAACGTTAACACAATGACAATGTATGTATACACAACAACCCCATCATCGTCACTCTCGTTTAACTTAGCTAGCGCTCGCTTCGGTTGTATTCGGAACTAGCGGGGCAAGCGTCTGCTATCGACTTGTATAAGGGCAGTATGTCGTTAGCCTGTCCCTTTAAGCGAGCCTCTCACTCCTCCGGAGTTGCTGCGCCGCCGTTGAAGATCCCGGTGGCGTCGACGACATCCTGGTTGATGATGCTCGCAAACTTCTCCTGGCTGCGTCGGAACCCATCTTTGCTATCTCCTGAGAGTTGCTGCAGGCTTTTCCCCCACTTGGTGACGTCAGCATGGTCTATGAAGGTTTTTCATACCCGTACGTACTGCTCCATGTGGTGGATGACGTAGTAGCCGCACGTCACACTGTTTTTCGGCTGCTGCATGCAACAGAAGTCGGTGTTGTGGCCGAAGCGTGGCAGGCCAAGTTTGTTCTTTCTGTATTTCTCCATGGTGTGTCCTCCCCTGTAATTATACTCGAACAGAGCTTCATCTAGAAGCTGCTTCACGGAGGTGTAGTCTTTCTTCTCGCTTCTCACTGAATCCAAGAAATAAGTATGGGAATACTTCGGGGATAGAACGATGAGGACGCAGTGGTTGCTGCGCAAACTGTTGAACAGACCAATATCGTCAAACCTTGGTACGTGCAAGCATAATGGAAATCTACGAAAGCATATTGGGGCTAGCGAACGACTTACAGGGGAAGGTAGGGCACGAGAAGGTAGTCCTTCTCCTTATTCGCAACCATGAAGTCCGAAATGTACCTCTTCGCAGTTTCAAACCCCTGAGGGTTGCGAAGGTTGTTCTCGTGCATGTGGTAAGGGTCCGCTACCGCGACATCCTGCACCTTCTCGAGTCTGGCCACTCTAGCTTCATGGAGTGCCCATAGGCGGAGTAAGGATGTGTCGGGGCGGAAGAGGTTGAACATGTTGAAGATCTCCTCGAAACGCAGATAGAACTTGTCAGCGGGGAAATCTTCGACGAAGTTGAAACCCGGTGGCACCTGCACCGTGAAAACTGGGAGATCTTGATCTCCAAGCGAACAAGCTTGCCTCTCCCTAGCGAGAATGTCGTCATGCAGAATCCTCATTTCGAACGGGAGGGTGTTGTACATATCCGTCGGTATGATGGGTTCACCAAGGATATGGAATGCCCACCATTCAGGACGACGACCCTCTGCTTGGCTAGATCCCGAGGATTTCTTAGCCTGGACTGGGATCTTCTCAACCGGCTGGCTAGCAGCGCCCTTGTAATCTTTCTTAGCAAGCTGCTTTCTCTTCTTTTTGGTTTCTGGGGCCCGAGGATCACCGCCCATCGCATCTTTGGTCACCTTAATGATTGTATTGGGAGTCAGCTTCGGTTTTTTGGGTAGTTGCTCCTCAGTGTCGGCTGGCGGCGTCTCAGTAAATAGACTCTTCTAGCAAGGAATGGCACGTTCTGTTTCGGGAGGAGGCATGACATAGTCATAATTAAAATACGGATCGACTTCCTCCTGCCCCTCCTGTTCGTCTACGGCCTCATCATGATCACCCAAAGGAGATGGTCTTGGTTGAGTGATGTTGCCAAGGATCGCCGACGACGAGGGTGTTTCGCGTGGGGTTGTCCCGCCCAAAGCAATTTGCATCTTCGGCCACCTGAGGGTCCAATTCCTGCAATCTACGAGTTTCATCTGTGTCTCCGCCCTTTCAGGTTGTATAGGAGGATCCACATCTTCGTAACTGGGTGTCACCCTAACCACAGAAACCCTAACCACGTCAATTGACAACTGCACATTGTGCATCACCTTCTGTTTGGGGAGAATGACTAAGCCCTTTGCAACCGGCGCCATTTCACCATTCACCATGGCGTGGAGAGTGCACGGAGTGTCTTCCTATGAAACATGTATGCGTCGTCGATGTTAGAGATCCAAACAATGAAACCATGCATGGAAGAAGGTATTTGTTGAGCTGGCGACGCTTACCGTGAGGGCATCGATATCAGCCGGTGACGACCTGTGGCCCATGAAAGAGACAGAGGGGCTGCTATGAAGTGCATCGGGCTGTGGCTCTTTCTCTAAATTGACATTGGCCGGCACCGATGTGACAGCACCTGGTGGTGGTACTGTTTGCCCCGATGCTAAATTGAGCTTGACGGCCTCAATTAGCTCGGGCCACATTTCCTGGACTTGGGCTTTCGCCATGGCTTTGGCTTTGACCTCGATTTCTTTCACCATTTCTTCTCTCATTTTGGCCATTTTGGTTTCTAAAGTAGCCCGACTAGCTCTCCTTCTCTGCCTTGCAAGCTCACGGTCTTCGGGATAATATGTTTACCATTTGGCATTGACTCCGGCGCCGTTCACACGACCATGAGCCGGCTTTGTTAACGGGTCCTTGCCGAGGGCCACGCTGATTGACCTGTTAAGAGGGTCGTCCCACCTGGCCGAGGACTCCTGGGAGCTCTGAGGTTCCGCATGATGCTTTCGCTGCAATAGGAACGTGAACCATTTAGAAACGTGACTACTTGGAAAGAAATCGACTTAATTAGGATAAATATAATTAAGCGGGTTAATTAATTACCAGGAGTTTCTCGACTTTCTTCGTTTTGTCATCCGTTTCCCATTCCCGGGTCTCTTTATTGAATTTGTACCGGCCCCTGATGAAATCATGTTCACGCAGTTCTTCGAATTCCTTGAAGGGGTTTGGGACGCCCGCTGCAGCCATTGCAGCGTCCTGCTTCTCCCACTTGGGCTTCTTACCTGGGTAACCACGGCTTCCGAGGGTGTGGTTACCTAAGTTCCTTGCTCGCATATCATGCCCCCATTTCTCGTACTCCTTGACTTGAGGGGTCTGGCAGTGCTGCTTGAAAAGGTTCCAGTCCCCTTTAGAAATCAAAAGCCACACCTTACTGATCTCGGTTTCGTAATCTTTGTTAAGGTATTCATTTTTGGCCTTGGATTTCCAATTACTCAAAAGCTTGGAGAACTTGCTGATGGCTTTATTGTTTACCAGAGTGTCATGCTCTTGGGACTCGTGCTCGTTCGGGAACTTGAATCTACTGTGGAGCTTCCCAATGAGGAGAGTTCGCACCTCCTTCTTGTCATTCGCCCTCAGGTTGCTTTCATTGATGTTCACGGTTTCTCGGAGGATGCAACCTAGGGCATTACTGTAGTGTTGTGCGGCCTTCTTCAGACTAACAGGTAGACCATCAACGCCCACTCAATTGACCACAATCCTATCAGTGCCAATCTTGTTTCGAGACCTAGGCTTCCGTTGCCTCTTGGGTTCTCCAGCCTGGTCCCCCGGGCCGGTCCCTTTGTCGCGATCGTTCGCATCTTCAGGACAGGTGTCGGCGCCGGACTCATCATTGTCAGTTGTTGTGTACTCCTGCGCGTCCGTATATGCGCCGGCGGTGTCCAGACCTTCATCATTACGCGACGGCGGAGCTAGGGCTTCGTCGCCCGTATGTGTCGTCCGCGAAGAAGAGGCCGCGGTGGGGCGTTTCCGGACATATTCGAACTAAATATTAAATTGTTAGAAAACTGTTAAAAAATCTATAAATTCTATAGAATTACTAAAAAATAATAGAATTACTAAAAATATCTACAAAAGCTAAAAAAATATATAAAAATCATTAAAAATTTCGGCATGACCTTTGCTAAAAATGAGACATATTTAGTGCCAGAAATTTGACGAAACATTAACGAATCAACATTTCGCCAAAACATTGGCACTCATGTATATTCCCTGAAAAACAAGAAAACACACAGCGCAAGAAACTTCATCGCGGGCAACAAATTGTTGCCTCGGCTCGATGGCATGAAAATCACACACATATAATCCATCACATATTCTTCCGCCCTCAACTGGATGGCCGGTACCACATTATAATTACCTTGATGGTCGGGGTGGAGGTCGCCGAGTATGTCAGGGTGGAGGCCGCCGAGTAGGACGAGGCACTCTATGTATACGAAAGATTATAAAAAATTAGCAAAAATCAACTATAGCAAAAATTAGCAAATAACTAGAACCTATATGAACTATAGAAAATTAGCAAATCTTTCTCTCTTCTCTCTTTCTCTCTTCTTTCTTCCTCTCTTCTCTCTTCCTCTCTTCTTTCTTCCTCTCTTCTTCTCTCTTCTTTCTTCCTCTCTTTCTCTCTTCTCTCTTCCTCTCTTCTCTCTTTCTCTCTTCCTCTCTTTCTCTCTTTCTCTCTTCTCTCTTCCTCTCTTCTTTCTTCCTCTCTTCCTTTCTTTCTCTCTTCTCTCTTTCTCTCTTCTTCTCTCTTCTTTCTTCCTCTCTTCCTCTCTTCTTTCTTCCTCTCTTTCTCTCTTCTCTCTCTTTTCTCTCCTCTCTTAAGAACTGAAACCTAAAACTAAAACCTAACTAAAATCAACTGACTAATCAACCTAACTAATTAGCCTAACTAATCAACCTAACTAACTAATCAACTAACAAATTAACCTAACTAATTAACCTAACTAATCAACCCAACTAATTAACCTAACTAATCAACCTAACTAACTAATCAACTAACAAATTAACCTGACAAATTAACCTAACTAATCAACCTAACTAATTAACCTAACTAATCAACCTAACTAACTAATCAACTAACAACTTAACCTAACAAATTAACCTAACTAACAAATTAACCTAACAAATTAACCTAACAAAACAGGGAGTGAGGAGCCGAGAGGAGCTCACCCCCGACGAGGAAAGACTAGAGCCTACGGCTCAAGCTTGGGGAAGAAGCTTCACGTTCTGCTTGCCGAAGAAAATAGCCGGGAGCTCGAGTTTGCACCGGGGAGAAGCGGAGGTTGGAGTTGGCGGTGGTGCTGGCGACGAGCTCCTGCTCGGCTTGGGGCAGCGACGAGCACGAGGGGGCCCTTGGCGTCGAGGTGGAGACGGCGGAGGGCGCGGTAGCTACCACCGAAGCTAGGAGTGGCGACGACTCATCGGTGGTGGAGCTCCAATCGGCAGCGGCGTTGGAGCTTGGGGAGGCGGCAGCTCCAGAGGTTGGTGGCGGGGAAGGCCGAACCACTCGGTGAAGAGGGCTCGGACACGGGGCGAGCTCCGGTGAGGGTGGAGAGGAGACAGGCGGTGAGGAACGGTGGTGGGACGAGCAGCCCGCCGAAGGCGGTGTGGACCCGTGGCTCGCGCGGAGCAGCTGAGGGCTGCGTTGAAGAAATGGGAGGGGGAAGCTCGAGCTATGGCGTGGTCTTCAAGGGTGGCCGGGGAGGTGCTGGCCGGCGGCGCACGGAGGCGAGGTGGCCGGGGGCGACGCGGCCGGCAAGGAGGCGATGGCGGCGAGGCGATGGCCGGCGAGGCGGCGATGGCGGTGGTGGGTGCTCTCGAGAAGAAGGAGACCGAAGGCGGGGGCGTGCGGGATTTAGAAATTTCGCCAAACCCATCCGGAGTGTATATGTGCTATGTTACTAGTGGCGTGTGGTACCAGAGAACGCGTGTTATTAGTGGCGTGTGGGAACCTACCCACGCCACTAGTAAATAATTCTGGTTTTAGGGTTTTTAAACTAAATTTTTAGCGTTTTGGTTTTAGTATTATGTTCCAATATTTTTATACATTTAATATAGATCATTAAATGTTTCATGTAAAAAGTTGGCATTTTTTAGGGTTAGTTTTCTATTTTTAGGGCATTAAATGTATATCTAGGTATTTAAAGGATATAATTTAAATTTGAACTACAAGTACATTAAAAAGTTGCACAAAATTTGTAGAAACATTATATTTATGTTTGTGAGTATATATTTACGTGTTATGAAAGAAAATATTAGAAAATTCAACAATCTGTATGGGAAAATTGAAACACTGACTTGTAGTAAATGGTTTTTGAATTTAAAAAAAATGTAAATGTGGTCTAAAAAATATGAAACTTGGAATGATGTCATTATATGACCTCTAGAAGCTGTGGTTAAATTTTGAGAGAGTTACACAAAAGTTTTGATATACGTTGCTTAGAAACCGAAGGATATCCGGGGAAGAATCGTAGTTTCGAAGGGAAAGTAGTGTCAGGTTTGAGAGAGAGTTGATAGTCTTGTTCCTCATTTGACCTTGAATTTTTAGTGTTTTAGGGTATTTAGGGTATTTAGGCTAATTTTAGTGTTTTAGGGTTAGGATTATATTCCATTTTTTCCCAAGTCCGGAGTATGTATGTGCCATGTTACTAGTGGCGTGTTGGTTCAGACGCACGCCACTAGTAAAGTATTAGTGGCGTGGTGGCGCTGACACATGCCACTAGTAATGAGTTACTAGTGGTGCGTGTGTATTGGTGCACGCCACTAGTTAACATTTTTGGTTTCAGGGTTTTTATTCTATTTTTAGGGTTAGTATTCTATTTTTAGGGCATTAAATGTATTTCTAGGTATTTAAAGGATATAATTTAAATTTGAACTACAAGTACATTAAAAAGTTGCACAAAATTTGTAGAAAAATCATGATGTCAATATACAAAAGAGATACAAATGTAAATGTAAATGTGGTCTAAAAAATATGAAACTTGGCATGATGTCATTATATAAAAAGAGATACAATAATGTGAGAAATTGCCGCTGCTAGCTAGTTTGTCAGTGTTTGACAATCTTCTCAACGGTCGTCTTGGTCTTCTTGGTCTTCCTTGTATACTTTAGCCCCACGTCGTGACTCTTTCTTTTGAAGGGACGGCCTGTCTTAGGTAACGTAGTTCTGCTCCTTCTCGTGGTGTATTTTTTACCATCGTCTTCTTCCGCTGGGTCGCCGAATTGGTCAAAGTCTTCCTCGTCAGCGACTCCATCCATTCCGACGATGCTCCTTTTGCCTCTCCTCATGACAACACGGCTCGGCCTTGTCGGGTCGGTTATGTAGAAGCATTGGGCCACGTCCTTAGCTAATACCCACGGCTCATTTTGGGCGGTGATTCCTCGCACATTCCCAGTAGGCTTTGCTGAGGGTATAACCATGGTAGTGAAATAACGGTCTTCGATTACGATACTCTTCGCCCATCTGACACGGCACATGGGGATCTTGACCTCTCCCGAGTAGTCAAGTACCCAGATCTCTTCGAGCCTGCCATAGTATCTGTCCTTTACATTACCGGTCAAGGCCTCCATCGTCACCCCCGAGTTCTGGTAATCACTATCCTTGTCTTTGGCCTCCGTATAGAATGTGTATCCGTTGATATCATATGCTTGATAAGTCACGAGATTGCATATGGGGCCATGTGCCAAGGCGAAGATGATCTTTGCTCTGTCATCACTCGCTGGCAATGGCTTCTTCTGAATGCGCTCTTTGAACCAAGCCGCGAAGGAGGAGTTGTGCTCTCTCTTGATTTGGTCATCGGTCCTCGGTTGCCCAAGGTCAGCGTACTTTTTTCTTAATGTTCTCTCGTGCTTCTCCGCCCAAGGGGTGACCACTTCTAGGTGCTGTAACGCTACTGTGTGCGCTCTGTTGAAGTCATCGCGTCGGTTCGGTGCATCAAAGTCCACATGCAAATCCCTCTTCCCAACCGAGTGACCTACTCCTTCGAGCCTGCCAACGTGCTTATTAACGGGCAGACCAATAGATTTTTTGACTTCCATGTAATCCGTGCAAAACGCGATGCACTCCTCCGTCAGAAAGCCCTGGACGATGCTTCCATCCGGACGGGCCCTGTTACGAACGAATCCCTTGACGGTCCCATTCATCCTTTCGAACGGGAACATGTTGTGCAAGTATACCGGTCCCAGGTCGATGATCTCCGGGACAACATGGACCAACAGATGTACCATAACGTCAAAGAATGCGGGCGGGAAGTAGATCTCAAGCTCACATAGTATGACAACGATCTCTTCCTGTAGCCTTGCGAGACGCTGCAAACTGATCGACTTTTGAGAGATAACGTCGAAAAAATTACAGAGGTCAAGAAGTGTTTCGCGGACGTGCTTGTCCATTATCCCTCTAAGTGCAACCGGAAGTATCTGTGTCATCATCACGTGACAGTCATGAGACTTCATCCCGGACACCCTGCGTTTCTTCACGTCTAGATATCTGCGTATGCTCCCCGAGTACCCGGAACTAACTTTGATACCTTCGAGGCACTTGAAAACTTGATCGAGCTCCTTCGGATCTAGAGTGAAGCAAGCGGGGGGACATGAATCATCGAATTTTGAAACATTCTTGCGCGTAACTGTCTCCTCCTGGTCAGCGTGCAGCTCATCCCTTATATTGAGGTCTTTCAAGTCTTGCCTTGCCTTCGGCCCATCTTTTGTCTTTTCTGGCATGTCGAACAGGGTACCAAGCAAACTCTCACAGACATTCTTCGTGATATGCATGACATCAAGACAATGAGGCGTATCGAGGACTGGCCAGTAAGGCAAGCCCCAAAAAACAGACTTCCTTTTCCATACTTTTAACAGCGGCTCAGGGGCCTTCCGCTTCTTTCCCGGCTTAGGGCACTCTTTCCAATCGTTCAACAGCCGACAGATTTCTTCTCCGCTCCTCTTACGTGGCTTTAAGCGAGCCTCAGTTGTACCGTCGAACAGATCTGGACGACTTCTCCACTCGTCATCCTTGTGAAGCCACCTTCGATGCCCCATGAACACGTTTTTTGAGAGCCGCCCGCGGGCTTTAGCTGGAGATAAGTTGTATCATCCATACACTTAACACATCCGAAGTGTCCGTGGCACACCTGGCCGGAGACATATCCGTAACCGAGGTAGTCTTGCACCGTCGTGATCAACGCAGCTCTCATAGGGAAATGGTTTCGTTCGTTGGCGTCCCAGGTGTGGACCCCTTCATCAGCCCATAATGTGTCTAGCTCCTCCTTCAATAGCTGGAGATACAGGTTAATATCGTTCCCCGGTTGTGTCGGCCCTTGAATTAGCATAACCATGTGTACATACTTCCGCTTCATGCAGCGCCAAGGGGGGAGGTTGTAGAACCATACAAACACGGGCCAGGTGCTGTGTGTGCTGCTCTGGTTGCCAAAAGGATTGAGTCCGTCCGTACTCACACCCAACCTGATATTCCTTGCTTCTCCTCCGAATTCGGGGTATTCACAGTCGAGTGCTTTCCACTGGCAACCATCTGCAGGGTGCCTCAGCACGCCATCATCTTTACCCGCCATCTTCCTATCTTTGTGCCAACGCATGAGCTTTGCTTCCTTCTTGTTTGCGTATAGACGCTGCAAACGGGGAATGAGCGGAAAGTACCATACAACCTTTTGAGGAGTTTTCTTTCCCCGCTTGTATCGGGGTTCCTCGCACTCTGGACACTCTGTTAGGTCCTCGTGCTCGTTCCGATAAATGATGCAGTCATTGACGCACGCGTGGTATCTGATGTGCGGCAAATCAAGAGGGCACACGACCTTCTTGGCCTCATCGATACTACTAGGCAACACGTTCCCCTCGGGAAAAACTTTATGTAGAAACTCCAATGTCGCATCGAGACTTGCGTCCGTGCTTTTGTATTTTGCCTTGATGTCTAGAAGTTTGAGCGTGACGTTGAGGCGGGTGTGCTGGGGATCGCAACCATCATACAATGGAGTTTTTGAGTCTTTCTCCAGTTTCGCAAACTTGGCAGCCTCTCTAAGAGCAGCTCTTTCGTTAGTCGTCTTTTTCACAATCAACTCTTGAACATGAGGGTCCTGCACCATTGCGGCCAACGTGTCCTGGGTGTCCGCCGCTTCGGCATCTTCATCATGTCCGGCATCGTCATCATGTCCGGCCTCTTCATCATGTCCGGGCGCCTCTTGGTGCTCCATCCCTTCATCTTCCGGGTCTTCGTCCTGCTTCTTCATCTGTCGCCCCTTCGACGTTGGCAACATCCTCATCCTCCTCACCGTGACTTGTCCACCGTGTATAACCATCCATGAAACCCCGTCGGAGCAAGTGCGCCTTCACAGAGCCAGAACGGGGCGTGAACATATGCATGTTTTTGCATTCACGACACGGACAACATATCTCCTTGCCACCCCTTCGCTCCATATCTTCCACGGTGAACTTTAAGAACCCATTCATACTTCGATCCATGATATCGTTCGATCGATCCCTATAAGATATAAGAAAAAGAATTAAAACCAACAAGGTCATAGAAAATTTCGGCATGACCTTTGCTAAAAATGACACAAATCGAGTGTGCCAGAAATTTGACAAAACGTTGACGAATCAACATTTTGTCAAAACATTGGCAACTCATATATATTCCCTGAAAAAAACACATGGAGCAACTACAATGAGTTGTTGCCTCGGCTCGATGACCGGTATCACAAGCAATACATGCATTAACAAAGTCGATCATCGACATAACGATATATATGGCTCGATACACAAATTTTCATCATCTCACATATGCGCATATCCACAACAATGTACATTTCATTTCATTCAAATAGACGACGATGCATGCCCTCGAAGTTAATTCTCACCTAGGGACGAAGAGGACCGAGACGTCGATCGAGAGCGAGTGAGGCCGGCTATAGGTGGTGGTGGTGGTGGTGGTGAGAGGGAGAGAGAGGATTTGGGGGAAAGGGATTTAGGTGAGACAGATTTGGGGGGAGAGGTAGCTAACCATGCATTAATGGAGGAGAGAGAGAGGAATTTAATGCATGTGAGGGGGTGGAGGAGAGAGAGAGTAGATCTAGCTATATATAGGGCTTAATTAATAGCTAGATCTACCTATAGGCCTAATTAGCTAGATTTAAAATGTGCCATGTATGGGGAAGTTGGAGGAAAGAACAAGGGGAGAGGAGGAAGAAAGTGAAGGAGAGGAGGAAGAAGAAGGAGAGAGAGGGCCTCATATGTGAACAGTGAGTTCGCTCAATTATTGAGCTAGCTATTAGTGGCGTGCCCTATAGGCCACACGCCACTAAATAAGCACTTACTAGTGGCGTGTGGACAAAGAGCACGCCACTAGTATGCACAGTTACTAGTGGCGTGTGGCATTAGGAACGCCACTAGTAACAGCCTTACTAGTGGCGTGCTGTTAACGGGAACGCCACTAGTAAGTGGGGCCCAGAAGCGGGCCCAGCTCAGGTTACTAGTGGCGTGCTGGCTGGAAGCCCACGCCACTAGTAGCACATATACTAGTGGCGTGCGTGTAGCTCCCCACGCCACTAGTAACTTATGCCGGGTCCGACTGCTGGGTCCCACATACTAGTGGCGTGCTCTTTGGAGGACACACCACTAGTTGTCTGTTATTAGTGGCGTGGGGATAATATGGCACGCCACTGGTATTTTGTGCAGATACCAGTGGCGTGGTACTTTGGGGGGCGCCACTAGTAAGTTTCCCCTATAAGGGTTTCTGCACTAGTGCCTAATAAGGAGAGAACCTCCAACAGACTTCTGACTCGGCAGACAAACTATTGTAGTGCAGGTCTCTTAGCATTTACAAGCTCTCCCCTGGTACAGAGATGTACCTGAGTCATAGAGTGCTAGACCACCTGTGACATAGCTGTGTCACACAGGTGACTCTAACCTCTAGGGTTTTTCTACCGCTAGCACTGTAGAGTGCTAGGACAAACTAGTTTCACACTTGTGCAAAACTGTTGATACAGGGCCACTGACCTCAAAGCATCCATGCCACTGTCCAACACTCTGAGCATTGAGAAAAATAACCTCCATTGATCATTACTACTTCATCCCTCTTGATAGTACAAGTGTTTCCTATGGACTCAAGGAAACTAGCAAATCTAGGCTTTACGTGCCACCAACTGCAGTCACGGCCCTTGACGCATTAAGCCACCATCACCTTGTTTGCAACTCCTTGCACAGCACCGGCTTCTTCACAGCTGTGGCACAACTGCCTAGCACAGCCATCCCAGTTGTCCTGGAAACCACATTTGTACTTTTTGGGTCATCATCCTTTCCTTGATGATACTTCTTTCTGGAACCTATTAAACCTGCTTACACTCATTGTAAACATTAGATTCCAGTTTGAGTTGCCATTAACCATCAAAACCAATTAGGGGCCTAGATGATCTTTCAGTGAGCCTCCTGGCGGTCAATTTTTTTCCTATCACCGGCGGCCGCTCCCTCCCTTGTTTCCTCCCCAAAATCCCCACTCCGAGCCCTTGGCTCGATTTGAAATCGAGCCAAGCTGAACTCCTCTGAGCCATGCCCCTTCGGGGGGCTAAAAACCAAGCTGAGCCACTCGGCTTCCCCCTTCCCAAGCCGGCTCCTCTTCTCAGACCGGCTCTATCTTTCTTGTGGGCCAGCTAAAAGAAATTCTTTTTCTTTTTCTGTTAAGCCCTAAGCCCATGTCTAGCCCAACCCACTACCCATTCCAAGCCCTAATAAAACCCAGCCCTAATGTCCAACCTAGTCTAGCTCGAAAACCCTAATGGGCCCAATACAAGTTGGTGGGCCCACATCGACCCGAAAACCTGAAAACTCTGAAAACACATTATATACCATTTCGATCGCCGATAACCTGAAAACCTTGACAACACATTATATACCGTTTCAATCGTCTTGATGCCACGATTTCATTTCTCCACACTATTCGACCCAATTCCCATCTTCTAATATCAAAACCCACAAAAAATCCCTTTTACACCACATATACCTCTGATCCTAATTCCATCCCTAAACATCCCACACACTCCACCCTCCTATTTATAGTATTATCTTTCAAGTATGTTACATTTTGCTACCAGCTTGTATTCATCGAGCTCGGACTTATATATGTTTGTTTGTTTGGATCTTTTTGCAAATAGGACACGGTAGTAACGATCAGACACTCATGGAGGATCCTGAAGGTGAAGGTTTTCCAGATAACGATCCAACCGACTTCAATGCAGTATGGAAGTCACACTCCTTTGTTCATGGTGATCCTAATTGCCTACTATTTATTGTATCACTAGTTTAGTTAATTATTTCTTGCATGTTAATTTAGTACCGTGATATTTTTGAATGACATGCTTGTATAGCTAGCACTTACCACCCCACAGCCCTGCTATTTTTGCAGGCCATATTCACCTTGAAGACCTTAAGATAAAAGTAAATCATATCAGTATCCTTCACCAGCATTAGAAGACAAATTAGACTGTATTCTAGAGAAACAGTAACCCTAGTTCAAAACTTGGAGAATGTGGATTTCAAAGAAATTGCGGACGGTTGGGGACAGAGAAGACGAGGCCTTTCATGTATTGAATGTGCAGCCATACCCCTTTCGTGGAGTAAGGGTAATATGGTGGATTAACTTACTCAGGGCAGTTAAGGACAAGACCCTTGTGCTAAGTTATGAACACAGAACCGCTCAACCACATGTTTGACTTGTCAAACTAGCCTAATAAATATTCTCTACACACTGAACGACTACAGAATAGCTTGCCGTTCCTCTTCTTTGGAAGGCCCGCAGAAGCAAAAAAGGTGATATGACATTTATTGGGAAATCACAACTGGAACTCACTCGACTCCCAGATCGATCGCGAAGTTGACACTGGCCCGTCGGCTCCCGGGAGAGCGAGTGACGTAGTGTTCCTGGGTAGAAACTTCAAAAGATAGACCAGATAAAAAGCCTTGTTATCTTACATCTGTCGACACACCGATGGGAGTGTGTTAATCTCGAGTGACAATAAGAGGTATAGATATCATGTGGGTAAAGTTGAGCCACTCTGTAGAGTTAAATCAAATGATATTCAAATACGTTGTGCTTCCGGTTAATGAAGCTGTGTTTAGAGGTGATTCTCGATACGAGGCATATAGTAGAATTTGCTAAGGATCAATTGAATCTGACGATGACCCAACAGGGTTACTAAAAATATAATGTTTTACTGTCCAAATGTTTAAAAGAAGAAATTTTAAATGCTAAGATGGAGATTAGGGCTACGCATCCACCAAATGATAAACTTTCTACCCCTCCTTTGAAATCCAAGGCATGTAGCTATGTAGTGCATTTCCCAACATGGCTTGCTGAGTATGTCATGTACTTATTACTGCACCAATCATCGCAGATATGTAGGAAGATGAAGAAGAACATTTTGATGAAGAATATTTTAACGGTGATGAGTATGAACTCTATGTCTTATCCGCGCTCGAGGCGCCTATGGTGTAGATCCCTTTTGATTGTAATATAAACTTTGGGCTTGGACACCCTAGTCAGTTGTAAGATAAACCGCTGCTAAGCATATTTTCCGGTTTAGTAATAAAATTTGGATGTTTATCACTGTGTTGGCAATGTGGCTACTCCGCGCTAGGATTACTCTTACTGATTTGTATTTTAAAAAGTCTTCTGTTCTCTACTAATTTCAAAAATTTCCGTTCCATAGGATGGTGCACTTGTACTACATCGAACCAAGCCAACTTGGTGGATGGGCAACATTAATATGGAGAATGTTGGAGTATCTTAGCGTACCACAACAAGACTTTCCGTACTTCCATGCAGAGAACATCATAGTCCAAGGAAGATTTCATCAATGGAGAGGATGGGTGAAAATAAAGCTTTATGGGGAAAGCTACATAACGTGTGAGATGACGCTAGATAGGATACTGCAAGAAAAGTAGTTCTTTTTCTTCGTCATCATTATGATGACATCTTCTCTTACTCTCAGTTTTGTCTTATCCCTCAAGAGAATGATGATGGCAACAGCATCATGGTCCCCATGCCAGATGACGACGTCAATGATGAGATGGAGATGGAGACCGTGCGCCATATTGCCTCCACACAAATTGCTATATGAAGGACTACGGGGAAATTTCCTAGAGGTTAGTAACGAGTTACTCCAAGTACGGGATGATAACCAAAGGCTCCGTTTTGAGTTAGACAGGAGACAACAAGTCGAAGACATAGAGGAATCCTCTTGCAGTGAGATGCCAAGTACCCTGGTGCACATGTCAACTTTTCCACCACCCTGTAGTGGCAACCAATCCCATGGTTCTGGAGCAAGGCCGCGTTGTGTAATGAGGCCTTGTGAGTACCTTCGACATTTTACTCGTAGGTTCACAGGGAATAGAACCGCACCACAAGTTGGACCAGCACTAGCCCACAATTCTGTGCCACCAGCCTCCAATGATGAAGAGGAAGAACCTATGGAGCATGTGTGGTACACCGCTAGTAACCCACCATCAGATGAAGAGTGAAGCAAGGGTAGAAGTAAGAAGGACCAGTGTATAAAGTGTAAGATACCCATGTAACATAGTTAGCAGTAACACTAGTATGTAGATGGAGCTTAGCCCTACCAGTGGACGTCATTTTCTGTGTGTACTTGATTGTAAATAATTTTTAATACATATTCTAAGAGACGTAGTACAAATTATTCTTGTAAAAAAAAACTATGTTTATATTTTGTATAATAGAACTAGTTTGCATCTTGTATGATGTAATTCTCATCTACTCTTCAAAACTGCAAAACTTAAATTTCCTTGTGAATCTCTTTGCTTCTCCCCTATTTCAAAGATGGTTTCATTAATATAATACAACCATCTAACAACACTTTTGAAAAATATGCAGTAAAGTTCTTGAAAAGCAAATAAACAAAATGATGGGAACCCGATCCCAGAGCACTAGGAATGCAACCATGGTGAACATGAGCAAAGTGGAGGAACACCAAGTCTAGTAGAAGTGTTAGTAGCTATGGAAAGAGGTAGACAACAAGAAGAAGCAAATCAAACAAGAATGATGGAGATGCAGGCGAAGATGTTAGAACAGATTGTAGCCAAACTAGCAGGCCCCGCACAAGGGATGGTAGCAATGCAAGAAGATGCTGGAAGAAGCAAATGGGGTGATTTCTAGAAGACTCACCCACCTACTTTTTCAAGTTCTGCCGAACCACTAGATGCAGACGATTGTCTTAGAGATTTGGAATGAAAGTTAGAGACTATATAGTGCACGGACAAAGAAAAAGTTTTGTTTGCGTCCCATCAATTATAAGGACCTGCGTCATCCTGGTGGATTAATTATCGAGAAGTACACCCAAAAAAGGATGACATCTCTTGGAAGGAATTTTTGGAGGAGTTCTGCAAGGTACATGTCCCTTCTGGAATATTTGCACCAGTTTACCTACCTAGCCCGATATGCCAACGAAGACATCAATACTGAGAAGAAGAAAATGGACCAGTTCGAGCACGGATTGCAGTCCTCACTAAAGTATCATATCTCTTCTCAAATGTATCCAGACTTTCAGACCATGATCGATAGTCTCTTAAAGTCAGAAGCAACAAGAAACAGCTTGGAGGAAAGTAGGAAGAGAAAGACTCTTCTATTTAGCAGCCACTCGAATTCCCCATGAGCAAAAACATGGGTCCCTACAACCTCCGAGGGACAACAAAGATTGACTCTAGCACCCGTGTCTAAGCCACGAAGCTCGACTCCACAAACACAATCAGGATGCTTTAAGTGCGGAGGAAATCACCTTCGCCGGGAATGTCCTTATGGAAATACAGTATGCTTCCATTTCGGAGACCCAAACCACCTCAGGAACATGTGTCCAAGGAAACATCTACCAACAGAGCTGGTAAAGACTCAATTTAGAAATCAACAGAATATCAACATAACAAATCAACAAAACCCAATTGGAAAAGAAAAAGGGATGCTAAACTCTGGTGGACAAACTAAGGGGCAGAATTTCTAGAAAACAAATAGAGGGAAGCCAACATTAGGGATGAATCAAGGGCGTGTTAACTACGTCACGACCGAAGGAGTCACAGACACTACAGACATCATAATTGGTACGTTCTTGACTCACTCAAAACCATCATTGATATTATTTGATCCTGTAGCTTCCCATTCATTTCTTTCACTAAGATTTGCTATGAGAAACCAAGTGCCATTATCTCCCTTAGAGGATCCCTACATAATTGAATCACCTGGGGCTAGAATGAGAGCTCAGTATAGGAATAGAGATATAAATCCAAGGAATAAAATTCAAAGCAAATCTATTGCTTCTAGAGATGAAGGGTTTAGATGTTATACTTGGAATGGATTGGCTGTCCCAGCATAAGAATGGACTGTGAGAAAAAGATGGTAACCATCGCTAGTGCCAATAACCAATGGGTAGTAGGGGTGGACATATAACTCGAAACTCGCGAGTTAAATGAGTACTTGGAAACTCGGCTCGACTCGGCTCGAACTCGGTCCTTAACGAGTCGAGTCGAGTTCGAATTTTTGCTCGCGAGTTAAACGAGCCGAGTTACTGAGTACTCAAGTAACTCGGTAAACTCGTTAATCTGGCAGCCCACAAAAAATCACAGGCAAGCCGAAACCTTCAAGCCCAAGGCAGCAAAGCCCAATAGCCCATCCCATGCTTCCCCAAATTTTTGCCCTAGTCTCCTTAGCTCCTGTGCTCGGTGCTCCCCCAAAATTTTGCAATCACAGGCGGCGGCTCCATCTACGGCAGATCCGGCGGCGACTCCATCGCTAGGGCCCTATCCATCACGGCAGCGGCGAGACGGCATTGCGGGACTGCCGGCCCCCATCGCGGCAGCGGCGAGGAGGCAGTGGTCGGCACAGCCGAACCACGTGGCAGCGGCGAGGCGGGCTGGCGGCAGGGCTCGGCACCGCCAGACCGCGCGGCAGCAATGCGCGGGACGCGGCAAGGGCGCAAGGCGGTAGTGCGCGGGAGCTGCAGTGGCAAGGAGGGCGTGCACGGGAGCTGCAGCGGCAAGGCGGGCGTGCGCGGGAGCTGCAGCGGCAAGGGGGGCGTGCGCGGGAGCTGCAGCGGCAGCAGACCGGGCGGCACCGGCGGCGAGGCACGGTAAGTCTCCGGCCACGATGGATAAGCAGCCAAGCGTGGAGTCCAAGAACCAGAGGAAGAAACAATGTTCCATGTCTTAACGAGTAATTACCGAGTTAAACGAGTTACTCGAGTAATTAGCGAGTCGAGTCGAGTTCGCATTTTAACTCGTTTCGTTAACGAGTCGAGTCGAGCTAACTCGTTAAGTTACCGAGTATTTACGAGTCGAGTCGAGTTGAGTCGAGTCGGCTCGATAGCCACCCCTAATGGGTAGATATAGTTAGTAATCAGACATTACTAGAAGAACAAAATAAAATATATACAACCTAACTGCAGAAGGAGTAATACAAGTACCAAGTGAAATAATATTTAGGCGTGTTCCCGGAAGACCTACCTAGAGAACCACTAGATAGAGAAGTAGAGTTTACAATAGAGTTGCTACCCGGAACCAAGCCTATCACGAAACAACCTTACCGCATGTCTAAAAGTGAGCTAGTAGAACTCAAGAAATAGATAGATGATCTGTTAGAGAAAAAGTTTATACAACCTAGTACATCACCATGGGCAGTGCCAGTATTGTTTCCTAAAAGGAAAGATGGAGGATTGAGGATGTGCGTAGATTATCGAGCGTTGAACGCAGTTACCATCAAGAATAAGTATTCTCTCCCAAGAATTGGTGATGTATTTGATCAATTAAAGGACGCAGAGGTATTCTAAAAAATAGACCTAAGATCAGGATATCACCAATTAAAGATCTGCCCACAAGATCGACAAAAGATTGCATTCACTACCAGATATGGACTATATGAGTTCACCCTAGTACCATTTGGATTGACCAACGCGCCAGCATTTTTCATGAACCTAATGAATAAGGTACTGATGGATTACTTGGACCAATTTGTGGTAGTATTTGTGGATGACATCTTGATTTACTGAAGTAGTCAAAAAGATCATGAACAACATTTGAGATTGGTCTTGATGAGATTGAGAGAACATCAATTATATGCAAAGCTCTCTAAGTGTGTGTTCTGGACAAAAGGGATTGCCTTTCTAGGACATATTACCACGAATAAAGGAGTTAAGGTGGACCTAGAAAAGGTGAAAGCAGTACTAGAATGGAAACTGCCAACCACGATAACTGAGGTTAGGAGCTTCCTAGGTTTGGCAGGTTATTATAGAAGGTTTATAGAAGGATTCTCAAAGATATCTTGCCCTCTCACATATTTGGCACATTTGCACTTGTACTACACCGAACCTGTATTAGGTAATGTGAGTATAGGGGCTGTTGTTAATTTGGTTTTCAATTCTTGGAAACTTTTCTCACACTGGTAGGGCTAAGCTCCATATACACTCTAGCTTTACTACTAACTATGTTACATATCTTACACTTTATACACTGGTCCTTCTTACTTCTACCCTCGCTTCACTCTTCATCATTGGTGGCTAGTGGCACAGAATTCTGGGCTGGTGCTGGTCCAACTTGTGGCGTGGTTCTATTTCCTGTGAACCTACGAGTAAAACGTCGAAGGTACTCACAAGGCCTCATTACACGATGTGGCCTTGCTCCAAAACCATGGGATTGGTCGCCACTACAGGGTGGTGGAAAAGTTGACATGTGCACCAGGGTACTTGGCGTCTCACCGCAAGAGGACTCCTCTCCGTCTTTGACTCATTTTCTGCTGTCTAACTCAAAACGGAGCCTACTTGGAGTAACTCGTTACTAAACTCTAGGAAATTTGCCTGTAGTCCTTCATATAGCACTTCTGTGGAGGCAATATGGCGCACAGTCTCCATCTCCGTCTCATCATTGACGTCGTCATCTGGCATGGGGATCATGATGCTGTTGCCATCACCATTCTCTTGAGGGATAAGATGAAACTGAGAGTAAGAGAAGATGTAATCTTCCTATGACTTTTTAAAATACAAATCAGCAAGAGTAATCCTAAAGGAGAAGAGATAGCAAAGGTTAGAAGTAGACATCAATAATACTTATATTTTTCTCAATCCTTTTTATTTTGTAAATAGGTTTTGCAAACACTAACCTTAAACCATTCTATTCTATGGTCTTATCCTCTGGTCAAGGCTAGCTCCGATACCACTCTGTATCCTACCTGCTACTTGGGATGATTTAAAACTTGCTATGAGATATAAATTCGTACCACCACATTATACACATAATATGCTTTGGAAAATGCAATATTTACAACAAGGTAGTGCCACCATGGAGGAATACTATAATGTTTCACAAACTTCTTTGTTCCACTGTGATATAGAAGAATGTGAAGAAGCTACAATGAATAGATTTGTGAGAGGCTTGAACCATGATATTCAAGATATACTTGTGCATAAAGAATATTATTCTATCAATCATTTGAGCTGAATAGGAAATAAAGAGACAAATTGATGAGATGGTGGCCCAATCTTTCGGTGAGACAAAGG
Source organism: Stipa capillata (assembly GCA_019208055.1). NCBI lineage: Eukaryota > Viridiplantae > Streptophyta > Magnoliopsida > Poales > Poaceae > Stipa > Stipa capillata. The sequence goes on from JAGXJF010004444.1 coordinate 29,741, forward strand.
TAACTAATAGTTTGGTGGAGTTTGACCTTGATGACCCGACTATAGCGTACGTGACGATATTCCTTAGCAATCGCTAAACCAATCTCCGATGGTTATTGACCTTGCCATAGGCACGATCAACCTGAACAACGAACTTCAAGTTCCTGCAAGCAACCGAAGAACTAGCAAGAACTATGATAAATTGCAATCTGAAACTAGGAGTATTAAATTGGCACAAGAGATAGAAAAAAGTATATTGGGATTCCACTGGCGATCTAAACAAGGTGGTAGTCCTACATGACTTGTAGATACAATAATGTAGCAGTAGTTAAACAACTCAATGAAACCCAGAAAACTAAAGAGAGAATCCTAGGGGGATATATAAAGATAAGAGGTGATCTGTTACAGAGGTAGTCTTGGATTATTTTGGCATTTGCAATCTTCTTGTAAGGAATTTAGAGATGGGGTTGGATAGGTTGGAAAGAGCACGAGATAAGCTTTCCAAAAAGTCCAAGAGCATCCAAATCGGAGTCCGTACGCTCGAGATAAAGATGTTTGAAGTCAGGACTGGCTCAGCAATCCGAATCAGAGTCCAGATCTTGTGGGACTCTATCTCTAGCTCTTCTTGGACCAAAAGTGACATGGAAAGACTCCTTGTACATCACTAATTCATGTTGGATATGGTCATAGCCACATGAACTTCATTCCCTCCTCCTCTTTAGAGCTTGAACTTGAATTGCATGTTCCTGAAGATCTTGACGGACCTCTTTTTGTTCTTTATGGCTTGAGCAGCGGATGTAGTTGAAGTAGCAGAAGTAGAGGTGGTAGTGGGCGTATCCAAGGGGGTGATGTCCTCATCGTGCTCCCCTCCTTGAAAACAAAGCAGTCCTCGGCTTTGCATAAGCTAAAAACCATCAAAGAGCGAAGAAAGCGTGTATACAGCATATATGTATCTATCAATCATGGTTAGCTTTTCAGGGTTAGCAAATATATCAAAACCATAATTTAAACTGTGATACACCTGGGTAGATTTTGAAAACATGGGGAGTGGCGTATCATTCTTATCAGTCGAATTATTGGTGCAACTTAATTTGCAAATATAAGTGAAGAACTTGTCTTTATGATGAGTAGCAAATGGAATCATGAACTTATTAAAACTATCTAGACAATAAGTATTGCAACTAGCTTTGTATGTATAAGTGAAGCATTCATCATAATATTGTTCAAACATGTGCCAACGACAATGATGTGAATGCGCATTCAATGAAATGAAAGGATCATCACTAGCATGCTGAAGTTTTGGATGTGGGGGAACACAAGAATGTGTGGCAGCATGTAACGTAAGTCTTTGAATGAAATTCTCACATTGCAAAGTTGACAAGATAAACAATTGCAAATGATCATCATCAGAATGAGTATATTTATTAATAATTTTAGCACGAGTGATACAAAAGCTATGTACTAAAATTTCACAATCTGCACTATATTCTCCAATCACATGAATTTGATAGCACAGAGTATAGATGGAATTCCATGAAGGTAAACTTACAAGTTCAGAAACTTTTATTAGAGCATGTGACAATTGCATAGGCATGTCAAGATTAGCATAGCATAATAAATTAGAGAATATAGCATCAAGTTCTTTTTCAGGTGCTACTAGCTTATCACAACCTATCTCAGAATCATTCAATTCACAAGGCTCCACTTTTGGTGCTGCTAGACTCTCATAGCAAACATGCTCGGCATGTGAAGCAATCAAAGCAGTAGAGTCAATATCACTATTTGGGAGGCCTAAAATAGTATGGTTATCATTTAGAGGAACATTTGGCACACCCAAATTTGAAATTTCAGAATTCACATTATCGATATCAATGTTTTGTGCACCCAAATCAGTATATAAAACACAAATTTCACATGATGCATATATATCAATAGCTATATCTGTTATTTGATCACATGGCAAGCTCAAATCAGCAAAACAATACTCTACAATAGGTGGTGTGATCAAAACAGCGGGTGATTCATTTAACTCAACAAATAAAGTAATTAATTCGTCAGGGCTTACTTCAATCTCATGTGGAGCGATGGATGTGGTACCTTTACCTTGCAGGCTTGACTCAGAGGATGTAGGTACCATCAGGGGTGATGGGTCACAAGAGCGTGACGGTGTGACTCTCACATCAGCAGGTGCAACAACAAAGGTTGGTGGAGCACTAGAAGGGTCAACAGAAGCAACTCGTGATGTAGGGACTTGCACCAGGAGTTTGCTTGCCTCATGCATCCGTCTCTTTATTTCCTATTCAGCTTTGCAAGCAAGATGAAACAAATGATTGATAGAATAATATTCTTTATGCACAAGTATATCCTGAATATCACGGTTCAAGCCTCTCACAAATATATTCATTGTAGCTTCTTCACATTCTTCTATATCACAACAAAACAAAGTAGTTTGTAAAACATTATAGTATTCTTCCATGGTGGCACTACCTTGTTGTAAATATTGCAATTTGTGAAGCATTTTATGTGTATAATATGGCGGTATGAATTTATATCTCATACCAAGTTTTAAATCATCCCAAGTAGCAGGTATATAACCAGGGTATAATAGAAATCAGGCCTATGACAACCATCAAATATTGGCATAGAAACAAGATGATCATATACCTTTTCATGTCAAGGTACCTTTCGTGACGGTTGTCATACTTGCCGTGGTGGTGATGAAGGAGCGCTTATCTCAGGATATGGTACATCTCCCACTATAGATGAAGCCCAAGAATTGATTATTCCATAACCTGTCGTTGTTAGTGGAAGAGAAGGAAACAAATCACAAGTATATGTTCCTACCAACTACTAGAATGTGGGGTGTGGGGTGGAAGGAATCTCAACAATTTTGTAGCAAATACCAAGCTCTTACCAGTTCTTACCATGCTGTAGTAGTTATTGGCCTTTGGCGGTGACAAGTTGTTCAAAAGATTAACATGATTACCAAGGTGACCAAACAAAGTACGGTATAGGGGGGTGGAGCTTTGTTGGCTTCATTATGGTAGCAAGGAATAGCAAAAATCAATTCAGCAAGTGCAAGTTGAATAAGTGCTCAAAGTACTAGTCAATGTTGCTGATCCTATGTTAAACCGGGTACTAGACGATCAATGCCCAAAGATATAAGTGAAGCTCGAAGAGAACTTGCGCAAATAGCTCTAAAAAGATAGTGAGATTTCTGAGATCTTTTTCTTTTTTTCTTTATTTGGCCTTTTATGTAGCTTCTTTTTCTTTTTTGTATTTTTATTTATATTTTTTTAATCTCAGAAACTCATTCAAACAAGCAAAAGGACAAAGAGCTGAAATCTGGTTGTCGCTACCTTGCCATAGCAGCAAAAACAGCAAAAAATGGTGCCATGGCAGAGATGTGGCAGGAAACAGCAATCTGGAAGCTGTCGCGGCAGCAGAAAGAGGCAAAAATGTTGCTGCGGCAGGAAAACGGCAGGAGGCCGAAACTTAAACTCATGATTTCTCCCAAACGGCTGGGCCAAATCGGCTGAAATTTTTATGGTAGGCTCCTCAAAATATGTTGGATTTTTCAGAATTTTTGGAGCACTTTGAATTTTTGAGTCCGAAAAGGATTTGAATTCAGACAGAATATGACAAACAGAGTCAACCTTGATTTCCTGTCCAAATCCAGCAAGGAATAGATGTCTTGAACTCTTCTTAAGGATATGGGGGAGCCCTAGTGGCTACCAAGCAAAACCCAAACATATTAGAGATAGAAACTGAGCCCCACAAGATAATTCCTTTGCTTTGTTCGACTTGAACTTGAAGTAAGAACCTTTCCTGCTTGTGCTAGACTTTCTAAAACTCTGTGGAGCTGATCCAATCTACTAATTGCGTGGTAAAGCAAAGCTGCAAGCAAGCACAATGTCGTCTCCCTTTTCTTTCCAAGGCATGGCAGCAAGGAAAGAGGCGGTGGCAGCAAAGATGGTGGTGGCAGTGATGGTGGTGGGCATGCAGCAAGATGATGATGCCGGTGGTAGGGATGACGGATGCAGCGGTAAGATGATGGTGGCAGTGGCACGATGATGGTGGCAGTGCCAAGACGATGGTGGCAATGGCAAGATGAACTAGAGACGATCTACAACAATGACCAACAAATTGACACAATGATGCAACCACAAATTCAACAATGCAAAAATTACTGAAAAAGATGCAATGGCTTAGAGTGGTTTGGATAGTGGGGAAACCAATCTACTATTTTTTTGTAGGCTTTTTCTGGACAATATGTAAAAATCAATCTAACTGCGAAAATGATAAATCTCACCGAGCAACTGTAGCTTTGATACCACTTGATGAGACGGTGGCCCGATCTTTCGGTGAGACGAAGGTAACTAACAGTTTGGTGGAGTTTAACCTTGACGATATGACTATACCGTACACGAGATACGCCTCAGCAATCGCTAAACCAATTTCTAGTCCCAGTTGCTGGACTTAGAATAGAACAAGCAAAATTTAACTAAGCCTAGGTATTGAAATAACAGATGCAAAACAAGCTAGAGAGAACGCAGTTGGTAAGTTCCTGAGATTTCTTTTTTCTTTTTATAGTGGCCTCTTGTGTGGCTTCTTATTCCTTTTATAATTTATTAATTTTTGTATACGTCAGAAAAAATACCTAAAGGAGAGAAAGATCTCAAGTATTCAAAAAACCAATGTTCTACCGTAGCGCTGCCACGGTAGCAGAAAATAGCAGAAATTGTGCCGCGGCAGGAAAATGCTACAGACAGAAACTTAAATCGGTGATTTCTCCCAAACCACTTGTCAGATTGAGGTAAAAATTTATCTGTGGACTCCTTGAATTATGTCTGATTTTCTGTAATGTTTTCAGAATATTCTGGGCACATTTTTTTGCATCAGAATTGAGCTCTAATTTGCGTGGATATGACATCAAGGAGCCTTCTTGATGAGATGGTGGCCCGATCTTTCTGTGAGACGGGGGTAACTATCGATTTGGTGGAGTTTGACCTTGGCCATCCGACTATACCGTACGCGACGAGACGCCTTAGCAATCACTAAACCAATCTCCGATAGTTATTGACCTTGCCGTAGAGAAACAACGAAGTTTGAGTTCCTGTAAGCAACCGAAGAACCAGAAAAAACTATGATAGATTGGAATCTGAAATTGGAAGTATTAAATTGGCACAAGAGATAGAACAAAGTATATTGGGATTCCACTGACGATCTAAACAAGGCGGTAGTCCTACATGACTTGTAGATACGATAATGTAGCAATAGCTAAACAACTCAATGAAACCCAAAAAACTAAAGAGAGAATCCTAGGGGTATATAAAGATAAGATGTGATCTATTACAGAGGTAGTCTTGGATTGTTTTGTCAGTTGCAATCTGCTCATAAGGAATTTGGAGATGGAGTTAGATAGGTTGGAAAGAGCACAAGATAAGCTTTCTAAAGAGTCCAAGATCATTCAAATCGGAGTCTGTACACTCGAGATAAAGACGTTTGAAATCAGAACTATCTCAGCAATCCGATCAGAGTCTAGATCTTGTGGAACTCTATCTCTTGCTCTTCTTGGACCAAAACTGATCACGCATGTTCCTGAAGATCTTGATGGATCTCCTTTTATTCTTTATGGCTTGAGCAGCGGAAGTAGTTGAAGTAGCGGAAGTAGAGGTGGCAACGAGTGTATCTATGGGGGTCATGTCCTCATCATGGATACATGAGGCAAGCAAATGCCCGGTACAGGTCCCTACATCACGAGTTGCTTCAATTGACCCTTCTAGTGCTCCACCAACGTTTGTTGCCACACCCGCGGATGTGATAGTCACACTATCTCGCTCTTGTGACCCATCACCCCTGACAGTACCTAGATCATCTAAGTCGAGCCTACAAGTTAAAGGTACCACTTCCATCGCTCCACACGAGATTGAAGTAAGCCCCGATGAATTAAATACTTCATGTGTTGAGTTAAATGAATCACCCACTGTTTTGATCACACCACCTATTGTAGAGGATTGTTTTGCTGCTTTGATCTTGCCCTGTGATCAAATAACTGAAATACCTGCTTATATATGTGCACCATGTGAAACTCATGTTTTATATACTGATTTGGGTGCACAAAACATTGATATTGATAATATGAATTCTGAGATTTCAGATTTGGGTGTGCCTAATGTTCCCCTAGATGATAATCGTGCTGTTTTAGGCCTCTCAAATAGTGATATTGACTCTACTACTTTGATTGCTTCACATGCTGAGAATGGTTACTATGAGAGTCTAGCAGAGCCAAAAGTGGAGCCTTGTGAATTGAATGATTCTAAGATAAGTTGTGATAAGTTAGTAGCACATGAAAAGAAACTTGATGCCATATTATTTAATTTATTATGCTATGTTAATCTTGACATGCCTATGCAATTGTCACACGTTCTAATGAAAGTTTCTGAACTTGTAAGTTTATATTCGTAGAATTCCATCTATACTCCATACTATCAAATTAATGTGATTGGAGAGTATAGTGTAGATTGTGAAATTTTAGTGCATAGCCTTTGTGTCACCCGTGCTGAAATTATTGATAAACTTACTTGTTCGGACAATGATCATTTGCAATTATTTATCTCGTCAACTTTGCAATGTGAAAATTTCATTCAAAGACTTATGTTACATGCTCCCATACATTTTTGTGTTCCTCCGCATCCTAACATTCGGCATGCTAGTGATAATTCTTTCACTTCTTTGAATGTGCATTCACATCATTGTCATTGGCACATGTTTGAGCAATATTATAATGAATCCTTCACTTGTACTTCCAAAGCTAGTTGCAATACTTATTTTCTACATAATAAGTTCATGATTCCATTTGCTACAACTCATCATAAAGGCAAGTTCTTCACTTATATTTGCAAATTGAGTTGCAATGCTCGCTGAAATTTTAAAAATGATATGCTACTATACATGTTTTTGGAACCTGCTAGACTGTATCAGTGTTTTACTTCTGATTTGGATGTAATTGCTAACCACGAGAAGCTAACCATGATTGATAGATACATATATGTTGCATACACACTTTCTTTACTCTTTAATGGTTTTCAGGTTATGCAAAGCTGAGGACGGCTTTGCTTTCAAAAAAGGAGCATGATGAGGACATGAACCCCATGGATACAACCGCTACCACCTCTACTTCCACTACTTCAACTACATCCACTGCTCAAGCCATAAAGTAAAAGGTGGCCCGTCAAGATCTTCAAGAGGAGGAGAGAATGAAGTTCATGTGGCTATGACCATATCCAACATGAATTGGTGTTGTACAAGGAGTCTTCCCATGTCACTTTTGGTCCAAGAAGAGCTAGAGATAAAGTCCCACAAGATCTGGACTCTGATTCAGATTGCTGAGATAGTCCTGACTTCAAACGTCTTTATCTGGAGCGTATGGACTCTGATTTGGATGATCTTAGACTCTTTGGAAAGCTTATCTCATGCTCTTTCCAACCTATCAATCCCATCTCCAAATTCCTTATGAGCAGATCGCAACTGCCAAAACAATCTGAGACTACCTCTGTAAAAGATCACTTCTTGTCTTTATATACCCCCTAGGATTCTCTCTTTAGTTTTTTTGGTTGCATTGAGTTGTTTAGCTATTGCTGCATTATCGCATCTACAAGTCATGTAGGACTACCGCCTTGTTTAGGTTGCCAGTAGAATCCCAATATACTTTCTTCTATCTCTTGTGTCAATTTAATACTCCCAATTTCAGATTGCAATTTATCATAGTTCTTGCTAGTTCTTCGGTTGCTTGCAGGAACTTGAACTTCATTGTTCATGTTGATTGTGCCTATGGCAAGGTCAATAACCATCGGAGATTGGTTTATCAATTGCTAAGGCGTATCGTCGCATACGGTATAGTCGGATCGAAGGTCAAACTCCACCAAATTGATAGTTACCCTCGTCTCACAGAAAGATCGGGCCATCGTCTCATCAAGAAGGCTCCTGGTTGTCATATCCACATAAATTAGAGCTCAACTCGGATGCAAAAAATTGCCTAGAAAATTCTAAAAATATTACAAAAAATCAAACATAATTCAAGGAGTCCAGAGATAAATTTTTAGGTCAATCTGACAAGTGGTTTGGGAGAAATCGCTGATTTAAGTTTCTGTCTGTTGCCACTTTCCTGCCGCGGCACAATTTCTGCTATTTTCTGCTACCACGTTAGTGCTGCGGTAGAACATTTGTTTTTTGACTTCTAGAGATCTTTTGTTCGTTTAGGTATTTTTTTTTCTGATGTATACAAAAACTAAAAAAATTATGAAAAGAATAAGAAGCCACACAAAAGACCACTACAAAAAGAAAAGAAAAAGAAATCTCAGAAACTTACCTACTGCATTCTCTCTAGCTTGTTTCGCATCCGTTATTTCAATATCTAGGCTTAGTTAAATTTTGCTCGTTCTATTCTAAGTCCATCAACTGAGACTATTATTTTTGAGCATCTTTTTAACTTTGCATAGCTACTTTGATCATTTGCTATCCTTGCTACTCACACTGAAGCCAACCAAGTTCCACCTTTCTATACTGTACTTTGTTTGGTCACTTGGTAAGTGTTATATCAATCTGTTGATAATCTTTGACACCGCCAAAGGCCGACAACCATTGCAACACGGTAAGAACTGGTAAGAGCTTAGTATTTGCTATAGAATTTTTGAGATCCACCACTCCACCACACCTACGTTCTAGTAGTTGGTAGGAATTTATACTTGTGATTTGTTTCCTTGTCTTCTACTGACAATGACAGGTTATGGAGTAATCAGTTCTTGGCTACATCTATAGTGGGAGATGTACCATATCCTAAGACGAGCGCTCCTTCATCACCACGCCAAGTACGACAACCGTTCCGAAAGGTACACCAACGCACATAGTACAGAAACGTTTATTCTTCCACCTTTCACGGGAACTAGCTATCCTAATGCTTACCTCAATTGGGAGATAGAGGTAGATCAAATGTTTGCTTATTACTATATTTCCAAGCATGTTCAATTAGAGGTTGTCACTCGTGCGTTCACTTACTGGGCATCATTTTGGTGGGATTATGACTATAAAATTAAACATTCAAACATATCTAGGTCATGGTCTAACATGAAGAAAATTATGCATGCTAGATTTGTATCTTCGTACACTACTCGTAAGTTGTTGAATAAACCGCAACATTTAGAACAAGGTAGTAACACTGTGGAGGAATACTATCTAGAACTACAATCTTATTTGTTCCGTTGTGATGTATATGAAAGTGAGGAAGCTACCATGAATAGATTTGTGAGAGGCTTAAACCATGAAATTCAGGATATACTTGTGCATAAGGATTATTCTATCAATCAATTGTTCCATCTCGCTTGTAAGCTGAACAAAAGATAATGAGATGACTCCATGAGACGAGTAGGCGCACCATACGCTTCTCCACAACAAGAGTTGCTTTTGGTAATTCCACCATTGCTGCAAATGCCACACCACTTTGAGTTTGTCACCCGTATTCACCACTGGTACCTACCACGCATGAGTTGAGCCTACAAGATGATAATAATAAAGGTACCAATTCCCACACTCTACATGCCATTGATATTAGTCTTGATGAATTCCACGCACCATGTGTTGAGTTGAATGAAGTACCCCTGTCCACTACACATGCTATTTTAAAGCAATCTAGAGTGGAACCAATTGTTACTTTGCCTTTGCCACAAATTTAGAATTCTATTTTTGTTGAATTACTTGATGCTCCTTGTGAAAAAGAAGAGTTGTGTGATAGTACTTCACTTATATGCATGCCACAACTAGTTGATGACCATGCTATTTATGTTTTGGAATCACAAGTTAGTGCTGAAATTATTATTTCACGTGCTGAAACTATTGGGGTCCCTCATGTGGAATTGCTTAGATATGATGACATTGTTTTCACAACATCACTTGACCAATGTTCTAAATCACATGAATTCCTTGTTGATTTTTGTGACCCATATGATTGGTTTACCTAGTGATTTGGATGTACAAAGTAATGATACACATGATGATATCTGATTTTGACACCCCATGTTATGATATTAATGATGTGCAATCTACTTTGGGTGATATAGAAGTTGATTTGAGTGCTCTATGTCCTGAGATTTTTTCTTTTACTAATTTAAGAGGACCAATTGTTGAGTCATGTGTAGAAAATACTTCTGAAATAGGCTATGATAAGTTGATAGAACGTAATAACGTATATAATGCCATTAGTCATGATATTGTCGGGACCCAGAATCCATAGCAGAGAACTTTAAGTGGAATCACCCGCTAAGTCGAAGCGTCAACCCCGACCTCAACCCTTGGACACAAATTCCAAGAGGAGTGGAGTGATATGGCTTCGAATAGCCCGAGACTTCAACCCTGAACTTGCTCCGGCAATTTAGGGCATGGATTAAGTAGGGTGATATGGTCTCCTCACCCTTTTCTCACTGAGCCGGAACCTCAATCCCAAACTCGTCCTGGCAAATCAATACTCGGCTGGAGTAGGATAATATAGTCCCCAAACTCTCAGTGAAGAGGGTCACTTCAGAGGAGTGATCACACTTAACAATTCTATACCATAGACCCTGAAACCCTACCTGCATCACGTGCTTAATAAACATAGACACATGGCACGTGAGACATGCGAAAACAAACCAGTATCACAACATAGCTTTATGACATCCAAAGGTAAACTTCATTATTACTGGGCTCTTACAACAAGCAAGTTTAACGGCTGGATGTACACATGGTCGAATGACTAAGTACGAACACAACGGAAACATCTTAGCAACTTAGACAGTTGCAAAATTAACAAATGCCATACGATGGCTAGAAAGAAATATCAGAGTGATACCATCACCTTCCCGGATCGCTACCTGAGATCCCCTAAGCCAAGGCGTTGCCGAAGACGATCCTTCTCGAAGAGAGTTAACTGAGTGGATAATCCGATCATAATAATAGCAAAATGAGTACAAAAATTGTACTCCGCAAGACTTACAAAGGGAAATTGGTAATAGATGCACGGTTGTCAATAAAGGGGTAATTGTGGACTAATTTTGCTGAAAGCTGATTTTCCTTTATTAATATTTCGTAAGTAGATGAGCAATCGACTACTGGAATACTTTTTAAAAAAAGGTGAGTCGAACACTTCACGATCATCTTATACCGCAGAACACCACACCTTAGATACCCCGATTCTTCCTCGACCACCCTGGGAGGAAGCAATCGCTAACACCACAGCCTTAGAGTTGGCAAGCTTTAGAGTTATTGTTGTAGTTGTCTAATTCGACGCAGGTAATCACCAAGTTGTCCATAACCCCGGACACGGCTGTTCAAACAGTTCAAACCCTGCAGGGGTGTACATCTTTGCCTACACGTATCGATCGACTCCTAATGCCATCGTGATTGACACACTTCACGAGGTGTGCTGGCGGAGGGTGATCGAACACGATCTTTACAATGCTTTCGACCTAGGTATGAGCCACCCTTACGGGCCAGTCCATGTACATCAGTCCGGCCGCAACTACGACACAGTCCCATAAGTTGTAGCAGGTGATACATCCCCGGTCCTCGACCGTGTGTAACCCTTATACCTATATTGAGGCACCACACCACATCATTTTTCACTCACCCAGTGAACAGAAACGGTAAACTATGCAGCTCATACACTAAGTCTAGGCAAATTATTTAGTCGTGGGTGGCCCCATAATCCATCCGTGTAGTGGTACGCAAATCTTGGGTCAATATACATCGGGAACCGGTGCTTGCGGGAAAATGAGACAACCCACCATGCTCCCAGCCATGGCCTCTCGTCTATCCCAATGATGATTAAGCAAGTTATTAGTCACATCCCAGTGAACACCCACCTACAACGTAACCCATCCAATGGTGTGAATTCATCTGCCACCCAAGGAATTACGACTTTTACATGTCTAAGCATGTCTAAGCAATAATAACATAGTAAGCAGTATAAAGGTGCACACTACACTACTCTAGATAGGTTGGGATGGTGGTGGAGTTGATTGAGTGACAAAGTAAGTTTTATGCACAGGAATAGGGTTTCTGCTTAGCGGAAAGTAGGATTTGAATGCATGCGATAACGAATTTGAAAACAACTAATACTTTGCAAATAGTAGGTGTCTGCAATATGTTCAAAGGGGCTGCTTGCCTTGTTGCACATGACTCCGATGTCTACTCGAAAGAAGCAAAAACATCGAAAAAGATAATACGATAAGTAAGGATTGAACCACAACATGATGATGGCATGAAATGCATGTCATGGCATAATATGCTTAAAACAAGAACTAATGCATCATGAATCGATTTAATCGGAATTCCGATGCTGAAAGCATCGTACTCCGAATGATTTTCGGTGATAGAGAAATAGTTGGATTCGTTGAATTAATCAGGTTCATTTTATTAGTGATGAAAAACATGTATAAAACAAATAGCATGAATGAGTAGGATTCATTTTATGCATATGTTGGCATATGATTTGTGTGTTTCTGAGGGAATATGAGTGACTTATTCTAGGTTTTAAATACTTTTCTAAAAAGGGTTTTATGACAAACTTAGAAATCGGCTTCAATTTAAAATTACGGAAAGTAGTTTTACATGTGTTGACATATTAACTCTGGTCTAGGGCCAGTGGGCTAGGGTCAACGTCCACTCAATTATTTTAGATGGGTCAATTCGGTTACCGGGCCCACACGTCTTCTTCCGATGTCCCCTTCTTCTCCCTCTTCTTTTCTTTTTCTAGATTTCTCTTTTCGTTCCTCTTCTTTCTTTTCTTTTCCTTTTCTTCCTTTCTTTTCTTTTTCACCCGGCCACTCACCCGACCAAGCCCCTTCTTCTCTCTGCCTTTTTGGCTTCCTTCTCCCTAGCTTGACCACCTCGGCCTCATCTTTCCTTCCCCCAACCTCTCTCCTTAACACACCTCCGCCTGCTCAGCTCGTCCCGAGCCTCTTGCTGGACCGCGCTGCCACATCCTTCCTCCAGGCCGTGCCCGTTCGACCCCTTGCCACCGATGGCCCTCCCCTCCTAGCTCGGCGCCACCCGAGTGCATGCTACCACTAAAGGCTCACCTCCTCGGTTCGGTTGCCCCAATGTGGACGTCGCCTCCCCTTGGCACTCACGCCCCCTTCGCCGCATCTGGTGCCCCTTCAGCCACCGCCGCCGCGCACTGCCCTCTCCCCATGGCCCACCAGTGCCACCACGAGCTTAGGGCTCGGACCCTCCGTGCCGCCGCCCTCGGGTAACCACGCCGCCGCCAGGGGGCCTGCCTTGCCCCTGGTCGCCCTTGGCCCCTTCTCCAGCCACCGCCCTCGCCTGCCACTCGGGACGGTGGCTTCGGCGTCGTAGCACCGGCAGTGCCGGGACTCCACCTAGCTCGCCTCCCGTCAGTGACTGGTTAGGGATGTGCCTGTGCCATCGGCCTCCTCGTCTGGTAAGTCTTCTGATTCTCCCCACTTCCCCTTCTCTATCCCATTCCCCTTTGTTCTAGAGTTTATTTCTTGCCCTGCTTAGTCCTATTGGATTTGATTGAGGTTTGATGGTGAGATGTGATAAATTAGTTGTTGCTTAGCGATGCTGTCATTTGGTCTAGTTGTTATTGATGCTTAGTTTGCTTGTTCCAGTGTACATATGCCTACAAAATCCTGATTATGCAGCATTTCCTAAGTGACCTAGTAAGTCTGATGCTTGTGGCATGTTAATTTGGTAAAGACCGATGCCTATTTGATACTTAACAACAAGAACAGATGCTGCCTTGATCTTGGGTTGTTAAGGAGGATGTCTTTGTATCTGAAATGCTTTGCACGCTTTAAGCCTTTTAGTGATGGCTGATACATATGCATATGTATGTGTTTGGGGTATTTAAAAATTGATAAAGAACATATACTATTTAACTTGGTCTTAATCGTTCTCTGCTTTCTACATGAATGCATGTATCTATTATCAGCTATTTAGCTGAAGGAACAGATGTTTCATTTGATTTTTTTGCTTAATCTGAGACAGAACTGATGGTGCATTTGCTATGATGATTATTTCTGTGCTGACCAAAACTGAAAAAGGAAATCTGATAAGAACATGTTCTTGCCTGATTTTAGTCATTCTCTGATTTCTATATGAATGCAGATATCGATATCAGTTGTTGAATTGAAAGAACATATACTCTTCTTTTTCTTACATATATGTTGGATGAGTAGCTGAAGGAACAGATACTGCATTTGATCTATAGCTTATTGACACTGAAATGCATATGTGTATGCCCAAGATTGTTAAGAACAGATGCTATCGTGATGTATACATGTGTATATTCTTCTTTTAGTGATGATTAATTCTGAACAAGAAGAATGGATGGAAAGGGTAGAAATCTAGTAAGAATGGATGCTTCACCTTAGATGCCTATAGCCTGAGGATGATTTATCTAAATTTGAGGGTCCTTCTTCTTCTTCCCCCTGGTTCTGTTGGACCTCCTGGAGCTTAGCTTCCTAGGCTGCATCACTTTGCTAATCTTGTGCTAATGGTGGTCCTTCCCCCTCCTTACTACTCCTCCATCTAAGCTCCTTCCCTTTGGCTACTCCTGGTGGTCTCTTAAACTTGGCCCCCTGGAGCTCGGTGGCTGCTTCGTTTAGCTCCTGTACATGGGTCTCTCGATGGTGGCAAATTGAGGGGTTGCTAGTGGCTTGCTACTACTACCATGTTGCTCTATTTGGCTGCCTTGATCCTACAAGGATATTTGTATGGCCTTTCTTCTTTAGTGGCAAGAATGCCACCTCCTGGTTACCTTTGGTCAGCATGCCACCTCCTGCTTGGGTTTTCGGTTGAGCTGATCCTGTGCTAATGTGGATCACTAGATAACTATAGCAGCATTTTTGGTGAGCTCGGCTGGCTTCCATGCTAAGGTTTTGACCCTGGTCAATATATGAGCTCTGAGGATATTTTACTCAGTGAATTATCACAAACACTTTTGGTTTTAAATGAATTTTCCTATATACTTATGTTAGATTCGTCCAATGAGGGTCTTAGCCAAGTGACCCTCGGACAATTTTGGAAACAAAACATTTTATTAACTTATTTTAAATCTAAAAACTATTTAGGTCCCGCCTTTCGGTGCTACTTTGCCCCCGTAATTTATTTCACGGGTTTAGGCAAAACTGTGTTGGTGGGACCACCTCTATTTCAAAAGAAAAGGTTTTTGAAAACATTATGCCTCCTACAGCAATTGGCACAACTCGACGATCTCAGACGAATATGTCTGAAGGTCCGACGAGTGCCTCCCCCACCACTAGGGTTTAGTCAAGAATCAAAGATTAAGGTTTAGATACTTGTACAGATAGAGATGCATATGATGTAATCTTCTTTGTTTATTCTTGTACATCCGACAATTATATTTGTACTCTCTCATAATTTCTTCCCTTTGGACCATGTAATCAATTAAAGTATACTTGTAATGTTATTCTTCCAATTGAATAAAGTTTAATTATTCAATTACTTACATGTGTTTGTATGATCTATCTACAGTGTGTGGAATGTATGAGATGTATGCGAGTGCAATAACCCTACTAGTGTAAGCAACGTGGTACGACCGAATCGGCACAACTCAGCAATGTGAGTTGTGTCTACATCCTCTCACGTCGCCTCCGACTAGGTTTACCACTTCGGGTCCTTACGATGCATGACATATCACAACCTTGAACAAATTTTTTAAAACTTACTCAAATTCGATAACTCAAACGCTAATCAGACATACGAAAACCGGGATGTTACAGATATTGTATGTGCTATCCAACTTATTAACCCTATGACTTTGACATATGCTCTAGAAAAGGTCTCTGAATTTGTGAGTTTACCATCTAGGAATTCAGCCTACACTTTCTGCTTATATGATTAATTTAATTGGAGCTATTAGTGTAGACGATGAAATTTGCGTGCATATGGTTTGCATCATTTGTACTGAACTGGTTGTATTGAAAGTTACTCATTTTGACAATGACCACTTGTAGTTATTCATCTCATCACCTATGCAATGTCGCGCTATTTGATTCAAAGGATTATGTTACATGCTGTAGCAATATATGACATAGGCAATGAATTCTTGGTGCATGGGATTTGCATTCTATGTGGACAACTTTCTGTTTTGTGAAAAGTTCATTTGATGTCAATGCTTCATTCTTTTGATATGACCTCCAATATAGGTGCTGAATTTATGACAAATAGCTTGTTACATGATTGTTCCAATATTAGTGCATTGTCTTGCTCTCCATTTAAGCATGATGTGGCATCTTATCTGGATAACAGTAATGTTTATTCTCTTAGATTGGGATGGTTTAATGATGGGCATTGCACCATAGATTTATGCATAAACACTTCACTTATACTTGCAAAACAGATTATATGCATGAACACTTCACTTATACTTGCAAATTGAGTTGCAATACTTGTTGGAATTGTAAGAATGATGTACAACTATGCATGTTTCTAAGACCTGCCAAGATGAATCTATGTTGGGATCATGGTTTTGATATAATTGCTAACAAAGAAAAGCTAACCATGATAGATATATAAATATATGCTTCGTACACGTTTTCTTTGCTCTTTGATGGTTTTCAGGTTATGCAAAGTCGAGGAAAGCTTCGTTTTCAAGGAGGGGAGGATGATGAGATCATGATACCTACAGACACACCCGCAGCTACAACTACTTCCACTATGACTCTGGCTCAAGCTATGAAGGACAAGAGAAGGTTCATTAACGAGGACATCCTTACTAATGGTACCACCACAGCTCCTACATCAGCCCCAAGTACCACTCCTCTAGTGCCGAAAATACAAGGACCTTTAACTAGGGCTCGTGCTCGTCAACTTAATTATCAGGTATTGTCATTTCTTGGTAATTTTTTTGATATTAAAGAAGATACGGTGCTGCCTAAAGGATATGTTCTTTTGCTTGCTAGGAATGGAGGTCCAAGCCAAACTGAGTTCACCAAGCAATGGCGCATGAAGACAAGGAAGGATGAGCAAGGCAGAAAATATACAAACAAGTTTTCTCTCAAGACTTTAAGTGCAAATGCAAGTGATGATTTGGTGCTGTACAAGAAGGCTTCCCACGTCACTTTTGGTCCAAGAAGAGTTAGAGATAGAGTGCCACAAGATCT
Source organism: Stipa capillata (assembly GCA_019208055.1). Classification (NCBI taxonomy): domain Eukaryota; kingdom Viridiplantae; phylum Streptophyta; class Magnoliopsida; order Poales; family Poaceae; genus Stipa; species Stipa capillata. The sequence goes on from JAGXJF010004444.1 coordinate 46,903, forward strand.
GGACTCTGATTCGGATTGCTGAGACAGTCTTGAATTCAAACATCTTTATCTTGAGAATACGGATTCCGATTTGGGTGATCCTAGAATCTTTAGAAAGCTTATCTCATGATCTTTCCAAACTATCCAACCCCACCTCCAAATTCCTTACGAGCATATCACAACTGCCAAAATAATTTGGAACTGTTTTTGAAATAGATAACCTCTTTCTTTATATATCCCTAGGATGCTCTCTTTTGTTTTGGGTTTCACTAAAGTTTAGAGCTAGTTACATTGCTATTCATTGTGTTCTCGTTTGTGTCTAAAGACCAGATCAAGACCGTTTGTGGAATCCCACCTTTTTGAGTACCTCAATTATATTTGCAATTTCAGATTGCTATATTGTAATTCTTGCTTGTTCTTCGATCGCTTGCAGGGACTAGAACCTCATGTTTAGGTTGACCGTGCTCTCGGCATCATCAATAACCCATCAGAGTTGGTCAAGTGATTGCTAAGGCACATCATTATCGCACAGTGTAATCGGATCGTCAAGGTCGAATCCAAACAGATCGTAGTTATACTTCTCATCGAAAGATCGGGACACCCTTTGTTCTATCAAGTGTTATTAGAGCTTAATTTGTTCGGTTAGAAATTTACGGTTTTCATAGTTGTAGATCTATTCTACCAATCATCCAGAAAAAACCTAAAAAAATAGTAGATTAGTTTAGCCGCTGTCCAAACCAATCGTAGTTCTTGCATTGTTGAACTTTTGCTGCATTAATCGTGTCGGGTTACTGGATTAGATTGGTTCGTAGTTGAAATTTTTCTACTAGATCAAACCTTGTTTTGTTGCTTCTAGTTCTCCCTGCAGAAAATCAGAAAAACAGAAGAGAAGAGTTGCTGCCATGGCGAGGTTTTTACTACCAATTTCAGCCATGACAGCTTGTGCCACCACCCACCGCTATCGCTCATCCATCTCCTTGTGTCGCCGCGTGCTGCGATGCACCACCAGTGCTGCCACGCCGCAGTGACCAGTTGCCACGTGCCGCTAGCTACTACCACGACACCGTCTTTGCTGCCACGATGTAAGTTGCTGCCACCGCCGCTTCCCTTGCTGCCTTGTCTTGGAGAAGAACAGGGAGACGATGCCAAGGTAACTTGCATATTTGCTTGCCAAACCAATAGCAAATTGGATCTGATCTACAAGGTTTTGGAAACTCCAACACTACAGCAAAGGTTTTGACTTGGAGTTCAAATTGAACTAGGCAAAGGAACATCTTGTGAGGCTTGATCTTCTATCTTTAAGCATTGGGAAAGGACTTGGCTAACCCAAAGGGCTCCCCCATGTCCTTAAGAAGGCCTTGGACTGATCTCGAATCGGACAAGAATTCAAGTTACAACACGTTTTGGATTCGGATTCAAACTCCAAGTCGAATTCGGATTGAAAACTCAAAGTGCCCAGAAAATCCTAAAACAATTCTGTAAAATCAGACATAAATCCAGGAGTCTACTGTTAAATTTTTAGCACAATCCAATGAGTGGTTTGGGAGAAAAAAGCAATTTAAGTTTCAGCCTCCTATTGTTTTCTTGCCACATCAAGGTTTCACTGTTTTCTCTTGCCGTGGCAGCCCTGCTGCAGAATCATGTTTTCTTATGTAGCACATATCTTTTGCTCTGTTTGAGATTTTTCTAAGGTGTAAAAAAATAAAAAAATAGAAAAAGAGTAAGAAGCCACATAGAAGGCCACTGCAAAAAAAAACTCAGAAAATTGCTTGTTGCTTTCTCTTTGTTTCCTTGATTTCTATCATTTTGGTATCTAGGCCTAGTTAAATTTTGCTCATTCTAGTCTAAGTCCAGCAATTAGGACTAGTATTATTGAGCATATTTTCAACTTTGCATTGCTACTTTGATCACTTGCTTATTTCTTTGCTACTCACAAAGCCTTCCAAGCTCCACCACTCTATACCGTGCAGATTTTCAATCACTTGGTAATCGTTTGTTCCATACTTGGAAGGTATTTGACACTGTCGGTTGCCACTCACCTCCTTGCAGCAGGGTAAGAACTTATAAGAATTGTGAATAGCTTGAGCGTTGAGCGACTTGTCACTACATCCTAGTAGCTAGTAGGGACATTACACTTGTGTTTTTGTGTCTTTTTGCTACTAACCATGATAGGTTCACACATGAACAGCGGGGATGATCTTTCTCCCCGCACCCAGAAGTTGAGAAATGACTTCCAAGGTGTTGTGTCCCGACATGTTGAGGACATTGACATATGCTTTGACGGTGCTATGGACCAAATTGATGGGATGGAGGCAAGCGTTAAGGATCTGAATGCTAAGTTCAACTTTGTCCTCGCCTATTTGGATGGCACTTCAAGAGCGCCACCACCTCTACATCAGCCACGACCACCACTTTGCATACCTGCTCCCATGCTGAATGCTCAACAACAGCGAGCACGTTGTATCCCTGATATTGCTCCACGTGCTTCTGGTGTTTCTGGACATCTTAATATTTCTACTGCAACCACGGGTGAGGAGGAGGAAGCTGAAATGGATGATTATCATGGAGGATCTGAGGACGAGGACGTTGTCAACTCCAACAATGAGCGGCCACATGGACGGCTGCCACACAATTGACATGGTATGCACGCACGTCGAGAGGTACGTGAAAATGATGATGTTGCTAAACTAAAATTAAAAATTCCACCATTTGAAGTTGAACAACGTTTTGCATGCTTGGATTATCCTGAGGATAGACGTGTTAAGGCTGCTGTTTGTGAGTTCACCGGGTTTGCTTCTATTCGGTGGGCTGAACATTGTAGGCTGTATACTGATAATATTCCTACTACTTGGGCTGCTTTAAAAGATGCAGTGCGTACTCATTTTGTCTCTCCTTATTATCAACGTGAATTGCTTAATAAACTTCAGCGTTTGAGACAAGGCAATAATTCTGTGGAGGAATACTATCAAGAATTGCAAACTGGTTTGATTAGATGTGCTATTGTTGAGGATAATGAGGCTATGCTTGCTAGGTTTATGGGAGGTTTAAACAAAGAAATTCAGACCATACTTGAGTATAAGGAGTATAATACTATCACTTGTTTCTTCCATCTTGCTTGCCAAGCTAAACGTGAGGTGCAAGATTGACAACCGAACAAGAACAGCACCGCCAGCACCTACACAAGCAAAGTCTTCCTCCACCGTCCCGGTGAAGAGTTCTTCTTCCATTGCATCGACCGAGAAGACCAAGGATACACAATGCGATCATTCCCACGGCTATGGTCACATGCAAATAGAGCACCCCACAAAGCGTGTGATGATTATACGAGAAGATGGGGCGTATAGTTCCGCAAGTGATCATGATGAAGATACATTGGCTCTCATTGCTGCACAAGAACAACGTGACGATGAATCCGATCACGATGTGCAGAGTATGGGTGCCAAGGATGCGGACCAATATGTGAGCTTGATTGCACAACGAGTTTTGAGTGTGCAAATGAGCCATGCTGAGCAAAATCAGCGACACAATTTGTTTCACACAAAAGGTGTTGCGAAGGAGCGTGTTGTTCGGATAATGATTGATGGGGAGAGTTGCAATAACTTGGAAGTTCAGAGATGGTTGAGAAGCTTTCACTCACCACACGTCCACACCCTCATCCCTACTACATTCAATGGTTCAAAAACAACGGTAAGCTAAAGGTAACAAGAACGGTACGAGTGCATTTTACTATGGCCACTTATGCTGATTTTGTTGATTGTGATATAGTACCTATGCAAGCATGCTCAATGTTACTTGGTAGAACATGGCAATATGATAGAGATTCTATGCATCATGATAGGACTAATCAATACACAAGCTTTACAAAAAAGTTTCTGAACTTGTACGTTTACCATCGTGGAATTCCATCTATACTCCGTGCTATCAAGTTAATGTGATTAGAGAATATAGCGTAGATGTGGAATTTTAGTGCATACCTTTTGCATCACCCTTGCTGAAATAGTTGATAAACTTACTCATTCCGATGATGACTATTTGCAATTGTTTATCTCATCACCTTTGCAATTTTGGTATTTGATTGAAAAGATTATGTTACATGCTATAACAATTTGTGACATAGGCAATGAATTCTTGGTGCATGGGATTTGCATTCCATGTGGTCAACTTTCTACTTTGAGATAAGATAATTTGACGTTGGTGCTTTATTATTTTGATATGACCTCCAATATTAGTGCTGAATTGATGCTAAATAACTTGTCATATGATTGTTCCAACATTAGTGCATTGACTTGATATAAAATTCAACATGATGTGGCTTCTTATTTGGGTACCGCTAAAGATTATTCACCTATGTTGGGATGGTTTAATTATGGACATTGCAAAATAGATTATATGCATGAACACTTCACTTATATTTACAAAACATATTATATGATGAACACTTCACTTATACTTGCAAATTGAGTTGCAATACTTGTTGGAATTATAAGAATGATGTATCACTATGCATGTTTTTAAGGATCATGGATTTGATATAATTGCTAAGAAAGAAAAGTTAACCATGATAGATAGATAAAAAATATGCTGCGCACATGTTTTCTTGTCTCCTTGATGGTTTTCAGCTTATACAAAGCTGATGACGGCTTTGTTTTCAAGAAAGGGAGGATGATGAGGACATGACCCCCATGGATGCACCCACTGCCACCTCTACTTTCACTACTGCAACTATGTCTGCTACTCAAGCTATAAAGAAAAAACGGAGGTCCATCAAGATCTTCACGAACAAGCGAGGATTAAAGTTCAAGCTCTCGGGAGGAGAAGGGAATGAAGTTCATGTGACCATGAAGATTTCTCACATGAATTAGTGCTGTATAAAAAGTTCTCCCATGTCACTTTTGGTCCAAGAAGAACTAGAGATAGAGTCCCACAAGATTTGGACTCTGATTCAGATTACTGAGACAGACCTGACTTCAAACGTCTATATCTCGATCATACGGACTCCGATTTGGGTGATCTTGGACTCTTTGGAAAGCTTATCTCATGCTCTTTTCATACTATTTTGCCTCATTTATAAATTCTTTATAAAAGCACCACAATTACCAAAACGGTCTGAGACTATTTCTAAAACAGATCACCTCTTCTCTTTATATATCCCTAGGATTCTATCTTTAGTTTTGGATTTTGTTAAGCATAGTTTTGTTTCCTAGGGCCAAACAATATTGTGTCTAGTTGTGTCTTGCAACCACCTAGTTTGACTACTTTGTAGAACTCCACCATATCAATATTATCATCTTCATCTATATTTGCAATTTCAGATTGCCTTCAATTATTCTTGCTCGTTCTTCGGTTGCTTGTAGGGATAAAGAACCTCATGTTCAGGTTGATCATGCCCGTGATAAGGTCAATAACCTCTAGGAGTTGGTTTAACAATTGCCTAGGAGCTCTGTCATTGTATGAGTGTAGCCGGATCATCAAAGTCACCTCCACTAAACCGACGTGTGTTTCTCATCGAAAGATCGGAACACCCAAAGTTCTATCATACACAGGAATATGATGCTGCCTAAGTCTGACCTTCTTTTGCTAACTGACTTAAGTCGGTTCGGCCGGTCTGACTAGCCGTATAAGTGGTTTAAATCAGCCAGTACAGCTGAGTCGGCTGGATGACCCTTGCCGACACCAGAAGACTCCCGTAGGTTTCCTTGCTTGTATGTAGATCGAAACTTCAATAGATCTTTAATTAGGTGTCTTCAGTCTTCATTCTCGTGTCATCATGGAGGCTTCAATGTCTAGTAGACATCACTTGATTTGATACTTGATTGGTGGCTGCCATCAACTATATGCTTGATCCGCATGCTCCAATGCTTGGTCCTAGATTCCTTAATAACAAGAGATCATTTGATTTAGGCAGCATCATATTCATATGTAAATTATGTGAAGTACCGAGAAACGAACCCATTTTGTGATTCTTGATAATATTCTTCAATATAATTAGTGCTTGTTTTAATCATTGTAATTTATTAAGAAATTCATGTTGATAATAAGGAGGAACAAATCTAGTATGTATATTATCAGCATACAACCTACAATGCTCACTCCACCGAATGGAAGCAAAACCAGGAAACTCACATATAGCAGCTCTAACATGGTGATCCTCAGGATAATTATGACATGCAAATTTTTTTCTACCTCTAATTCCCAAGTAAGATAGGCATCAGGGTTATAGCATCCTTCAAATGGTGGAATTTTCAATTTTAGTTTAGGAATATCATACGTGTGCACATACCTCCCAACGTGGAGCCATACCATGTCAGTTATACCGTAGTCATCGATGGAGGCAGTTGTTGTTGGTGTTGATGAAGTCCTCATCCTTAGGGTCGCAATTGTAGTTGTGGTAGTCATGGCCGAAACAACATGGTTGGTGTGGAGATGCACCAAGGCACCAGAAGTAGGGGGCGCCTGATCGTGCAACACTTGGCGGGCTTGCTGTTGTGAAGTAGTGAGAATGGGGGCCGGCACATGTAGTAAAGGTGGTAGTTGATGTCGTGGTGCTCGTGATGTGCCATCCAATCGTCCAAGGAGAGCATCAAACTTGGTGCAGAGCTCTTGAATGCTTCCCTCAAGTCTGTCAATGCGGTCAATAGTGTGGCTGATGTGGTCATCGATGTCATGAGCGTTGTTGGACACCACCGTCTAGAGCTTAGCTCATATCCTTTGTGAGCGAGGGGTGAGATCCTCCTCGCTGTGTGCTCGTGAACCTATCATGGTTAGTAGAAAACAAGAAACAAGATCACAAGTATATGTTCCTATCAACTACTAGGATCTGGTGACAAGTCACTCAAACTCTCAAGTTAATTCACAATTCTTACAAGTTCTTACCAAGTAGAAGGGTGATGGCCGGAAACCTACGGGATCAATAACCTCCAAAGATTGGATAGAGCGATTTCCAAGTATATGAAAGTCTGCACGGTGTAGGAAGTGTATGTTGGAAGTGTATTCTTGATCCGCAAGCTCCAACGTTTGCCCTCCATATCCATGCTTGTTCCTTGATTCCTTAATAAGAAGAGAACATTCGATTTAGGTAGCATCATATTTATATGTAAGTTATGCGAGGTACACAGAAACGGAAGTACCTAAAAATTAAGATGTCACGCACGAGCTCAAGTCATTGGTCCTTGAGTAGGAGGGTAGAATAGTTGTTGTGGATGTAATAGTAGGAGGGATGTGCTCCTCAGGACCGATGTGAGGTAACATTTCACGATGACACGGGCAGGAGCAACACCCGCCGTGAATGGACATGAGGTAAAATTTCACGACGACATGAGCAGGAGCAACACTCGCTGTGGATGGATGCGATGTAACATTTCTTGATGACACACACACAAGCAGCACCCACCGTGGACAGATGTGAGGTAACATTTCATGATGACACATGCATAAGAAATACCTACCTTGGATAGAGGCAAGGTAATTCCGTGATGGCCGTGCATGAGAAACACAAGTTGTGGATGGATGGATGCAAAACAATATGCGACGATGACACAAGTAATAATGGTAAACTTCTCTGCAAGGGTCATATGCAGCAATACATCCTCTGTCGCCGTGAGCGGGCAAAGCCTCTACGACCATATCGAGACATACGCTGTAGCCATGAGCAAGTTAAGACTCTATGGACATTTCAAGGCTTACGAGAACACAGATTTAACCACATGGCAAGAATATATGCAACTCCTACACAAAAAAGTCAAGATTTGCAGGGGAAGCTCTGCCGTAATTTTCCGTCAAATATAGATAGTGGTATTGTGTGATCACAAGATTTGCATCCAGACACATCCTGTGTCTAGAGCAAGCAACAACCCTATAATCATGCTGAAAGATGTTACAAATACCTCCATTTATAGAGGAGACTCTGCTGGAATTTCAAACAAAATATAAACTTACTAGAATTGGCAAGCAATGTCATGACTAGCCATGAGTGCAGTATCGGCATAGGATCACGATACATCCCCAAGGATCAAGCGACACTGCCAAGGAATAGATGTGTCTCGCTGCAAATAGAGCCGACGCACTCACTGCCACGCTGTCGAGTGCTAAGAATTTTTTGTTGCAACAAGAGACAACGCGCTCGCCGCTGCACCGCTGAGTGTAAGTTCTTTGTTGCAGTAAGAGCCGACGCTAGCTGCTACACAGCCGAATGCCAAGTATCTTTGGCATAGTTAGAGCCTCGGCCCACCAAAATATTCTCTTTGCATGACAAGTGCCTGCAATCAGTGATCCTACGTAGGGTCGAATCTAACTACATAACACTTTATATTGCACCATTCTTAGTACAGTCGATTACCATCTCGCGTGCTTAATCTTTTTTATGGGAGACAAAGTACGTTGTGCCACGACGCAGCATTTACACTGCAAACGAAATTGTGTAGATCTGAAGGAATTCCACGGGATTTGTGGTTCCGTCGTACGACTCTAGCGAGCCGGGCTTGAAACGAGAAGGCCAGCATACCTGACAGAGTTCCTGGGATAGCGCCTGGCATCCATAGAAGGACCCCCGATAAGGCGTATTCTCGCCGCTATTCGAGGTCGAGGATCGGCCGCGAGTATTGGCGTGTTGCACATGATCTCTCCGGGAAGGCTGTTGCTCTTGCTGGTGCCTTTGGCGGCGGCGCTTGTCGAGCTGTTCTCGGAGGTCGACATGTGGCTCCTCCTGAGGAGGCCTGTTCCTGGGGTGTCACAGACCCGGAATTGAATATGATTAGGGGAACGAATGGTCGCCAAGGGCCGAAGGACCAGTCGACCTGGTGGCACGGTACCTATGCCGTACGCACCGAGGCGGAGTGATCCGACACCTGACCAACGCAAGCCGGCCGAAAGCGACTAAACTTCCCAGAACCACATACGATTCCCTGATCCGGTGAAGGTTTAGAGTCGTTCCTGGATTCTACCACGCAAAGCAAGGTCGGAGGAGCCCCGCGATTCTACCCACACCCTAACCTAGCTCGGAAGCTAGTGGGTCGCCCGAAGGCCCGGTAGGATACACCCACACCCTGCCTGGCCGGCACAGCATCTCAGCCAGCGGGTCATTCAACCAATTCCTTCTCGACATAGTAAAATGGGGAACAACCATAACTCTTCACGGCATACCCATACACTTCATATCATACACGCATTGCATATGGGCAGCCCACATAACATCTTGTATATCACAACAAAGCACTACGATATGATAATAATACTAGTTGTCCACGGTGTGAACACATATTACATCACTCGGCCATAACCGAAAGGTTTAGTCGAATCCATAAAATGAAACGAGTAGCAGCGGAAGACCTAAGCATGACCCACAGCGGCGCATCGGCCACTGCCCAAAACATTCCCACAACAGTCCCATACGTTGAACACTACCGAGGAAACACAGTTTCAAGCGTCGTCAAAATAGTCTTCGACCACCGGCTCACCTGCAAGCTCTAGGAATAACCTAGGTGAGTACAAAAGTACTCACAAGATTTATTCGTGCTTGATTAAATGTCCTACACATGGATTTACTACAACAGGAGTAAACATGATGCTTCTCAGAGTAACAATATACAAATTAAGAACATAGCATTAACAGGGTGAAGTAAAGACAAAGTAGATAACAGACTAATTCAGGGTACATACGAATCATACACAAATCCCACAAAATTCAATCAACAATTCCAAGTCCTTTGGGGCAGCCCATGAGTCTAATCCAAAAGAATCCATTTAACATATCCCAATTCAATTAGGGCAGCCCCTATGTCAAATCCAAACCGATCCATCAATTATCATATTCAACTTCTCTCTCGAACCGTTATCGGCAATACATCCCCATGAGGATAACAATGTGCCCTCCACCGGAGGTAGCGAGCCTCCCGGTGACCGGGACTCACCCATTCGATAAACTCATGGTAGAGATTCCGATAACATTCACGCGTGACAGGGGGAGTAATACAATGAAATCACCTCAGGTAGGTATAGCGACAACACGACTTCAAACACCGGGGTCGCTCCTATAGCTTCAATTAATACCAACTTTATTCACCGTTACTCCAACCTCGGCTCTCACATCTCACTTATCTAAAATTTCAGTGGATAGAGTATGCAAGTTCAATCCTCGACTACAATGGGGTACAATACATCGCAACCCTAGCATGCTAGTTTGGCGCATTCGATCACAACGTAGATAAGCAACACATGGAATAACAGTAAACATATAATAGAATGCAACAAGCTCGGCTTGCCTTGCTCTGGTTGTTCCTGGTCTTGCGTGGAGTCGTAAGCCGGGTGGTCTCCTTCTTCGGACTCTGACGTAAAATAATTTGGGGTACCGGAAAGGAAACGGCAAAAAGAAGACAATGAGAGCTAGCATGTATGCATGAATGATGCTAGCTACATGTGTCTATGGTAATGGTGTGATACCGAGGAGCTGGAACTACATGCATAGCTTGAGGTTGACTTGTCGCGGTTACGGGGAATGCAAATCATGCATGCATGTCATGTTAAGGGGTCTCGATGAGTTAGGGTTACACCGTTAGCGGTGAGGCATGGCAAACAGGTTCAATATACTGTTATCAGGTTACAATATGAATTACATGTTTGGCACAATTGAAATCGTGCAGTTTGGAGCTACGATCGAAGAGCTAGGGTTTACCGATTTGCGACAGAAGCAAAATAACAAACCTAAACATCCTACTGTGCATGTGCTCAAAATTAACTTTTGATTTGTCCAAGTTGTAGAGAATTTCAAGAGCTTTCCAAATATATAAAATTTATCAAACTTGGACTTACGGTTTAAAAGATATGAATGTTTGAATTTTTATACAAAATCTAACCCTAAACAGTCGAAACCCTGATTGCTAAACACACCCGAACCATTCCCTCACTCTCTCTGCTCCGCAAAAGATCCTGCTAAACCCACCCGAGATCCTACCCCATAAACCCGACTCATAACCGGACCTACTGACCCGTGGGTCCTACTCGTCAGCCAGAGAGGATTTGGCAGCCAACCAGAGCACGGCAAGTGCTCCCTCCTTTCTCTCTCTCTCTCTCTCGGGTCCGGCCGAAGGGAAGCTTCTGGCGGCAGTGCTCTCGCTGGAGAGCTCGTCGGAGCTAGCTCCGGAGCCCGGCTTAGCTCGGAAAGAGGGCCAGGTGACCGGGAGCTCACCCTGATGCTACTATGGTTGCTCGGGGAAGCTCAGGAGGCCGGAGGAGGGCTGGCGACGAGCGGTGGTCGGCGAGGAGCTTGGGTCATCGATGTCGTTGGTCTCCGAGGGCAGATCTGCGAAAAGGAGGTGCCAAGGATGTTAGGGAGGAGGAGGAGGTCCTCGGGAGCAAGAAAATGGGGGAGGAGAAGGACCGGAGCAACCGGAAGAACTCGCCGGAGCAGACGCCGAGGTTGGGGAAGAAAGAGGGAGGCGATGGCTCTCGGGCTTGGATCTGCAAAATGGAAGAGAGGGGAAGATGAGGGAGGACGCGAGCAAGCTCAAAAACACGGAAAGGGGGACCGAGGCTCACCGGAGTGCGAGCAATTTCTCGCCGGAGTTGGAGTCGGCGTCGGGGAAAGAAGGGCTTCGGGAGCTCCGACAGTGAGGTCTAGGGTTTGGGGCGGAGAATGCGAGGAAGAGGGGAGAGGGGGCTGTCGGGAGGAGGCTTTTAAGGGGGCGGCGGCGTTCGGACAGCTGGGGGAGCACCGCCCACCATGGCCAGCGGACGGCGGCGACGTGGAGGCCGGCTCCCGACAGGCGGGCCCCGCGCGGCGGTTGAGAGAGGGAGGGTATGACAGGAGGGGCCCGGGGGTCAGTGAGAGGAGGCGCGCGCGCGCACGGGCTGGCGGTCGGCTGAGTGGGCCGGCCCATTAAGCTCCGGCCAGCTCTCTTCTTTATTTTTTTGATTTTTCTTTTTATATGACTACAGGGTTTGTATTTGCGTTATTTTATGTGTGAAAATAGCTCTAAAAATTATGAAATTTTGATAGGAGATTCAAAATGATTTATGGGACCTGTTGTAAAGGTTTGAATCAATTTGAAGCTGTTTTGACCTGGTCCCTAGTTCAATCCTAGGGTTTGACCTAACTCGGCATTTGAACTGCAATTAGGTCTTTGAGGCTTCCAAAAATTTTGAAAATTGACGGACAGCTAGGGTTTCTACTTTTGAGATTATTTATGAAGTTTGGGATCTTTTCATCCACCAAAGATAGCCCTATTCTCTTAACCTTAATTCTAGCGCTTTTAGGGTTTGGGATTAGGGACGAGGGTTCATCGAGGTGTTCAATAGCTTCCTCCACTTCTATTGATGACATTGTTATTTGAAAACTCGAATAAGTTGATTGGTGTTTGTATAATTTCCACAGAGGATGAGATATGTACATATTCTATAAAGTAAAATTGATATACAACTAAGTTTAAGTAAGTTGTGGGTGATGATGATGACATGTATGCATGGATGCAAGGCAAAGACCTCATTATTGACTTTGGGTATTACAAAACCTACCCCCCTTAAAAAGATCACGACCCGAGATCTCTAACGGTCGACAAACAAGGTTGGAAACTCGGTCTTGAGCCATTCTTTGCGTTCCCAGGTAGCTTCATCTTCAGTGTGGTTGCTCCACTGAACCTTGAGGAACTTGATGGTACGATTTCGAGTCTTGCACTTGAACTCATCGAGAATGCACACTGGGTGTTCCCGATATGTAAGATTTTCATGTAGTACTTCAATCTCAGGGTTGATCTTCATCTCGGGGACGCGATGGCAAGCTTTCAGCTGGGACACATGGAAGACATCATGCATTCGAGACAGCTCAGGAGGTAGTTCTAACTGATAGGCCACGATTCCTCGTTTGGCTAGGATTCGATAAGGACCGATATAACGAGGAGCTAGCTTTCCTTTCATTGCAAAGCGGTGGACACTTCTGAATGGAGTGACCTTGAGATACACACTATCCCCAATCTGAAAAGTAACTTCACGGCGATGAGGATCGGCATAGCTTTTCTGCCTGGACTGAGCTTCACGCAGACGTTCTCGGATGAGTTGGACTAAGTCTTCGGCTTCTTCAATTGGATTAGGTCCAAAGAATTTCCTCTCGCCGGTCTCGGACCAGTTCAATGGAGTCCTACATTTCCTTCCATAAAGTACTTCAAAAGGTGCCATACCGAGACTAGTCTGATAACTATTATTGTAGGCAAACTCTGCATATGGCAAGCAGTCTTCCCAATTGGAACCCAATGTAAGTGCACATGACCTCAACATGTCCTCAAGAATTTGATTTGTCCGTTCAACCTGACCTCCGGTTTGAGGATGAAAAGCGGTGCTGAAAGACAGAGAAGTTCCGAATGCCTCGTGCAAACACTTCCAGAACCGGCTGGTGAATTGGGTGCCTCGATCTGAAACGATCCTGATGGGGACACCATGGAGACAAACAATCCGGGCGATATACAACCTTTCTAGGTGGCTCACTTTATGTGTTGTCTTCATGGGGATGAAGTGAGCGACTTTGGAAAGGCGATCCACAATCACCCATATTGCTCATTGCCCTTCGGGGATTTCGGCAAACCTACCACAAAATCCATACCAATTTTTTTCCATTTCCACTCGGGAATAGGGAGTGGCTGAAGTAGGCCCACTGGCCTTTGGTGCTCGGCCTTCACACGGCGGCACACATCACACTCTGCGACATATCGAGCGATCTCCCGCTTCATTCGAGTCCACCAAAATCGGCGACGAATATCCTGATACATCTTAGTACTGCCGGGTGTGAATGGCCAACGGGGAGTTGTGTGCTTCATGAAGGGTTAGGTCCTTTAGTTGCTGGTCCTTGGGCACCACGAGTCTTTTCCAAACCACAGTACTCCATCCTTATCTTCGGTGAAACAGGTTGTTGTTCCATCCTTCACTTTTTCTCGGATTTTCTGCATACCGACATTCTGAGCTTGGGCCGCCTTGATTTGGTCTTCTAAGGATGGTTTTACCTCAAGAGTGGCAAGGGTACCTTGCTTAACCATCTCCAGATTGAGCCGCTGAAATTCTTCATGAAGGGGTGGTTGTTGCTCCATAATCATGGTGTTATTGCAGTAAGCTTTCCGACTAAGAGCATCGGCAACGACGTTAGCTTTACCGGGAGTATAGTTTAGACCCAAATCATAGTCCTTAATGAGCTCAAGCCATCTTCTTTGATGAAGGTTCAGATCTGGTTGGGTGAACAAATATTTCAAACTCTTATGGTCAGAATAGATTTCGCAGCGATTACCGATGAGGTAATGGCGCCAAATCTTCAGGGCATGCACTACGGCAGCTAATTCCAAATCATGGGTGGGGTAGTTGGCCTCATGAGGACACAATTGACGTGAAGCATAAGCTACCACGCGGCCTTCTTGCATGAGGACGCAACCTAACCCATTCCGAGAGGCATCACAATAAACTTCGAAATCCTTGTGGACGTCTGGGAGGGTAAGCACTGGGGCTATGGTTAGCTTCTTCTTGAGCTCTTGGAACTCTCTTCACATTTGTCGGACCACACAAAACTTCTTGTCCTTCTTTAACAGTTCGGTCATTGGCTTTGCTATGGAAGAGAAGCCTTCGATGAACCGACGGTAATAGCCTGCCAGACCTAGAAAACTACAAATCTGGGTAACTGACCTCGGCTGCTTCCATTCTTGGACGGCTTGCACTTTGCTCGGGTCCACCGCGACACCTGTAGCTGATAGTACATGGCCCAAGAACTCCACTTGGTGCTTCCAAAACTCACACTTTGAGAATTTGGCATACAGACGATGCTCACGGAGTTTGTCGAGTACCATTCTCAAGTGATCTTCATGCTCCGGTTCAGATTTGGAATAGATAGGATGTCATCGATGAAGATGACAACAAATCGATCAAGATACTCCATGAATACTGAGTTCATGAGTTGTGTAAAGGTGGAAGGGGCATTGGTTAAACCGAAGGACATAATAGTGTTCTCGTATGACCCGTAACGAGTAGTGAAGGCTGTTTTTGGAATGTCTTCGGATCTGATCTTTATCTGGTGGTAGCCCAATCTGAGGTCAATTTTGGAGAAGACACATGCTCCGGTCAACTGATCGAATAGGTCATCAATCCTGGGAAGAGGGTATTTGTTCTTCACGGTGAGCTCATTCAACGGACGGTAATCAACTACCATCCTTAGGCTTGAATCCTTCTTCTTCACAAACATTGCAGGACAACCCCACGGCGATGAACTAGGTCGGATGAAACCCTTTTCCTCAAGCTCTTGGAGTTGCTTCTTCATCTCTATCAATTCATTCGGTGGTATCCGATAAGGGCGCCTTGACAAAGGAGTGGTTCTAGGTGGAAGATCGATGACGAACTCCACTGCACGATCAGGGGGCATACCCGGTAATTCCTCAGGGGAAGACATCTGGGTATTCGCATACCACGGGGACAAGCTCAATCCCCTGGTCCTGGGTACCACTCAGGGCAAAGAGACATCCTGATGGGGACGAGGACACGAACATCACTTCTTTACCGGAATCAGAGGTAAGGGACACTGATCTTCCGGCACAGTCTATCTTGGCTTTATGCTGTATCAACCAATTCATGCCCAATATAACATCTAATCCTGCTGATCCCAGAACTACCATGTTGGCCAGAAAGGATTCCCCACCAATTTCTATCTTAACACCCTCACAGACAGACTCGGTTCTCAGTTCCGAACCAGGCGTTGCAATAAGGAGGGGAGGATGCAATGCTGATGATGGAACATGGTTCTCATGCACAAATTTGCGGGATATGAATGAATGGGATGCTCCGGAATCGAAAAGAACGGTGGCAGGAGTTGAGTTCACGGAGAGCGTACCCAGCACCACCTCTGGCGCATCCTGTGCTTCTTCGGCTGTGACATGGTTCACTCTGCCACGGCCGGGGACTTGGGGCTTGGTGGGCGCTGATCCTTTGACTTGGGGACCTCCTCTTATCTGCCCTTGCTGCACCTTGGGGGCAAAGGAGTGTCCCGTGCGTGGATGAGAGCAATTGTTGGCAAAAATGCCCCATGTTCCACAGTTGTAGCACCTCACTTTGCTCAGTCGAGCTGAGATCGCTGGCTGTCCTCCCTGAGGGGTGAGGCTGAGAACTTTGCTGCTGAGGACGAGGGCGCGTAACCTTGTGGTCTCGGCGATACTGTCCCGCAGGACGGGGTGGTTGTGGCTGCCACGTCCTTGGTTTCTGTGAACTGCTCCCTGCAGATTTTTGTAGTTCCCTGTCGCGCTTGCGAGACTGACTGAAGGCTGATTCCTTTGCCTCTATCTTGATTGCCTTATCTACCAGTGTTGGAAATTACGCACGTCAACTGCGGCGAGCTTAGCCTGCATCTCTTCATTTAGCTTGCCCATGAACTTCTCCACTCTGTCTTCATCCGTAGACACCTCACGTGGTGCATACCGTGCGAGATGGTTGAACTCGCGGAGAAATTCCAAGACGGACTTCTTGCCTTGACGAGATCCCTGAATTCCTCTTTCTTCAATGCATAACACCCGAAGGGATATGGAACTCACGAAATCCTTTTCGAACTCGTCCCACGTGACCACATGGCCCTGCGCTTGCATGGCGAGGAAGTTTTCCCACCAATCTGCGGCGGCTCCTTCGAGGTAGTGGGAGGCGAAGTTGACCTTGTCAGCCTCCGCACACTGAGCTAGCTGAAGCTTCCTCTCGATTGTCCGGATCCAATTATCTGCCTCCAGAGGGTCATCAGCTCGGTCGAAGGTCGGCGGTTGGGTCCGCTGGAAATCGGATAGGCCGCCTCGAGCTTGTCCACCTCCTGCGCCTTGGTTGCGCGCGAGCTGCTCCAGAATCCTATTCTGGGTCACAAGCAAGTCCGCGATGTTGGGCTGCTGGGGAGGGGGTGGCACTTCCTCCTCCTCACGTTCACGGCGACCACGGGCAGCTCCACGCGTTCCTGACGCCATCCTGTTGCAACCAAAGGACAACGGAATGAGACGACAACTCGAGAGGCTAGGGAAGCAAAACATTTGCACTATGGTACAGTGAGGTATTCATGAACATGGCACATTATTTCATACACACTTTCTCGAGAAATGAAGTACAAACATGGCAAGAACGATCGACCACAATCCTCATTTGCATTAACACGTTCGACATAGTTCATGGATGGGGCTGCGGTTTAGATCACCTTATGGTGAAATAAACGTTACAATTGTGCCAAAAATTGCAGCCACCGATACCCAATTACATGCTCCAAAAGATACCTTAGACCTAAGGTTTGGTTCGGCTTACATCACAAAATGAGACCTTTCTACTTAACACCAAATCCGAACAGCACTACTAGGGATTTATGAAGTTTCGGCATTCAATCAGCAGGTCTCGTAAGCCTCCATTGCTATTCTCCAAGCGCTTATCCTACTCTTCATCGGTCGGTGGGTTACTGGTGGTGTACCACACACGAATCGACGAGTCCTCTTCTTCTTCTTCTTCGGCAGACGTGCGGCTTCATAGTAGGGACTGGAGCGGCTGGTGTCGAGGTACCTCCTTGTGAGGGTTTTGGGGTGAAGAGTCGCAGATACTCACGGGATGTCATCCTCTTGCGTGGCTTTGCTCCAGAACTCTGGGGTTGATTGGTCTCACAGGGTGGAGTTGGGGTCGACTCTTGTACCGAAACATAAGGGCTCTCGCCCCAGACTCATCTCTTTTCGACACATGACATCTCCGGCGCAATTCAGAACGAAGCTTGCGGTTAACTCTTGTCAGCCGTTCCACCTCTCGAGTAGCTTTTCCATAATCCAAATACAACCCATCATACATATTTCCGCAGAGGACAATGTGGTTGGCAGTCTCCAGCTCAGTCTCATCTTCTTCGTCGTCGCTTGGCACTGGTACCATAATATTATTGCCTCCATTACTTGCCTGGGGAATGAAACGGAACTAGGGAGAATCGGAAGGTCTCATCAAAATGATGCCATATATAGAGGACTGCTTTCCTAGCTGCTTCAAGTCGGGCATCATTATCACCAGCTCTGGGTGCCGTAAAAGTCTGATCCAGATCCGAAACTCTCACTGTAACCCATCCATCCAAAAATGAGCCCTTCCTCGTGAACCTCATAGGTTTTGGCATGGAAAGCAGGGAGGTCTTCCTGGGGCACATCGAGATGTTCCAACAATCTCCATAACAGGGTGGCCCAACTTCCCAGCTGGTGCGGGTCGGTCACAATGTTGTACACCATCCTATACAATTTTAGGGTTAGAGAGGATAGGGTTAGCCACACAAGCAAAAACAAATGCAATAGAGGAGAACATTCAGAACTAAGAGTGATAAGGGTAAGGAATAAAAGCAATCTACTTGCTAATTTTTAAACATAGGTTTAACTTTTTAAATAGTTTTCTCAGCAATGCCAAGTCCTATCTAACGACCACCTGCAATTGGCTTCCTACGGTCAGCTCGGCTCTGATACCAAGCTATCACGGACCCGGAATTGAATATGATTAGGGGAGACGAATGGTCGCCAAGGGCCAAAGGACCAGTCGACCTGGTGGCACGGTACCTGCGCCGTACGCATCGAGGCGGAGTGATCCGACACCTGACCAACGCAAGCCGGCCGGAAGCGACTAAACTTCCCAGAACCACATACGATTCCCTAATCCGGTGAAGGTTTAGAGTCGTTCCCGGATTCTACCACGCAAAGCAAGGTCGGAGGAGCCCGGCGATTCTACCCACACCCTAACCTAGCTCGGAAGCTAGTGGGTCGCTCGAAAGCCCGGTAGGATACACCCACACCCTGCCTGGCCGGCACAGCATCTCAGCCAGCGGGTCACTCAACCGATTCCTGCTCAACATAGTAAAAAGGGGAACAACCATAACTCTTCACGGCATACCCATACACTTCATATCATACACGCATTGCATATGGGCAGCCCACATAACATCTTGTATATCACAACAAAGCACTACGATATGATAATAAT